>JAQIUQ010005423.1:255000-358443 GCA_030378365.1 Hybognathus amarus
ATGTGACTAGTAACAAAAGAATAGTTACTAGTCACCATTGAAATAAGTACTAGTGTCTAATGAATAAGTACTAGTATCTATTTAATAGGTACTAGTATCTAATGAATAAGTACTAGTAAGTACTAGTACTTAATGGAATAGATACTAGTATCTAAAAAATAAGTACTAGTAGCATGAAAATAGAGACTAGTAGGTTAAAATGATTAAATGTTAAAACGGCTTGCCATACTCTATCTGTCGTTTCGACTAGTCACAATTACGTTACAGATATCTTAAATGATAATACAAACTATCCAAAATGTAATTACGACTAGAAAGACGTTGTTGATATCTACAATGTTAATTACGAATAGTCAAACTTAGCTTTTAAATGTTAAAAGGGCTTGCCATACAGAAGTGTAGGCTCAGAGAGACACTCAACATTTTCAAACCAAAATATCTGACTTTCTGTGGGTCCTAGCTCATGAGTGTAAATTAGAAAGTTGTCCGGCTTGAGGAGAATATATGAATATATGAAACGATGAGATCAACATGTGTACTGAGTTTCATATTATTACATGCAAGCGTGTTTGATTTATGGACCAAGTTTTGGACCCCGTTCCAGGGGCGCTGTCTAGCCCCCTTGCCACACCCGGGTACCATCTTCAGCCCGGCTCTGATGGCTGTGGGATCTGACCTGTGTGCAAAGTTTCAAGAGTTTTCAAACCCATTAAGGGCCCCAAAAGCCGCTAAGAGACTCAAAATCATCAAAAAAAGGAATGTTAAAGTTTGATGCGTTGCTATGGCAACATTATCTTAGATATTGAATAATGCTTTCACAGCTCTTCATCTGGCGTGTGTTTACATTATACAGATGAAGTTCTGAAGCAAATCGGGTAAAAGTAAGAGTGTGATTTCAAAGCATTTTGAAAGTGAAACACTTTCTGCTGCCAGTTGGTGGCGCTATATATTTGGCTGCGTTTACACTTGGCATTAATATGCGACCTGTATCCGGATGTTGTCCACATACACATTGAAAAGACAAGTGTAAACGCGCTTCTGATTCGGAATGTTATCCGATCGGCGTGTCCAGGTTCGGAGGTAGTCGAGGACGCTTTGTGATCGGATCTCAGTGTAATGTAAACGCAATCCAGCCATCGTGTCTGCATTCACAGGTGGACGTAATTTAAATCCCACCCAGTCTCCCCGTGGCTGTGAGAAAAATAATGGCCAGACGCAGTTTAGACAAGAAATAAAAACTTATTTGAATCTTACAATAAACGTTTATCTTTAAAACAGTTAATTTAGGCTTACATGATACTATGTGTGTCATTTTTCATTTTAATTGTGCAACATTATCTGAACGAGGCGATCGCCTGTACATTCACAGTCAGTCATGAGATCTTAAATAAGAGCTGCATGCTGCTTTGCCAGAGGAATAATCGCAATCTGATTTTTTAAATGTTGAATGTTTTTATTGAATGTCTTTGCATGTTAACCAATCTCCCATTTCTGTCAATATAGTCATTGCACGCTATAACCTTAAAACCAGATGATCGATGATATGACTTGTTTTATGATCAACCCAGTTATTTTTGTATGATCAACTCTGGAAGTATAACTTCGTTAACATTTTTTTTTATCTAATTACTGGAGATTGCAAAGCGAATGAGTGAAAGCAACTGGGACATTGTTTTATTTGCATCATTTTTACTCTTAATCTGGTGTCGTGCAACATATCTAATTTAAATATTATGCAGGAAACAGAAATCCGCTCTTCTATCCAGATACAGAGGCTACTTAATGTGACCAAATGTAAACTCACCATGTCCTGATTGGCTAATGATCCGATCTGCTTGATCAGATCACGGTGATCGCATGTTAATGCCAAGTGTAAACGCAGCCTTTGACTCACAATAGTCACATCCATGTGATCGGCCTCTTACAACGAACACACTGCTGAAGTTTCATCAAGATCAGTTAATGTATGCAGAAGTTTTAACACACTTCCTTTTTGATTTATTTACTTACTTTTTTGATTTATGGACCAAGTTAATTTAATTAATACACTAATTATATAAAACTATTGTCAATGCACTACAATTAAACAGGTTATATGCCTTTACTTATAAAAAAATAAAAATAAAAACTTATTTAAAAAATACCAGGCTTAAGAAATGTATTTACTTTAGCAGGCCAGACACACAGTGAAATGATTAAGCCCCCTCCCCCTACACACACACACACACACACACACACACGACTGTGTGACAGGCCTAAGCTCAGAAAGAGCATGATCATATTCAAACTACAATATCTGACTTTCTGTGGGTTTGAGCTTATTATTGTTAATTAGAAAGTTGTTTGGCTTAAATAGAACAATACACACGGCAAGTTTTGTAACTGTCAGTAAAACTAACCAAGTTATAACACACTTTATGTGTCCTTTTTTAGTCAAAAAAATCCGCCACGGCCAAACCGTTCGAGATATCACAAATCCGTCCGGAATTTAGCATCCTCAATGTCTTGACTTCATGCACACCGAGTTTGGTGGTGATTGGTAACAGCATGGGTTGTAATTTGATGTTTTTCTAGGACATTTATTTAAAAAAAAAAAACATAATTCCCGTACTTCCGTTTGAACTGTCGTAAAACTTAGAGCACGAAAGTTGTTTGGCCTGATGTGATCTATGAGTGTACCGAGTTTCATATTAATCCATGCACGTGTGTTTGATTTATGGACAAATGTTCGAATCCCTAAAAGAATGCATCCTAAAAGAATGGTAAAGTTTGATGCGTCGCCACGGCAACAGTTTCAAAGATATCAAGAATCCATTCATAGGTCTTCATCTGCCGTGTATTTACATTATACAGATGAAGTTTGAAGCAAATCGGGTAAAAATAAGAGGGTGATTTCAAAGCATTTTGAAAGTGACACACTTCCTGCTGCCAGTTGGTGGCGCTATAACTTTGACTCACAATAGTCACATCCATGTGATCGTCCTCTTACAGCGAACGCACTGCTGAAGTTTCATCCAGATCAGTTAATGTATGCTGAAGTTATGACACACTTCCTGTTTCACGTTTCTCGCCATAGTTCCGTTTCCTCGCCACGGCCAAACCGTTCGAGATATCAAAAATCCCCACACAAACTTTCATCCTCAATGTCTTGACTTCTACGCTGACCGAGTTTCGTCGAATTTGGATCAGAGCTCTAGGAGGAGTATTTAAAAGTTCATTGCGTGTGTTTTACAAAAAAACCTCAATAGCCGACTTCCTGTTGGGCTGGGGTAAAAAGTAAGAACGCGAGGTATAGATGAAATTCTGCTATCGACATGTGTACCGAGTTTCATATTATTACATGCAAGTGTGTTTGAGTTATGGACCAGGTGTTCGGACCCCATTCCAGGGGGCGCTGACGAGCCGCCCTGCCACGCCCGGGTACCAGCTTCAGCCCGGCTCTGATGGCCGCGGGTTCTGACCCGTGTGCAAAGTTTCAAGAGTTTTCGAGCATGTTAAGGGCCTCAAAAGTGCCCGAATAGTCGCTAGAAAAAAATTAAAAAAAAAAAAAAAAATAAAATAATAATATAGCTGCGAGTAGCCACGCCGGGCCCAAGCCGGTGGCACGCAACCCCGGTGCCTAAAGGCACCGGGATGGCGGTACCGCCGGCTTTGGCCCTCCATCGCTGCTCGCAGCTATACTTTATATATATATATATATACACACACACACACACACACACACACACACACACACACACACACACACACACACACATAAAGCCGGTGGCACCGCCACCTTGGTGCCTTTAGGGTTATTCTGCACGACGTGCAAAAACGAACCCCTGCTTTGGAATACATACTAGTATGTATTCCACAATTGGAATACATACTAACATACTAGTCAGAACTGAATAGTTGATATCTGAATGACAGATCACCATAGAAGTCACTGGAAAAAATGTGACTAGTAACAAAAGAATAGTTACTAGTCACCATTGAAATAAGTACTAGTGTCTAATGAATAAGTACTAGTATCTATTTAATAGGTACTAGCATCTAATGAATAAGTACTAGTAACTAATTAATAAGCATTGGTATGTAATGAATAAGGACTAGCATCTAATGAATAAGTACTAGTATCTAATAAATAAGGACTAGTGTCTAATGAATAAGTACTAGTATCTTTAAAAAGGTACTAGTACCTAAAGAATAAACACTAGTATCTAAAGAAAAGGCACTAGTATCTAAAGAATAAGCACTAGTAGCTAATGAATAAGTACTAGTACTTAATGGAATAGATACTAGTATCTAAAAATAAGTACTAGTAGCATGAAAATAGAGACTAGTAGGTTAAAATGATTAAATGTTAAAACGGCTTGCCATACTCTATCTGTCGTTTCGACTAGTCACAATTACGTTACAGATATCTTAAATGATAATACAAACTATCCAAAATGTAATTACGACTAGAAAGACGTTGTTGATATCTACAATGTTAATTACGAATAGTCAAACTTAGCTTTTAAATGTTAAAAGGGCTTGCCATACAGAAGTGTAGGCTCAGAGAGACACTCAACATTTTCAAACCAAAATATCTGACTTTCTGTGGGTCCTAGCTCATGAGTGTAAATTAGAAAGTTGTCCGGCTTGAGGAGAATATATGAATATATGAAACGATGAGATCAACATGTGTACTGAGTTTCATATTATTACATGCAAGCGTGTTTGATTTATGGACCAAGTTTTTGGACCCCGTTCCAGGGGGCGCTGTCTAGCCCCCTTGCCACACCCGGGTACCATCTTCCCGGCTCTGATGGCTGTGGGATCTGACCTGTGTGCAAAGTTTCAAGAGTTTTCAAACCCATTAAGGGCCCCAAAAGCCGCTAAGAGACTCAAAATCATCAAAAAAAAGGAATGTTAAAGTTTGATGCGTTGCTATGGCAACATTATCTTAGATATTGAATAATGCTTTCACAGCTCTTCATCTGGCGTGTGTTTACATTATACAGATGAAGTTTGAAGCAAATCGGGTAAAAGTAAGAGTGTGATTTCAAAGCATTTTGAAAGTGAAACACTTTCTGCTTCCAGTTGGTGGCGCTATATATTTGACTCACAATAGTCACATCCATGTGATCGGCCTCTTACAACGAACACACTGCTGAAGTTTCATCAAGATCAGTTAATGTATGCAGAAGTTTTAACACACTTCCTTTTTGATTTATGGACCAAGTTAATTTAATTAATACACTAATTATATAAAACTATTGTCA
This sequence comes from Hybognathus amarus, assembly GCA_030378365.1. Taxonomy (NCBI): domain Eukaryota; kingdom Metazoa; phylum Chordata; class Actinopteri; order Cypriniformes; family Leuciscidae; genus Hybognathus; species Hybognathus amarus. The sequence goes on from JAQIUQ010005423.1 coordinate 260,253, forward strand.
ATGCACTACAATTAAACAGGTTATATGCCTTTACTTATAAAAAAATAAAAATAAAAACTTATTTAAAAAATACCAGGCTTAAGAAATGTATTTACTTTAGCAGGCCAGACACACAGTGAAATGATTAAGCCCCCTCCCCCTACACACACACACACACACACACAGACTGTGTGTCAAGAGACTCAAGAAAGACTCAGGCTCAGAAAGAGCATGATCATATTCAAACTACAATATCTGACTTTCTGTGGGTTTGAGCTTATTATTGTTAATTAGAAAGTTGTTTGGCTTGAATAGAACAATATACACGGCAAGTTTTGTAACTGTCAGTAAAACTAACCAAGTTATAACACACTTTATGTGTCCTTTTTTAGTCAAAAAAATTCGCCACGGCCAAACCGTTCGAGATATCACAAATCCGTCCGGAATTTAGCATCCTCAATGTCTTGACTTCATGCATATCGAGTTTGGTGGTGATTGGTAACAGCATGGGTTGTAATTTGATGTTTTTCTAGGACATTTATCTAAAAAAAAAAAAACATAATTCCCTGACTTCCGTTCGAACTGTCGTAAAACTTAGAGCACGAAAGTTGTTTGGCCTGATGTGATCTATGAGTGTACCGAGTTTCATATTAATCCATGCACGTGTGTTTGATTTATGGACAAATGTTCGAATCCCTAAAAGAATGCATCCTAAAAGAATGGTAAAGTTTGATGCGTCGCCACGGCAACAGTTTCAAAGATATCAAGAATCCATTCATAGGTCTTCATCTGCCGTGTATTTACATTATACAGATGAAGTTTGAAGCAAATCGGGTAAAAATAAGAGGGTGATTTCAAAGCATTTTGAAAGTGACACACTTCCTGCTGCCAGTTGGTGGCGCTATAACTTTGACTCACAATAGTCACATCCATGTGATCGTCCTCTTACAGCGAACGCACTGCTGAAGTTTCATCCAGATCAGTTAATGTATGCTGAAGTTATGACACACTTCCTGTTTCACGTTTCTCGCCATAGTTTCGTTTCCTCGCCACGGCCAAACCGTTCGAGATATCAAAAATCCCCACACAAACTTTCATCCTCAATGTCTTGACTTCACGCTGACCGAGTTTCGTCGAATTTGGATCAGAGCTCTAGGAGGAGTATTTAAAAGTTCATTGCGTGTGTTTTACAAAAAAACCTCAATAGCCGACTTCCTGTTGGGCTGGGGTAAAAGTAAGAACACGAGGTATAGATGAAATTCTGCTATCGACATGTGTACCGAGTTTCATATTATTACATGCAAGTGTGTTTGAGTTATGGACCAGGTGTTCGGACCCCATTCCAGGGGGCGCTGACGAGCCGCCCTGCCACGCCCGGGTACCAGCTTCAGCCCGGCTCTGATGGCCGCGGGTTCTGACCCGTGTGCAAAGTTTCAAGAGTTTTCGAGCATGTTAAGGGCCCCAAAAGTGCCCGAATAGTCGCTAGAAAGAAAAAAAAAAAAAAAAAAAAAAAAAAAAAAAAAATAATCGGAAGGAAACAATAGGGCTCTGCGCCCTTTCAGGGCTTGGGCCCAAATAATCGGAAGGAAACAATAGGGCTCTGCGCCCTTTCAGGGCTTGGGCCCTAATCACGCGCTCACATTACTGCCATCATGAGTGTGTGTGTGTGTGTGTGTGCACCTGGTAGAATCTGATGGCTTTGGTGAGCGGTCTCCACCAGCACAGTCTCATCCAGCTGGTCCTTATGCAGCAGGTCTATGAGGAAGTCCAGTGAGCGCTCGTGAACGCTCATCTCCGAGTACAGCGTGCCCATCCGCTTGTACACCTCCACACTGCACTGGCTCAGAGCGCTGCACACACACACACACACACACACACACACACACACACACACCAGGTTAGTTAATGCACTGTGAACTAACATGAACAAACAATAAACAGCTTTATTTTTTTAAACTAACATTAACAAAGATAAACAAATACTGTAACAAATGTATTGCCCATGGTCAGGTCATGCTAGTTAATATAACTAATGCTAACTGTAATTTATCTAAACACCAATTCAGGCTCGGCATCGGCTGTAGTAGCCTAAGAGTCTATGTGTAATGAACTGTTGAATGATGACCACATTAACTATTTAAAGTCCAGTTTTGAATGTTGTTTATGTGTCTATGGTGTTTTAAATATGCTTTAACACAAACGTGTGTAACTTCATAAGTGGACAGCAGTGCACGTACAGCTCGGTATCATGCAGCTGTGGCCTGAAGCATGGTCAGGGAGTATACCAGACACCGAGGCAAAAGCTCAGCTGTTCTGCAGCGGCGCCACGCAGTCCAGAGCGCTCTCACAGAGCCCGTCAGATCTGAACTTCTCCTGCGCCTGCTTACTGATCAGTTCCGCCTGACACACACACACACACACACAACGCTCTGAGGCTCATCACAGCACTCAACAGCTTGCAGCACTTATGACTTACTTGCAATATTTAGAGTAATAGATGATTTAGAAAAAATATATATTTTTATATAAAAATAAAACTAGTACTTGCGTGCATTTTTCATAACAATACATGTCCAATCTGTTATTCATTTAAAGTCTCTTTAGAGAAAACGTTCTCACTTCAGCAATAATCTTGCCGAGTGTCGCCTTTGAGAAGAGCTTCAGTCTTGTCGCTCTGAAGCGTTAGAGATTGTCTGCTCACGTCGAAGATGAGCTCATCATCTAGGCTCGATGTTCAAAAAAAGTGAATAAATGGATTAGAAATAAAGCGTAAACAGTAGTCTTAGTACCATTAAAGTCCCCTAAATATAAAATCTTAAATCAAAAAAAACATTATCAAACTAAAATATAGTACATTCGGTTTATTAAATTGGGGTCATTTTGACGATAGCGAAGAGCACCAGTGTGTACATGCTGCACATATTTCCCAGAATACCCCGTAGGCCCGTGCAGGCAGCTGATGTCAGTGTGTGTGCAGGCCGTGGGCAGGAGTGATGTCAGTGTGTGTGTGAGGCCCAGTGCAGGAGTGATGTCATGTGTGTGAGGAGTGAGCAGGGAGTGGCACCTTGCAGATGAGTCTGGGGATCAGGAGCAACACCAGGATGCAGTCGTGGTCTCCTCCGTGCCTCAGGAACGACTCCGGCATGAAGGACGTCAGCAGAGACACCTGACGGTCCGCTTGGTTCACCTCCATCTTACGCAGCTCCACTCGATGGCCTACGCACACACACACACACACACACACACACTCATGATGAAAAATATTCGCTTATGACCTTCTCTTCCTGACTCAGACAGACGAGTGGCAATAATAGGGAATACTAACTGGCAGATATCGTTGACGAGAATAAAACGAGTTAAGATAAAAGCAGGACTAACCTCTTTAGCTTCTGCATGACAGACTGCTTTTAATCACGCCGCTTCAATCTTCACGCGTGCGGTCAAACAGATTTCAGGAATGTAAATCTCCCAATCAGAGCGTCTCTGCTAAAAGGACACAGTTTTTCTACCCGATGTTCTGAGTCTGGCAGCTGGAGCTCTCCATCACACACACACACACACACACACACACAGAGGCTAACAGTACCTTGGCGTAAGCTTTGGTCTCTGCAAACTTGATCTTGAAGTCGAAGAGTTCTGCCGCCGGCTGCTGAACCTCGGCTGAGCTGCTCTGCTGATTGGTCAACTCTCGGTTCACTTCCTGCTCACACACAGGAGAAGACATGCTGACATGTGGAGTCATGAAGAAGTTTCACTACAGTCACAAAAACCCTAATTTGGCTAATTTCTGACCCTGTAAACACAAGGACTGATCCAGAATATAATCGTGTTTTACTGTACGCACCGATGATGATGGTATAGTGCTAACAGGTTAATGCCCTTCAGGGGTCCACTGTCAGGTATTAATGATCGAGGTGTGAACCGCCCGGGCTCATACAAAAGACATGGGCACTTTCGACGGGCATTAACCCGCTTAACACACTTTTAAAACATTACTTTATATTTGAATTAGTTTTACAATAGAAATCTAAGGGTTTTACAAACAATAGCTCTGGTTTCCCTGGTTACGGTGTCTTTACCAAGCGGAGAAATTTATAGTCCGCTCTTATTCGGCTAACCTACGGTGGTGTATTGCATTTCACTTGAAGAAAAAAAATCTACTCTGTTTTTCTGAATTAACGAGTTAATTTTTCATGAGAAAAATTTTTTTTGCTTTGTTTTCTGAATTAACGAGTTAATTTTTCATGAGAAAAAAATTTTTTTGCTTTGTTTTTCTGAATTAACGAGTTAATTTTTCATGAAAAAAATAATTTGTTCTGTTTTTCTGAATTAACAAGTTAATTTTTCATGAGAATTTTTTTTGCTCTGTTTTTCTGAATGAAAAATTTTTCTCATGAAAAATTAAGTCGTTAATTCAGAAAAACAGCAAAAAAAAAATTTCTCATGAAAAATTAAGTCTTTAATTCAGAAAAACAGTAGATTTTTTTTCTTCAAGTGAATGCAATACACCACCGTATCTAACCAGATGTTTGTTTTGATACAATAATTTGTAAGTGGATAATTTGACTGCCTGTTGCTATGGTTACTCACAGCTAATGTAGCCAGCGCATTTACTTAATAATGTTGAACACCAGAACTCCTTTACTAGGTGTCCTCAATCACTTTTTAATGGACACCCTGCAGCCAATCAGAACTGAGTATTCACCCAGACTATAGTATATATAGCAGGAGTGTGTGTGACAGCAGCAGAGTGTGTGTGTGTGACCCCAGCAGGAGTGTGTGTGACCCCAGCAGGAGTGTGTGTGACCCTAGCAGGAGTGTGTGTGACCCCAGCAGGAGTGTGTGTGACCCCAGCAGGAGTGTGTGTGACCCCTGCAGGTGTGTGTGTGACCCCAGCAGGAGTGTGTGTGACCCCAGCAGGAGTGTGTGTGACCCCAGCAGGAGTGTGTGTGACCCCAGCAGGAGTGTGTGTGACCCCAGCAGGAGTGTGTGTGACCCCAGCAGGAGTGTGTGTGACCCCAGCAGGAGTGTGTGTGACCCCAGCAGGAGTGTGTGTGACCCCAGCAGGAGTGTGTGTGACCCCAGCAGGAGTGTGTGTGACCCCAGCAGGAGTGTGTGTGACCTGCAGGTGTGTGGTGAGCTCCCGGTATTTGCTGATGGTGTGCTGGTAGTCGGCTACGGTCTCCTGACAGGCCTCGACTCTCCTCTGCGCCTCTCGCACACGCGCTTCGGCCAGATTGCAGATGCTCCCGCAGCTCCAGCTCCGTCTCGCGCCGCGTTCTCCTGAAGCTCGTCGTTCACTCCGTCTGATCGACTCCTGCGGGACACACAAGCACACCCTAGGTATGTTGACTACGGATATGTGGGACACATTGTCAGCAAAAAAACTAGAAACTCAGACAACGTTTATATTCATTTAAATTTCATAATAAAAATGAATTAATTTTAAAGTCGAGACTCTGCTTCATAATAAAGTAACACAGCACAAAGGTTTTCATGATTATTGGACGGCAGGTGCTACAAGTTTTGTTTACGCACTCATCAGATTCCAGCACAGACTAAAAGAGTTTAGAAATGGGTAATATAACGATAAAAGAGTAATTAACAGCATTATGAGCTGTAGTGTGAAGGGCAGGGGTCACGCTGCTCACCAGGTCACTGACGGTCTCTCTCAGCTCACGCACTTTCTCTTCCAGGTCCAAGTTTCTCTCCGTCAGTGTCTCAGACCATCTCCTCCGCGCCCAAAGCAGCGTCCACCTGACACACACACACACACACACACACACACACACACACACACACACACACACAGTGCAACAGTATATCAGAACTACGTGCATTTTAATGTTAAATTAACTTTTAGTCATCAAAAGGCCACTAATTAATTGAAACATGAAACTTTTAGAAGAACCTGACTGGCTCTGGCTCTGACCTGTTCCTTGAGCTCGTCGACTGTGGCCTCGGCCTCCCTTCATCTGCTCCTGCAGCTTCTCCTTCCTGCGCCCTCAGCGTCTCCAGCTCCGAGTTCTTCTTCTCATCTGCTTCTGCAGCTTCAGGTGCTCCTGCTTCTCTGAGGAGGACAGATCCCTCATCCGTACCAGCGCCTCCTTCAGACGCCCGTCTTGCTCCTCCAGCTGCTTCAGCTGATAACTAGACGCCGCGCCATCGGAGCCTGGACACACAGACAAGGGTCACATGACTGCCCGGCACATGTGTGTGTGTGTGTGTGTGTGTGTGTGGGTGCTTGGTTCCTATTAGAGTTTATTATTCTCATTATTTGAAAAAAGAGCAAATTAGCAATCGCAACACATAGACACAACTGAACAAAGATAGAGTTTCAGGTATCCAGCTTCAGTAACTAATCAAATGTAAAATTACACTTTATAAATAATACACACACCGGTCAGAAAGTTTCAGATTGGGTAAGATTATTTATGTTTTTAAAAGAAGTCTCTTCTGCTCACCAAGGCTGCAATTTTTTTGATAAAAATACACAAAAAACACAGTAATATTGTGAAATATTATGACAATTTAAAATGAATTTTTTATGTTAATATATATTAAAATGTAATTTATTCCTCTGAAAAAAGCTGAATTTTCAGCATCATTACTCCAGTCTTCAGTGTCACATGATCCTTCACAAATCACCCTAATATGATGATTTTATGCTTCAAAAACATGTATGATTATTATCCATGTTGAAAACAGTTTTTTTACATTTTTATTTCAGGATTCTTTGATGAATAGAAAGTTCAAAAGAACAGCTTTTATCTGAAATGGAAAGCTTTTGTTACATTAAACACTACCCTTTAAAAAGTTTGGGGTCAGTAAGAATTGTATTTTATTTTTGGGGGAAATAAATAAGAAATCAATACTTCTATTCATCAAGGATGAGTTACATTGATCAAAAGTTACAGTAAAGACATTTATAATGTTAGAAAAGATTCTAATTAAATAAATGCTGTTCTTTGAACTTTCTATTCATCAAAGAATCCTGAAATAAAAATGTAAAAAACTGTTTTCAACATGGATAATAATCATACATGTTTTTGGAGCATAAAATCATCATATTAGAGTGATTTGTGAAGGATCATGTGACACTGAAGACTGGAGTAATGATGCTGAAAATTCAGCTTTTTTTCAGAGGAATAAATTACATATTAATATATATTAACATAAAAAAGTCATTTTAAATTGTCATAATATTTCACAATATTACTGTGTTTTTTGTGTATTTTTTATCAAAAAATTGCAGCCTTGGTGAGCAGAAGAGACTTCTTTAAAAAACATAAAAAATCTTTCTCGATCTTAATCTTTTGACCGGTAGTGTACATTACAAATATAGAAGTTATTCATTGAAGAACGAGTGTGTGCTCTCTGTGTTCTGTTGTGTAATTAGTGTGATTGATGGCAGGAGGAATATTAGTGCTCTCACTTTAAGAGCTGCACAGGTCTAATATACTGATACTGATACGTGTGTGTGTGTGTGTGTGTGGCAGCACAGAAAACTGTTGAATGGTTTAAAGTCACATTGGAATGCTCACAAAAGAATTCAATAAGAGGAATAAAAATGTATATTGTAGTAATAAGTATTCCTGACCTCATATATCCGACTCCTGACCTCTCAGTGTCTGACTCCTGACCTCATATATCCGAACTCCTGACCTCTAGTGTCTGAACTCCTGACCTCATATATCGACTCCTGACCTCTAGTGTCCAACTCCTGACCTCATATATCCGACTCCTGACCTCTAGTGTCCGACTCCTGACCTCATATATCCGACTCCTGACCTCTAGTGTCCTGACTCCTGACCTCATATATCCGACTCCTGACCTCTAGTGTCCGACTCCTGACCTCATATATCCGACTCCTGACCTCATATATCCGACTCCTGACCTCTAGTGTCTGACTCCTGACCTCTAGTGTCTGAACTCCTGACCTCATATATCCGACTCCTGACCTCTAGTGTCTCGACTCCTGACCTCATATATCCAACTCCTGACCTCATAGTGTCCGACTCCTGACCTCTAGTGTCTAGACTCCTGACCTCTAGTGTCCGACTCCTGACCTCATATATCCGACTCCTGACCTCTCAGTGTCCGACTCCTGACCTCATATATCCGACTCCTGACCTCTAGTGTCCGACTCCTGACCTCATATATCCGACTCCTGACCTCTAGTGTCCGACTCCTGACCTCATATATCCGACTCCTGACCTCATATATCCAACTCCTGACCTCTAGTGTCTGACTCCTGACCTCTAGTGTCCGACTCCTGACCTCATATATCCGACTCCTGACCTCAAGTGTCCGACTCCTGACCTCATATATCCAACTCCTGACCTCAGTGTCTGACTCCTGACCTCTAGTGTCCGACTCCTGACCTCTAGTGTCCGACTCCTGACCTCATATATCCGACTCCTGACCTCATAGTGTCTGACTCCTGACCTCATATATCCGACTCCTGACCTCATATATCCGACTCCTGACCTCTAGTGTCCGACTCCTGACCTCATATATCCGACTCCTGACCTCTAGTGTCCTAACTCCTGACCTCATATATCCGACTCCTGACCTCATATATCCGACTCCTGACCTCTAGTGTCCAACTCCTGACCTCATATGTCCGACTCCTGACCTCATATATCCGACTCCTGACCTCTCAGTGTCTGACTCCTGACCTCATATATCCGACTCCTGACCTCTAGTGTCCGAGCTCCTGACCTCATATATCCGACTCCTGACCTCAAGTGTCTGACTCCTGACCTCATATATCGACTCCTGACCTCATATATCCGACTCCTGACCTCTAGTGTCCGACTCCTGACCTCATATATCCAACTCCTGACCTCTAGTGTCCGACTCCTGACCTCATATATCCGAACTCCTGACCTCATATATCCAACTCCTGACCTCTAGTGTCCGACTCCTGACCTCATATATCCAACTCCTGACCTCAAGTGTCTGACTCCTGACCTCATATATCCGACTCCTGACCTCTAGTGTCCGACTCCTGACCTCATATATCCGAACTCCTGACCTCTAGTGTCCAACTCCTGACCTCATATATCCGACTCCTGACCTCTAGTGTCCGACTCCTGACCTCATATATCCGACTCCTGACCTCTAGTGTCCCAACTCCTGACCTCATATATCCAACTCCTGACCTCTAGTGTCCGACTCCTGACCTCATATATCGACTCCTGACCTCATATATCCGACTCCTGACCTCTAGTGTCCGACTCCTGACCTCATATATCCGACTCCTGACCTCATATATCCGACTCCTGACCTCTTAGTGTCCGACTCCTGACCTCATATATCCGAACTCCTGACCTCAAGTGTCTGACTCCTGACCTCATATATCCGAACTCCTGACCTCATATATCCGACTCCTGACCTCTAGTGTCCGAACTCCTGACCTCATATATCCAACTCCTGACCTCTAGTGTCCGACTCCTGACCTCATATATCCGACTCCTGACCTCTAGTGTCCGAGCTCCTGACCTCATATACTGACTCCTGACCTCCGTGTCTCACCTCCTGACCTCATATATCCGACTCCTGACCTCTAGTGTCTGACTCCTGACCTCATATATCCAACTCCTGACCTCTAGTGTCTGACTCCTGACCTCATATATCCGACTCCTGACCTCAAGTGTCTGACTCCTGACCTCATATATCCGACTCCTGACCTCTAGTGTCCGACTCCTGACCTCATATATCCAACTCCTGACCTCTAGTGTCTTGACTCCTGACCTCATATATCCGACTCCTGACCTCTAGTGTCCGACTCCTGACCTCATATATCCGAACACCTGACCTCTAGTGTCCGACTCCTGACCTCATATATCCGACTCCTGACCTCATATATTCCAACTCCTGACCTCTCAGTGTCCGACTCCTGACCTCATATATCCGACTCCTGACCTCATATGTCCAACTCCTGACCTCATATATCCGACTCCTGACCTCAAGTGTCTGACTCCTGACCTCATATATCCGACTCCTGACCTCAGTGTCCTGACTCCTGACCTCATATATCCGACTCCTGACCTCTAGTGTCCGACTCCTGACCTCATATAATCCGACTCCTGACCTCTAGTGTCTGACTCCTGACCTCATATATCCGACTCCTGACCTCTAGTGTCCGACTCCTGACCTCATATATCCGACTCCTGACCTCATATATCCGACTCCTGACCTCTAGTGTCCGACTCCTGACCTCATATATCCGACTCCTGACCTCTAGTGTCCGACTCCTGACCTCATATATCCGACTCCTGACCTCTAGTGTCCGACTCCTGACCTCATATATCCGACTCCTGACCTCTAGTGTCCGACTCCTGACCTCATATATCCGACTCCTGACCTCTAGTGTCCGACTCCTGACCTCATATATCCGACTCCTGACCTCTAGTGTCCGACTCCTGACCTCATATATCCGACTCCTGACCTCTAGTGTCTGACTCCTGACCTCATATATCCGACTCCTGACCTCTAGTGTCCGACTCCTGACCCACATATATCCGACTCCTGACCTCATAGTGTCCGACTCCTGACCTCATGTGTCCGACTCCTGACCTCTAGTGTCCGACTCCTGACCTCATATATCCGACTCCTGACCTCTAGTGTCCTGACTCCTGACCTCATATATCCGACTCCTGACCTCTAGTGTCCGAACTCCTGACCTCATATATCCGACTCCTGACCTCTAGTGTCCAACTCCTGACCTCATATATCCAACTCCTGACCTCTAGTGTCCGACTCCTGACCTCATATATCCGACTCCTGACCTCATATATCCGACTCCTGACCTCCAGTGTCCGACTCCTGACCTCATATATCCGACTCCTGACCTCTAGTGTCTGACTCCTGACCTCATATATCCGACTCCTGACCTCTAGTGTCCGACTCCTGACCTCATATATCCGACTCCTGACCTCTAGTGTCTGACTCCTGACCTCATATATCCGACTCCTGACCTCTAGTGTCCGACTCCTGACCTCATATATCCGACTCCTGACCTCTAGTGTCCGACTCCTGACCTCATATATCCAACTCCTGACCTCTAGTGTCTGACTCCTGACCTCATATATCCAACTCCTGACCTCTAGTGTCCGACTCCTGACCTCATATATCCGACTCCTGACCTCATATATCCAACTCCTGACCTCTAGTGTCCGACTCCTGACCTCATATATCCGACTCCTGACCTCTAGTGTCTGACTCCTGACCTCATATATCCGACTCCTGACCTCTAGTGTCCGACTCCTGACCTCATATATCCAACTCCTGACCTCTAGTGTCCGACTCCTGACCTCATATATCCGACTCCTGACCTCTAGTGTCCGACTCCTGACCTCATATATCCGACTCCTGACCTCTAGTGTCTGACTCCTGACCTCATATATCCGACTCCTGACCTCTAGTGTCCGACTCCTGATTCTCTGGCCCAGTGCGTACCCTTCTCCTGTATCTCGTGCTTCAGGATCTCCAGGTCCATTGTGAGCTCCTCCACCTTCTCCTTCTGGCTCTCCAGCTCCTGCTGCAGGGACTCGGCCCCGTCTCCTCCGCCATCTCCTTATCCAGCGTGGCCATCTCAGCAGCGTCCGCAGTGTCCGCCATCTCCTCCATGTAGCGGTCCTTAGCCTCCAGAGCCTCACGCGCCTCCTGCAGACAGAGGACAGGGTTACGCTCAGATACACACACACACACACTCTTATAGAGGAGATTTAAACGCTGACTCCTACATACACTCACACCACACTCTCAATGGACAAACGGACTGTGTGTGTGTGAGTTTGTGAGTCTGTGAGTGAGTGAGTGAGTGAGTGAGTGAGTGAGTGAGTGTGTGAGTGAGTGTGTGTGTGTGTGAGTGAGAGTGTGAGTGAGTGAGTGTGTGTGTGTGTGAGTGAGAGAGTGAGTGAGTGAGTGAGTGAGTGAGTGAGTGATGAGTGAGACTGAGTGAGAGTGAGTGAGTGTGTGTGTGTGTGAGTGAGAGTGTGAGTGAGTGAGTGAGTGTGTGTGTGAGTGAGTGAGAGTGTGAGTGAGTGAGTGAGTGAGTGAGTGAGTGAGTGAGTGTGTGTAGTGTATGTGAGTTTGTGAGTGAGTGAGTGAGTGAGACTGAGTGAGAGATGTGAGTGAGTGCTGAGTGAGTGAGAGTGTGAGTGAGTGTGTGTGTGAGTGAGTGAGAGTGTGAGTGAGTGAGTGAGTGTGTGTGTGAGTGAGAGAGTGAGTGAGTGGAGTGAGCGAGCGAGTGAGTGAGTGAGTGAGTGAGTGAGTGAGTGAGTGTGTGTGTGTGAGTGAGAGTGTGAGTGAGTGAGTGTGTGTGTGTGTGTGAGTGAGAGAGTGAGTGAGTGAGTGAGTGAGTGAGTGAGTGAGTGAGTGAGTGAGTGAGTGAGTGAGTGAGTGTGTGAGTGAGTGTGTGTGTGTGCAGTGTGTGAGTGTGTGCGAGTGTGTGAGCGAGTGTGTGTGTGTGTACCTTCTGGCCTCCTTCAGCTGTCTCTGCAGCTCGTTCTGCTGCTCCTGCATCTTGCTCCTCCACTCCTGCAGCTGCTCCAGCTGGATCTTGTACTTCTCCATCTCCTTCAGCTTGGCTTTATCCTCCAAGCGCTTCATCCGCAGCGTCTCCAGCTTCTCCTCCAGATCTCGGACTTGAGCTCGGAGACTCTCCTCCTCCTGCACACACACACACACACACACACACACAGATTCAATTCATATTTGCATTTATTTATGCATTTGCCAGACGCTTTTATCCAAGAGACTGACATTCCATTTCAAGATATGGGTTAGGGTTAGGTCGTTAGGGTTAGGTCGTTAGGGTTAGGGTTAGGTCATTAGGGTTAGGGTTAAGTCATTAGGGTTAGGTCATTAGGGTTAGGGTTAGGTCATTAGGGTTAGGGTTAGGTCATTAGGGTTAGGTCATTAGGGTTATGGTTAGGTCATTAGGGTTAGGGTTAAGTCATTAGGGTTAGGGTTAGGTCATTAGGGTTAGGGTTAGGTCATTAGGGTTAGGTCATTAGGGTTAGGTCATTAGGGTTAGGTCATTAGGGTTAGGTCATTAGGGTTAGGTCATTAGGGTTAGGTCATTAGGGTTAGGTCATTAGGGTTAGGTCATTAGGGTTAGGTCATTAGTAGGATTGGGTATCGTTTGAATTTGAACGATTCTGATTCCAATTCCTTGTTTTCGATTTCGGTTCCTAACAATTCTCGATTCCGATTCTTTTAAGAGGAAGGGTCAAAAAAGTTTAGCTAACCTTGCTAACCAACGGTCTTTCTGAAGGAAATACTCCTTCTGTCACAAATACTCCTTTTGTCACAAATTTTGCATTTTTCTGAGATTTCGTTATTTTTAGAAAAGTGAAGCCACACTTTGGATCACCGACGTAAGCAACTCATGTTCGAACTCGCATGTTTATGCCAACACTTCCGGTAGACGCTTCTTCGTTGGTGTTGTTCAGTGGTTTCTTCTTCCGGTCGACAGACTGTGAATATCAAAACTAGGAATCGAAATTTTAACTTTTGAACAATTCTGGGAAAAACTAAAAGTTAGTCCCGGCTTCCAATTCGATACTCGATACCCAACCTTAGTCATTAGGGTTAGGTCATTAGGGTTAGGTCATTAGGGTTAGGGGTTAGGTCATTAGGGTTAGGTCATTAGGGTTAGGTTAGGCCATTCACTAAATGTGTCATTCCATTTCAAGACACATTTACATTCTTATCAGTTCTTGCGTTGCCTAGGAATCGAACCCATGACCTTGGCGTCTTCCTGTGAGGGACTACAACACGCTCTCTCTGCACGTCTGACTTCATTAAACTGTTCAACAGGTGGACTGCCATTGGATTACGCCACCGAACGCTGACATCAGTGGATTGGACAGTACTGAGTGTCACATCAGAATAGTGTCCGCGTCGAAGGCGAGGATGGCCTCGTTTGATGGCCTTCACACATGAGGAGGAGCCGGGTGACGAGGAAGAGGAGGGCGACACTAACTCTGAACATGGAGGAAGAGGAGGAGGAGGAAGACAACTCTCTTCCCTGTCCAACAGTCTAGACCCCATAGCACGACTGACGGGTTCTCAGGCAGACTGTAACCCGCACGATGGGTGCAAGCGAGCCGTAGCTAAACTGGGCCTAGTGTGGGCTGGAGGAGCAGAGGGACGATTATGAAGGAAAAAGGCTGTGTAGCATACATATGTGCAATCCGGGAGTGGTCTATATCTCCCATAGTCAAACACCGAGCGAAGTTAGAAAAAGAACTGATGGGTTACTGGAAGTAATCCCGGGTTCTTTGAGGGCGTTTCACCAACACTTCCCTCCTTGCACAGGATCAGGAAAACACTCTCTATAATTACTCGTTAGGGACGACATGAGTGAGATAGGCGGGGACAGAGCCTGTCAAAGACAGATGTGGTGGCACATGAGCTTCTGTAGATGGTAAAGCGATTCCCATAGTGAAACACCTCAATCTGTCATCAAAGAGCCCAGGATCACGTTCATTAACCCATCGTTATGCCTTTCAGACAAATGATGATGGCATTTAGACAACGAAGGCTTTCAGAGGCTCATTACTGAAATGATGCAAGAGTGGACCAAAAGTAAACAAAAATGAGTAGATTCAAGCCAATATGATGTAGAGTGCAAAGGTCAGAGGTTGCTCACCTTGCTAGAGGTCGCAGGAGGAGGGCCGCTGGGGACGGGGCTTGGCTGTGGGACGACAGGCGCTCCCAGTGCCTTCTGGGAAGAGGATGAGGGCTCATTCTCCACTAACACAGATTCAGAAAGCGATGAACCTCCAACAGAGGGACGACCGGCCTGAGGAAGAACACACACACACACAGAGTTAACTTCATCAACCGCAACCGTGACCTCTCAACCCACACGCAGTGCTCACCTGACCCCAGTGCAGTGATGTCACTGGCCCAGTTCACAGCGGACACGTCATAACGGTTTTAAAACCATGCAATGCTCTAAACATTTAATAGAATAACACACCATACAGACACTTCATATTTAATGCAATTAGATTATTTAAGAATTACATTTAATAGACTATACCTTCAACAAACATGTGCACTAGGTGTTTTGTGCATGCGTTCATTGATTACACACCGTTCTGACCAGCGCTTTTAAACAGTGAATCATTTTGCAAATCAATTGATTCAAAGTTTTGGCCCCTCACTAGTTAAAACTACAGATCGAAGTTCTGCATTTCTTTCACAAACACACAGTATTTCTATTTATTTTCTAGTCATGTAGCCCTAGTTTCAGAAACAACATCATGTTTCCGTTGCACAGACAGAGAAATTGTATTAAACACCCATCTCGCCACTGGTGTTTTCTGCCTTTAAATGATTAAAGTTCTTATTTTTTAATGTAATGTTATAAGTGTTTATTACAAATAATTTACAGGTGCACATCAATATTGGGTTAATAATCTTGAATAAGAATCAGTTCCACTTGCAGCATCTCTTCTCTTCTCTGATGATGAGGGCGGAGCTAAAAACCCATCACTCACAGGAAATCAGCCAATAGCAAGCCACAATCATCTAATCAAATCCCCACAGACTCAGATCAAGCCCCGCCCACACGTTTCACTCGGATATACGACACAATAGAGAACAAATTCACTTTCATGATGACTTGAGTTTAAATAAACTGTGAAAAATCAGTCAAAACTTTTCAACTACACAAGTGGGAAAGCAGTTCTGTGACTTGATTTACTGCCCACACTGGACTCAGACTGGTCCCAATAACCGCACTGGGCTCAGACTGGTCCCAATAACCGGACTGGGCTCAGACTGGTCCCAATAACCGCACTGGGCTCAGACTGGTCCCAATAACCGCACTGGGCTCAGACTTGTCCCGATAACCGCACTGGGCTCAGACTGGTCCCAATAACCGGACTGGACTCAGACTGGTCCCGATAACCGCACTGGGCTCAGACTGGTCCCAATAACCGCACTGGGCTCAGACTGGTCCCAATAACCGCACTGGGCTCAGACTGGTCCCAATAACCGCACTGGGCTCAGACTGGTCCCAATAACCGCACTGGGCTCAGACTGGTCCCGAGTAACCGCACTGGGCTCAGACTGGTCCCGATGACTGGGCTCAGACTGGTCCCGATAACCGCACTGGGCTCAGACTGGTCCCAATAACCGCACTGGGCTCAGACTGGTCCCAATAACCGCACTGGGCTCAGACTGGTCCCGATAACCGCACTGGGCTCAGACTGGTCCCGATAACCGCACTGGGCTCAGACTGGTCCCGATGGGCTCAGACTGGTCCCGATGGGCTCAGACTGGTCCCGATGGGCTCAGACTGGTCCCGATGGGCTCAGACTGGTCTTGATAACCACAGCTGTGAACTGGGCCGGTGACGGAGTGCTAGTGCGCTGTGATCAAGCACATTCCATAATGAGAGAGGGCAGAGAGCTGGAGCTGGACAGGCGGCCCGGGGCGATCCACTGTCACGCACAATACACAACGGCTCACATTAACCTTACACTCGACACACACACACACACACACACACTCGTTCAATCTACACTGTGTGATTCTTACCCCCATCTAATGGTGAAAAGGTGTATGACCATCCAGTGAATATTAGTTTCTCTTAATTCCGATTTCGTTTTAACTGCTACGGTGGCCAATGTAGTCCAAGATTAACATGGCTTCCAGTTTGACCTCGTCCATGAGTGTTAACTCGAACGTAAACGCGAAAGGTGAAACCCCTTACCCATATGTATTTTCAATGGCATATTATACACTCATGAGAATAGTTTATTACATGAACTAGATAAATATACATTAATGAGCACATATATTTTTTAAAGAACTAAGTGTTTTTAGCTAAGAATAAACTAAAAGAGTTACACAGTGTAGCTTTCAGATAAACACCCGGTGCTGTGAGAACGGGACACTCTCCGATCGTATAATCACATTCACATCTACATACACAGATCGCTTAAACCAGCTTCACAGAAATCAACAGGGTTAATTAGGACTGGGAAACTCACAAAAAGTTTTGCAATAAAGCGTTTTTTTAAACAAAAGTTAAAGCCGATTTAAACATTCAAGCACAATAAGACATGAAAGAAAACTTGCGCTCGCTTCGGGCGCACCATTGCGAACCTCATTCTGATACAGGTTACGTAGACCACAAACAATTTAAAATCTGTCAAAAAAACATATTTATTGCATTAATTCCAGCTGCATTCATTTGAAAAAACAGAAAGAAAATATGCAGAATAAATAAAAAAAAGAAAGAATGTGCTATTTTATTGGTGAGATAAGTTGACCACTGGGTGGCGCAAGCAAACACTTCCTCCCTGCGCTGTCGAGTCTGCCGCGACTCGCACATATCGTGACGAGCTGGACGTGCTCCAGAGAAAGGCCGTTAACATCGATTCCCTATTCTCCGATTCCCTAATTGAGCATTAAGAATTTCGAAAACGAGCGCCTGAATGTAGGTTCACAGACCCGAGCAGCCGCGCCGCAGCCGTCCGCGAGCGCCAACCACTGGCAGCGAATGAAGCGAACGCACAGACCATAGTGTGACACGCGTAAGTCAATGGGGCAAACATGATCATCATAAATAACGCCACGGGTTTTTATTTAAAAAGTAGCCTACACAATTTGTATTCACAATACTTACTATAATATAATTTATATTGTTTTATTGTTTTATTAATCGTTCAGGTCTTAACGCAAGTTTACAACCGGCTTGTCGTCGGACTAAAAAGGGAAAAAACTAATAATTAATTTGGGTCGGTCCTAATTTGACAGAGTCGTTTGGGTTACGGCAAATTTTAAACTTGTTACACGGTGACGGTATTTGGCCATAAAACGCTGGATTCGGGAGTTGCAATGTAGCTAAATTCATCAGTTATGAAATTAATTCAATTTCAACTATAAAGCAGCTCCTGAAAGGACAATGATGTGAGTATTCAGCTCAGTTTAGTGCTCATGACAGTCAGAGGATAATATGACTGATGTAAGAGAGTAAACAGTGTAGAAGTGTTCAACAGCAGCAGATAAACGAGGCGGAGTTCGGGTGGAGAAACTCACCAGCCAATCAAACGTTAGAAGCAATAGTATGCCAGTACTTTAATTCAAGTTGCATGTTTACTTTAATCTCCTTCTGTAAAAATAGGGCTCCATTCCAAACAAAGCCCTGTATCACACTACTACTAGACATTTCCCAGAATGCTTTGCAGCGGAGTTTAGGCTCACCTTGGTACTACGGCGCATAGGAGTCTGAGGGAAGAGCAGAGAACACACACACACACACACACACACACAGAGAGACGGGAAGAACAGGGCAAAGTTGAAGGGATTGCAAACAGAAGTTAAGCAGGACAGAGGAAGAGCATCAGGAGATTAATAACATCATCATCATCATCATCATCACCACAGGAATGAACTCAACATGAGGAACCTTCAGAACTGTGTGTGCAATGAACACTATCAGTGTTTTTATTTGTCGATGCGACGTGTGCAGATGTGGTGAGCCACTCATTAATGAGTGTGTGTTGCTGCAGTCCCAGTCTGAGTGTGTTCTCCACATATTGAGTTCATCTGAAGGTCAGGCGTGTGTGAGATTGGTGACATGGGAAACTTGATATGCGTGAGATCATGCAAACACTGGGTGCATGAGTGTGTCAGTGAGACGGCGGTATGGAAGCGGCAGTTTTACTCCACAGAACAGAAAACCACCAAAACCAGTGAATGGAAGAAGGCAAACGCTTGAATAAAGAGTGAAGGCAAACACTGTGTGCAATGCTGAGATGAGAACCCAAGTATTGATGTACCTTCTTTGCTGTTGGAGTCTTTTCATCATGTTAGCAAACGCACACACACGCGCACAAAGAATGCATTCGATTGAACATAAACCTTCATTTTCTTGTCTTATATATGAATGCTCCAGACTGACTCTGATGAACAAAAGCATTTCATTTTCACACATTCTCCATTTTCTGTGGCCGCTAATCTCCATAAATCCAGAGAGCTGGCACACATTCACACCAGTAATCAGCATTACACACAACTAGGAACACATTTCTGCTCTGGGAATTTATGGTGAAATTAATTATCAGATAAAAAACTTATTTTGATTATAGTTCCCAAGGCAACATTTCACATTTCTTTAAGTTTAAGTTAAAGCACTAAAATAACTAACCTATAACATAATATAACTAAAACTGAAACAAAAAAACTAAACCTAAAAATAATAATAACAAAATGACAAAACGATCAAATCAAAACTGTAAAGCCAATTGAAAATTATTAATGGATAATGAATAACAGGGATTCATACCTGCTTAACGGCTTTGGGAGTCTCCTGGACATCTGTAATAGAGAAAACGCACACACGTCATCATGTGTTCTGGCTAAAGCACATGCATCATCTCCTTCAGCAGGATGTGAGGTCATTGCTCACCTCTCCTGGGTAGCTTGGGTCCGCTGGAGTCGGGGGTGTCTGGAGACGTGGCAGAGCTCCCTCCTTCATCTATCAGCTGGATCTGCAGAAGAAGAGGACGACACAGTTGTGCGGGGGTTCAAATCTTCCATCACTTACATTAGAGGTGTGCAAAAATTTCGGACGCTTGAGGTCGGGAGTCGAGGCGCTTGAGGTCGAGAGTCGGACGCTTGAGGTCGGGAGTCGGGACGCTTGAGGTCGGGAGTCGGCGAATCGCTTGAGGCCGGGAGTCGGGCGCTTGAGGTCGGGACGCTTGAGGTCGGGAGTCGGACGCTTGAGGCCGGGAGTCGGACGCTTGAGGCCGGGAGTCGGGACGCTTGAGGTCGGGAGTCGGGACGCTTGAGGTCGGGAGTCGGGACGCTTGAGGCCGGGAGTCGGGACGCTTGAGGTCGGGAGTCGGACGCTTGAGGCCGGGAGTCGGGACGCTTGAGGTCGGGAGTCGGGACGCTTGAGGTCGGGAGTCGGGACGCTTGAGGTCGGGAGTCGGGACGCTTGAGGTCGGGAGTCGGGACGCTTGAGGTCGGGAGTCGGGACGCTTGAGGTCGGGAGTCGGGACGCTTGAGGTCGGGAGTCGGACGCTTGAGGCCGGGAGTCGGACGCTTGAGGCCGGGAGTCGGGACGCTTGAGGCCGGGAGTCGGGACGCTTGAGGCCGGGAGTCGGGACGCTTGAGGCCGGGAGTTCGGACGCTTGAGGTCGGGAGTCGGGACGCTTGAGGTCGGGAGTCGGACGCTTGAGGTCGGGAGTCGGACGCTTGAGGTCGGGAGTCGGACGCTTGAGGTCGGGAGTCGGACGCTTGAGGTCGGGAGTCGGGACGCTTGAGGCCGGGAGTCGGGACGCTTGAGGCCGGGAGTCGGGACGCTTGAGGCCGGGAGTCGGGACGCTTGAGGCCGGGAGTCGGGACGCTTGAGGCCGGGAGTCGGGACGCTTGAGGCCGGGAGTCGGACGCTTGAGGCCGGGAGTCGGAACGCTTGAGGTCGGGAGTCGGGACGCTTGAGGTCGGGAGTCGGGACGCTTGAGGTCGGATGGACTGCTTGAGGTCGGGAGTCGGGACGCTTGAGGTCGGGGAGTCGGGACGCTTGAGGTCGGGAGTCGGGACGCTTGAGGTCGGGAGTCGGGACGCTTGAGGTCGGGAGTCGGACGCTTGAGGTCGAGAGTCGATCGCTTGAGGTTCGGGAGTCGGACGCTTGAGGTCGGGAGTCGTACGCTTGAGGTCGGGAGTCGGGACGCTTGAGGTCGGGAGTCGGGTCGCTTGAGGTCGGGAGTCGGGACGCTTGAGGTCGGGAGTCGGGACGCTTGAGGCCGGGAGTCGGACGCTTGAGGTCGGGAGTCGGGATGCTTGAGGTCGGGAGTCGGACGCTTGAGGTCGGGAGTCGGGACGCTTGAGGTCGGGAGTCGGACGCTTGAGGTCGGGAGTCGGGACGCTTGAGGTCGGGAGTCGGGACGCTTGAGGCCGGGAGTCGGACGCTTGAGGCCGGGAGTCGGGACGCTTGAGGCCGGGAGTCGGGACGCTTGAGGCCGGGAGTCGGGACGCTTGAGGTCGGGAGTCGGACGCTTGAGGCCGGGAGTCGGACGCTTGAGGCCGGGAGTCGGGACGCTTGAGGCCGGGAGTCGGACGCTTGAGGCCGGGAGTCGGGACGCTTGAGGTCGGGAGTCGGGACGCTTGAGGTCGGGATGCTTGAGGTCGGGAGTCGGGACGCTTGAGGTCGGGAGTCGGGTCGCTTGAGGTCGGGAGTCGGGACGCTTGAGGTCGGGAGTCGGGACGCTTGAGGTCGGGAGTTGCGGGCACGCTTGAGGTCGGGAGTCGGACGCTTGAGGTCGGGAGTCGTGACGCTTGAGGTCGGGAGTCGGACGCTTGAGGTCGGGAGTTCGGACGCTTGAGGTCGGGAGTCGGGACGCTTGAGGTCGGGAGTCGGGACGCTTGAGGCCGGGAGTCGGACGCTTGAGGCCGGGAGTCGGGACGCTTGAGGTCGGAGTCGGACGCTTGAGGCCGGGAGTCGGACGCTTGAGGCCGGGAGTCGGACGCTTGAGGCCGGGAGTCGGACGCTTGAGGCCGGGAGTCGGACGCTTGAGGCCGGGAGTCGGGACGCTTGAGGCCGAGAGTCGGACGCTTGAGGTCGGAGAGTCGGACGCTTGAGGTCGGGAGTCGGACGCTTGAGGTCGGGAGTCGGGACGCTTGAGGTCGGGAGTCGGGACGCTTGAGGCCGGGAGTCGGACGCTTGAGGTCGGAGTCGGGACGCTTGAGGTCGGGAGTCGGACGCTTGAGGTCGGGAGTCGGGACGCTTGAGGTCGAGAGTCGGACGCTTGAGGTCGGGAGTCGGACGCTTGAGGCCGGAGGTCGGACGCTTGAGGCCGGGAGTCGGACGCTTGAGGCCGGGAGTCGGACGCTTGAGGTCGGAGGTCGGGACGCTTGAGGTCGGAGGTCGGGACGCTTGAGGTCGGGAGTCGGACGCTTGAGGCCGGGAGTTCGGACGCTTGAGGCCGGGAGTTCGGACGCTTGAGGCCGAGAGTCGGTCGCTTGAGGTCGGAGATCGGACGCTTGAGGTCGGGAGTCGGGACGCTTGAGGTCGGGATGGCTTGAGGCCGGGAGGTCGTACGCTTGAGGTCGGGAGTCGGACGCCTGAGGTCGAGAGTCGTGCGCTTGAGGTCGGGAGTCGGGACGGCTTGAGGTCGGGAGTCGGACGCTTGAGGCCGGGAGTTCGGGACGCTTGAGGTCGGGAGTCGGACGCTTGAGGTCGGGAGTTCGGACGCTTGAGGTCGGGAGTCGGACGCTTGAGGTCGGGAGTCGGACGCTTGAGGCCGGGAGTCGGGACGCTTGAGGTCGGGAGTCGGACGCTTGAGGTCGGGAGTCGGACGCTTGAGGTCGGGAGTCGGGACGCTTGAGGTCGGGAGTCGGACGCTTGAGGTCGGAGTCGGACGCTTGAGGTCGGAGAGTCGGGACGCTTGAGGTCGGGAGTCGGACGCTTGAGGTCGGGAGTCGGACGCTTGAGGCCGGAGTCGGGACGCTTGAGGCCGGGAGTCGGGACGCTTGAGGTCGGGAGTCGGGACGCTTGAGGCCGGGAGTCGGGACGCTTGAGGCCGGGAGTCGGACGCTTGAGGCCGGGAGTCGGACGCTTGAGGCCGGGAGTCGGACGCTTGAGGCCGGGAGTCGGACGCTTGAGGCCGGGAGTCGGACGCTTGAGGCCGGGAGTCGGACGCTTGAGGCCGGAGTCGGGACGCTTGAGGTCGAGGACGCTTGAGGCCGGGAGTCGGACGCTTGAGGCCGGGAGTCGGGACGCTTGAGGTCGGGAGTCGGGACGCTTGAGGTCGGGAGTCGGGACGCTTGAGGTCGGGAGTCGGACGCTTGAGGTCGAGAGTCGGACGCTTGAGGTCGGGGTCGGGATCGCTTGAGGTCGGGGTCGGGACGCTTGAGGTCGGAGTCGGGACGCTTGAGGTCGGGGATCGCTTGAGGTCGGGAGTCGTGACGCTTGAGGTCGAGAGTCGGATCGCTTGAGGTCGGAGGTCGGTGCGCTTGAGGTCGAGAGTCGGACGCTTGAGGTCGGGAGTCGGGACGCTTGAGGTCGGGAGTCGGGACGCTTGAGGTCGGGAGTCGGACGCTTGAGGCCGGGAGTTCGGACGCTTGAGGTCGGGAGTCGGGCGATCAGCTTGAGGTCGAGGCGTCGTGAGGTCGGAGTCGGACGCTTGAGGTCGGAGATCGGACGCTTGAGGTCGGGAGTCGGGACGCTTGAGGCCGGGAGTCGGACGCTTGAGGCCGGGAGTCGGGACGCTTGAGGCCGGGAGTCGGGACGCTTGAGGCCGGGAGTCGGGACGCTTGAGGTCGGAGGTCGGACGCTTGAGGCCGGGAGTCGGACGCTTGAGGCCGGGAGTTCGGGACGCTTGAGGTCGGGAGGTCGGGACGCTTGAGGTCGGGAGTCGGGACGCTTGAGGTCGAGGTCGGACGCTTGAGGTCGAGAGTCGGGACGCTTGAGGTCGGGAGTCGGGACGCTTGAGGTCGGAGTCGGGACGCTTGAGGTCGGGAGTCGGACGCTTGAGGTCGGGAGTCGGGACGCTTGAGGTCGGAGTCGGACGCTTGAGGTCGGGAGTCGGTGCGCTTGAGGTCGGGAGTCGGGACGCTTGAGGTCGGGAGTCGGGACGCTTGAGGTCGGGAGTCGGGACGCTTGAGGTCGGGAGTCGGACGCTTGAGGCCGGGAGTCGGGACGCTTGAGGCCGGGAGTCGGGACGCTTGAGGCCGGGAGTCGGACGCTTGAGGCCGGGAGTCGGGACGCTTGAGGCCGGGAGTCGGACGCTTGAGGCCGGGAGTCGGGACGCTTGAGGCCGGGAGTCGGACGCTTGAGGCCGGGAGTCGGGACGCTTGAGGCCGGGAGTCGGACGCTTGAGGCCGGAGTCGGACGCTTGAGGTCGGAGAGTCGGGACGCTTGAGGTCGGGAGTCGGGTCGCTTGAGGTCGGGAGTCGGGACGCTTGAGGTCGGGATGCTGGAGGTCGGGAGTCGATACGCTCGAGGTCGGCAGTCGTACGCTTGAGGTCGGGAGTCGGACGCTTGAGGTCGGGAGTCGGACGCTTGAGGTCGGGGTCGGGACGCTTGAGGTCGGAGTCGTACGCTTGAGGTCGGAGTCGATCGCTTGAGGTCGGGAGTCGTGCGCTTGAGGTCGAGAGTCGTACGCTTGAGGTCGGAGTCGGACGCTTGAGGTCGGGAGTCGGGACGCTTGAGGTCGGGAGCTCGGACGCTTGAGGCCGGGAGTCGGACGCTTGAGGCCGGGAGTCGGACGCTTGAGGCCGGGAGTCGGGACGCTTGAGGTCGGAGGTCGGACGCTTGAGGTCGGGTCGGACGCTTGAGGTCGGGAGTCGGACGCTTGAGGCCGGGAGTCGGGACGCTTGAGGCCGGGAGTCGGACGCTTGAGGCCGGAGGTCGGACGCTTGAGGTCGGAGGTCGGGGACGCTTGAGGTCGGAGAGTCGGACGCTTGAGGTCGGGAGTCGAGCGCTTGAGGTCGGGAGTCGGACGCTTGAGGTCGGAGTCGGACGCTTGAGGCCGGGAGTCGGACGCTTGAGGCCGGGAGTCGGGACGCTTGAGGCCGGGAGTCGGGACGCTTGAGGTCGGGAGGTCGGACGCTTGAGGTCGGGAGTCGGACGCTTGAGGTCGGGAGTCGGTACGCTTGAGGTCGGGAGTCGGACGCTTGAGGTCGGGAGTCGGACGCTTGAGGCCGGAGCGACGCTTGAGGCGGAGTCGACGCTTGAGGTCGGGAGTCGGACGCTTGAGGCCGGGAGTCGGGACGCTTGAGGCCGAGAGTCGGGACGCTTGAGGTCGAGCGGACGCTCGAGGTCGGCGCGTCTGAGGTCGGGAGTCGGGACGCTTGAGGCCGGGAGTCGGACGCTTGAGGCCGGGAGTCGGGACGCTTGAGGCCGGGAGTCGGGACGCTTGAGGTCGGGAGTCGGGACGCTTGAGGCCGGGAGTCGGACGCTTGAGGCCGGGAGTCGGACGCTTGAGGCCGGGAGTCGGACGCTTGAGGCCGGGAGTCGGACGCTTGAGGCCGGGAGTCGGACGCTTGAGGCCGGGAGTCGGACGCTTGAGGCCGGGAGTCGGGACGCTTGAGGTCGGGAGTCGGGACGCTTGAGGTCGGGAGTCGGGACGCTTGAGGCCGGGAGTCGGACGCTTGAGGCCGGGAGTCGGGACGCTTGAGGCCGGGAGTCGGGACGCTTGAGGTCGGGAGTCGGGACGCTTGAGGTCGGGATGCTTGAGGTCGGGAGTCGGACGCTTGAGGTCGGGAGTCGGACGCTTGAGGTCGGGAGTCGGACGCTTGAGGTCGGGAGTCGGACGCTTGAGGTCGGGAGTCGGGACGCTTGAGGTCGGGAGTCGGACGCTTGAGGCCGGGAGTCGGGACGCTTGAGGCCGGGAGTCGGACGCTTGAGGCCGAGAGTCGGGTCGCTTGAGGTCGGGAGTCGGGACGCTTGAGGTCGGGAGTCGGGACGCTTGAGGTCGGGATGCTTGAGGTCGGGAGTCGGACGCTTGAGGTCGGGAGTCGGACGCTTGAGGTCGGGAGTCGGACGCTTGAGGTCGGGAGTCGGACGCTTGAGGTCGGGAGTCGGACGCTTGAGGTCGGGAGTCGTGACGCTTGAGGTCGGGAGTCGGACGCTTGAGGTCGGGAGTCGTGACGCTTGAGGTCGGAGTCGTACGCTTGAGGTCGGGAGTCGGACGCTTGAGGTCGGGAGTCGGACGCTTGAGGTCGGGAGTCGTGACGCTTGAGGCCGGGAGTCGGACGCTTGAGGCCGGGAGTCGGGACGCTTGAGGCCGGGAGTCGGACGCTTGAGGCCGGGAGTCGGACGCTTGAGGTCGGGAGTCGGACGCTTGAGGCCGGGAGTCGGACGCTTGAGGCCGGGAGTCGGACGCTTGAGGTCGGGAGTCGGGACGCTTGAGGTCGGGAGTCGGACGCTTGAGGTCGGGAGTCGGGACGCTTGAGGTCGGGAGTCGGACGCTTGAGGTCGGGAGTCGGGACGCTTGAGGCCGGGAGTCGGGACGCTTGAGGTCGGGAGTCGGACGCTTGAGGTCGGGAGTCGGACGCTTGAGGCCGGGAGTCGGGACGCTTGAGGTCGGGAGTCGGGACGCTTGAGGTCGGGAGTCGGACGCTTGAGGTCGGGAGTCGGACGCTTGAGGTCGGGAGTCGGGACGCTTGAGGTCGGGAGTCGGGACGCTTGAGGCCGGGAGTCGGACGCTTGAGGCCGGGAGTCGGACGCTTGAGGCCGGGAGTCGGGACGCTTGAGGCCGGGAGTCGGGACGCTTGAGGTCGGGAGTCGGGACGCTTGAGGCCGGGAGTCGGACGCTTGAGGCCGGGAGTCGGACGCTTGAGGCCGGGAGTCGGGACGCTTGAGGCCGGGAGTCGGACGCTTGAGGCCGGGAGTCGGGACGCTTGAGGTCGGGAGTCGGGACGCTTGAGGTCGGGAGTCGGACGCTTGAGGTCGGGACGCTTGAGGTCGGGAGTCGGACGCTTGAGGTCGGAAGTCGGTACGCTTGAGGTCGGTCGACGCTTGAGGTCGGGAGTCGGACGCTTGAGGCCGGGAGTCGGACGCTTGAGGTCGGGAGTTCGGACGCTTGAGGTCGGAAGTCGGACGCTTGAGGTCGAGAAGATCGGACGCTTGAGGATCGGAACTCATTACAATTCAAACAATTCCCAACTGTAGTAACAACATAATTCCCACATCTGTGACTCTCACCTGAGACTGTCTGACGAATATGCCGTGGTTCTCCTCGCAGGTGAAGTAGCGCTTTCCCTGCACCGTGCCGTCGTTCTTTCCCTTGGGCTCGTCTAGGATCACTCCGACCCACTTCCCCGAGGCGAACAGGGTGGCGCCGATATACGCCACGCTCCCACGCTGACCTTTCCCAATGACCTCCACCTGAGATCCCACCTTCACCGGCCGCCCGCCTCCGTCTGCACTCATCCTGCTGATCACAGCACTGGCCAGCTGCAGAAACACACAACATTATACTGGGCATCAGACATTACTCTGAGAGTGCGTGTGTGTGTGATAGGGATGCGATGGTGAGGATATTTTCCCACTGGTTAATCGACATGTGACAACACTGGTATTCAATTTTTCATCATTTTAAATTGCTAATTTAAAGGCAAACGTAAAATGCGCGCATCCGCAAGAGCCTTCATAATGGTGCGGCACAGCAATGTTTTGTTGTCCGAATTAGAGCTAATTAGCAAAACTAACATGATATTCCTTCACCATCATCTTGTCCGTCAGTCACTCTCGTGATGAGCAAGACCTGCTTTTTACATTTTTAAATGCTATTCTTTGAACTTTCTATTCATCAAAGAATCCTGAAATAAAAATATAAAAAACTGTTTTCAACATGGATAATAAAATCATACATATTAGAGTGATTTGTGAAGGATCATGTGACACTGAAGACTGGAGTAATGATGCTGAAAATTCAGCTTTTTTTCAGAGGAATAAATAACATATTAATATATATTAACATAAAAAAGTCATTTTAAATTTCATAATATTTCACAATATTACTGTGTTTTTTTGTGTATTTTTTATCAAAAAACTGCAGCCTTGGTGAGCAGAAGAGACTTCTTTTAAAAACATAAAAAATCTTACCGACCCTAAACTTTTGACTGGTAGTGTATATATATATATATATATACATACATACATACATAAAAAATAAAATTAATAAATATTTAAATTCAAATTAAAAAAGGATATACATAAACTGAAATTAAAATCAATATTTTAGCTATATTTTTATTCACTTTAACTTGATGCACTATAATGCCTAAATAATTAATAAAACCAACATATATACATTAAAAAACGCAACAAAATTATTAAAACTAAAGAAAAAAAACATAATAGTATAAGAATGATCCTAAAATAAGACTGTTGGTCATTTCCAGTTATGATGACTTCTTCCTTATGGAAGGCCTCAGATCTCCACTGGCGTTGCAGACGAAGATGGTGACGGACATCATGTGCTTCAGGAGACAAGTGGACCTCTGTTGAGGAGACCACGAGCAACACTCGCTACAGCACTGAGTCCTGCGGCTACACGCCTCATGATGCCTCACACACACACACACACACACACACGCAGTCCTCCAAACCTGAGCGACGGGAAATAGGTGCAACGGGTGGAGGATTCAAGCGACTGACCACCAACATTCACTGAGATCAGCCGCTCAAACTCAACAGTCCACATCTGCATCGGTGAGCTCCATTCATAACTACTATATATATATATATATATATATAAATCCATTTATAATGACTAAATTGATCAATTTATAATTTCTATATATACTTTCATAATTATAAAGACAAAAGTATTAAACAGAAGCAAAGATCATAGAACCGGATAATAACATGAACATGATAAAGAATAGAGTTAAAGGTGAAATAAGCTCTGTTCTGTGCATGATTGACGAGTCGGAGATGAGTTACTCACGCGGGGGGTGCACGAGTTCCTCCTGGCTGCCGACATGCTCACTGTGATTTACTCTGGGATCCCGAGCGAAAGCTGATCTGAGAACTGAGTGTCGACCACTGAGTGTACGGTCACATGACCAGTGTGTGTGCGGTCACATGACCACTGACAGCACTGGCGGGCAAGAGCATGATGGGAATGATCAAGCTCAACCACATACGTGGTGTATAGACATCAGACAGTTCTGGGCAAACCGTTTGGAAACATTAGCAATGTCTGAAAGAGTCTCCGCTGCGTTTATCAGATCAGAAATACAGTAAAACAGTGAAATATTATTCCAGTATAAATCATCTGTTTTCTATGTGAATATATAGTAAAGTGTAATTTATTCCTGTGATCGAAGCTGAATTTATCATCATTACTCCAGTCTTCTTCAGTGTCACATGATCCTTCAGAAATCACTCTGATATGAGGATCTGATGCTCAAGAAACATTTATGATTATTATCAGTGTTGAAAAACATTTTTCAGGATTCTTAATTTAAAATAGAAATATTTTGTAACAATATGCACAACCATTCAGAAGTTTGGGTCAGTAATTTAGTAATACTATTCAGCAAGGATGAGTTACATTGAGAAAAGTGATTTATCTTGTTACAAAAGATTATATATTGAATAAATACTGTCGTTTTTAACTTTCTATTCATCAAAGAATGCTAAAAAAATATAATGTATCACATATATGGTGTGACAATGTATCGCAATACAAAAATGTAATCTGTGAAATCTGTTTTCAGAGTTTTAGTAGTCAATACTACATTAATCTACAACAATACTGCATAACGTTATAGTGTATAATAAATAATCCAATGGGGGAATATTTGTGTCCTGATATCAGATGTTAGCAGTGAAAAGTGGCATTATATTTTAATCTAGTCAGTGACAAAGATCACCATATTAATCTCCAATAATCTGTATTTTAATCTTCAGAATCATGAATATTGTTACTCTGGTGTCTATATTGTCCTGTGCTTTGGGTTTCAGCACCAAGTCCATGTCTACTCATTTACACACACATTGTAAAAACAAAGTATGCATTTTAATCAACTCTACGTTTTTGTTAACCTTTTACCATCGCAATAATCGTGTCGTGAGTTCGGCGTCGTGATGTGTATCGGACCGTGACATGAGGGAATAGTCATGATATGAGACACAGATGATGCATTCAAGCGAACTTAGATGTGTTCGCAGATTAACACCTCAGTCAGAAACACCCGACTGTTGTTTAGCATTAGCTGTGATGCTAACCGGTCCGGATTGAAGGAAACACCGCTGTTTGTCGCTCAGACGCCGAAAAGAGTCGACAGTGTTCAGTGGAAACGCGTCACACGCGTTTAAGTCTTAGTTTGTGTGCGCATGTGTTCATGTATTGATGTATTTCTGCACACTTGTGTCGATTATCTCAGACAGGCTCGGTCTCGAGTGAGTGTTTCCTCTGTTGTCAGGGAAACGAGCGGTAAAACCACGAGCTTACCTGAAGACGAGAGCTCTATGATTGACAGCTTCTCAAAACGAAAAAAAAATCACGATTATTTTTTTATGTTTGGATGTTATAAGCGGTCTTTGGCAATGACAGCAGCTCACCGGACACTAGATGGGAACAGTCACCAGCGGATGATGCAGTCACTTCCTGATTGCATCACGTGGTGCCCACCAACTAAGCTGATTGGTCTGATCACACTGCCCTCTAATATTGCTCATAGCCATGATGATATTGCTGCCCTCCGGTCACGTAGCGAATCTTACCCTAAAATCATTTCTTAAATGAACACACGGATAGTATTTTAAAATAAGGTCCCGGCATATACAAAATCGTGAGTCCCTCATTCAAATATAACCTTTTTAAAGCATGTAGGATTATTTAAATGTTAACTAATTATGTTAAAGGGGGAGATCATTTGTATATTTATAGATGAGGCAAGGGTGTCGAGTTACATTAAAGCTATAGAAATAATTGACTAGAGGGGACCCTTTACTGTGATCAGCAGTGGGCGCTGCTCGACACAACAGAGTCCAGTCACGTGACCGTTAGTTTTCCGCAACAAACGATGCAGTTCGCGCTCATTTAACAGTGGTGTGTGTGTGTGTGTAACAATGTCGATTTTATTGGTTTTCTGAGGCCAAACTGACGATATTTACTTTTGATTCGAATTTGTTCGTTTAAAAGTGGACATTTCAAGCTTTAGCCTAACGTTACACAGGCTAACGTTATGTTTTGTTTGTTCATTTTTGAGACGTGATCCGGTTCACAGAGACCATAAAACATCGGGAAACATTGCCAACTACCTTATGTCTATGCGAATAATCTTGAAAAATGTATATTCTTGTAGTAGTAATAAAATATCTATATTATGACTAATTTTGAATTGTAATTTTTTAAAAGAAATGTTTATTTAAATATGGAGTTGACCAATTAAAAATGAGTGTAAAAATGATCTGTCAGATTTGAATAAGAGGTAAGTTGCATTTGGTAGCATTCATCCATATAACGTTACTGTCCAATCTCCATCAACTGCAAGATGCTATCCTATCAATATGGGCCAACATTTCTAAAGAATGCTTTCAGCACCTTGTTGAATCAATGCTACGTAGAATTAAGGCAGTTCTGAAGGCCAAAGGGGTCAAACACAGGATTAGTGTGTGTTCCTAATAATCCTTCTTGTGAGTGTATATTGCTCAGAAAATCCAAACGGCTTAATAATTGAGAGTGTTTAGGCTTTTTGATTATTTAAAAAAAAAAGTGAAGAATGGTTCTTCGTTGTATGATGGTTGTGTGTCCACACACTGCAAACACACTCCGGTGTAAATACTCAGCAATGCTGTCGACTTATGAAGTTACACATGGTGTGTGTTAAAGTGCATTAAAAACACCACATAGACACATAAACACCAGTAAAAGCTGCAGATCACCACAGGGACTTTAGGATAACCTGCATTACACTGCTGTAAAGAGAGACGAAGAAAGAAAATAATGAAAGATAAAACCTTTATTTTCCCTTTTGTAAATGATTAAAGTGCTTTTGATTGACATGAATCAGCATTTAAAAAGACACAAGCGCACAAGGCGTTGACAGTAAGAGCACGAAGACCCTTCAGGAGCGACGAAGACCCTTCAGGAGCCGACGAAGACCCTTCAGGAGCGACTTCAAGACCCTTCAGGAGCCAATTAAGACCCTTCAGGAGTGACGAGAGACCCTTCAGGAGCGACGAAGACCCTTCAGGAGCGACGAAGACCCTTCAGGAGTGACGAAGACCCTTCAGGAGCGACGAAGACCCTTCAGGAGCGATTAAGACCCTTCAGGAGTGACGAAGACCCTTCAGGAGCGACGAAGACCCTTCAGGAGCGACGAAGACCCTTCAGGAGTGACGAAGACCCTTCAGGAGCGACGAAGACCCTTCAGGAGCGATGAAGACCCTTCAGGAGAGGTTAAGTTGTGAGAATCCGCTGAAGAAGTTGAGCTCCTCCTCCTCGGTCTCGGCGTTGTCACAGAACTCAGGAGGGATGAACTGCTCTGGATCATCCACCCCGTCACGGTGTTGAAGTAGCTGGAACACACACGTTTAGCACTGTGAGTGTGTGTTATCACGCCTCAGTGCAGTATTACTTGATCACAAGATCTTGTAGTCAATTTAACATTTTGTTAAGTAATCTTCAAAGTAAATAAATGGTGTGTAAATGTGTTCAACCAATTGCGTGTTTTGTTTATATGTTTTTTTAAATGTATGTAACTAGGGCTGGGTTTTGATTCAGATGTTCCCTTTCAATTCTCGATTCTAAATTCGATAAATATAGATATATTTATTACAAATCCTATGTTTATTAAAAAGAACAGTAAACATAAGTTTACAAGTAGTTAATAAAAAGAAATTAAGAACTCTTAAACTCTGTTATAAAACGGTTAGTTCCAATCCTTGATTCTGATTGGTCAATAGCTGTGCTTTATTCAGGCAGCATTTTAGCAACTAAATTAATAACTAGACGAAAGACCTAACTGTTATCTATCAAAATATGTGCCCTTGTGTTTTTATTTTTATTTTATTTGTTATTTTGCAGAGAGATAAGCTATATTTGTGTGAGGAAATTTCACAAATTTTGTGTTGTAAAAAATAAAAAGTGTGTGTGTGTGTATCATCTGAAGCGTGACTCACGTGGTGACGACCCAGCCGGACTCTGGCGTGTGGTAAAGCATGGACACCGGGATACAGCCGAACTCCGTCACCGTGGCCAGGTATTTACCTGCAGATCACACTCACTTTACTCGCTGTGACATGACCAACACTACGACTGGAGCACATCCTGTTTGATTGACATATAACCTCATACATCAGCTGAGGACACATGCAGGAGGAGATTCTGCTGTCAGGAAAAGGTTCAACATCTCTTTTATTTCTTGTTTGACTTAATAATTATAATTTATCATTTTATTTTTTAAATCATTTTTTTATTCCTTATTTTAAATACATTTAAAAAATATTCCTTATTTTTATTTCTTATTTAACTTAATTATTATGATCTATTTTTTTAATACATTTAAAGTGTTCATACCTAAGTTTTTATTTTTTATTTAACTATTTTTAATCACTTTTATGTAAGGGACTTCTGTCTGACTCTCAAATAAAGCTTCTTTACTGGTATTCGATGTTCTGACAGTCGTATCTCGGCCAGATATTGTCCTATCAAACCAAAACATCAATGAAGAGCGTGTTTATTCAGCTTTCAGATTATGCATAAACTCAAATGCACCCGTGTGACTGCTTTTGTGCTCCAGGGTCACATATTTATGTACTTAATATAAATACCCTGCTTGTACTTTTAGTATCCAAAATGTGTATACTTTAAGTCTGCTAAAGTCTACAGTAAGTGAAGCGAGTCTGATCTGGCAGAGATGGAGTCACCTCCGGTCTGCGGCACATCTCCGGTCCAGGTGTTGACCAGCAGCCCCTCTCCCGGCGCCGACGAGCCTCCCAGAATCACCTGGGACAGCAGAGAGGCGTTGTGAGGGATGTGGGACGGGTGGAAGGCGGCGTGGAGAGGATTCTTCTGACAGGTTCTGTTCCTGTAGTCCATAGAGTACACCACACCCTGACCACACACACACACACATCAGTGTTCGACACATACACTACTAATATTACAATATTAAACATGTTCTTGGTAATGAGTTCATGTAATTTCAGTGCTTAACTGACATATTTAATCTAAATGTGCATATTAGATCATTTTAATCATTCTTTTATTTATTTAACCTGTTCTTGTGACCATCTGTTAAACGTCTCTAATGTTCGTACACATGAAACTCATACTGACACATTCTCCTGTCACGTGTGTGTTTATAAACCAGAACGCGTGTGTGTGACGCGGCGGCTCAGTCAGCGGGTCTAAATGAACTCGGATCTGTTTCAGTCTGTGTTTCCAGATGAATCGGACTTGTTTCATCATAATTGCTGAACTTTGTGAATGAACTGATGAGAATGACACACCGGTCTCGCTTCAGTTCACCTCTGTGGGATCTGTCCATTTATTCACATACTTTGACTTTCCATCCTGTAAAATATTGACGGAGAAGTCGTACTTTAATCTTAGGGCATTTCCCCTAAAACTGGTCATTACTAGAGACGAGTGTCGGCCACATCTGGCACATGTCTATTATTCCTTTCTGTTTCTTATTTCATGATTATTACTGAAATAAGAAGGTTTATATACATTTTTTATAATTCAACTTCAATTTAACTTTTTA
The DNA here is from genome assembly GCA_030378365.1 of Hybognathus amarus. NCBI lineage: Eukaryota > Metazoa > Chordata > Actinopteri > Cypriniformes > Leuciscidae > Hybognathus > Hybognathus amarus. Next base: position 294,447 of record JAQIUQ010005423.1, read on the forward strand.
TCTCTAACTTAATTTAATAATTATTATTATTTATCATTTTATTTTTTATTTTATTCTACCAGTTTTTATTTATTATTTAAATGGAATAATAAATAATTCAATTTTTAATACATTTTTCATACCTAACTTTTTTCTTATTTAACTTTATCATTCTGATTATATTAATTATAATCAGATATCCTGCGCCTCTGGGGAGAGTTTAAGGCTGGCGGTGTTCCCCCGGCCTGACGGGAAACACCGCTCATAACTCCTAAACCAGTTGTCCTTTCATTTGATGAAAATCATTCTTTTGCGAAACTGTTGTCGGGTTTTCAACCGACTGGAACCAAACCAGTGCAGAGAATTTCTCTAGACTCTGAATATCAATAATTATCAACAACAAAAAAGGCCAAATTTGTTAGAAAAGGGCGTGGCCACTGCTCCTCAACCGGCTGTTACTCCTGAACGGATTGAGGTGATTTATCCTAAACTGGTGCGCGTGTGTACGGGCTCGCTCGGGGGTCGCGTGATGAGTGACGCGGCGACTGGCCACTTGGTGGCGCTATAACAGGGAAAAAACACAAAACTGGCAACAGCTACGCAACAGTAACAAACGTGCATAATAAAATATAATACGCACATGCTTAAAGGCCCAAAACGATATATATTCTCTATAGATTTGACAATGTGCAAGTTAAAATACGTGAAACAAACTATGTCTCTGAATGTAATGTTCTGTGTGTGTGTGACGCTGTGAGTGTGTTGGAGAAACTGCAGAAACGAGGCTCTGGACTTCCTCAGCGCTTCACCTCTCGAAACAGGAACAGCATGTTCAGATGGAACGACTTTTCTCAAAAGTTCCGAATTCCCACACACGGATGCGCTGTCTAAACGCATCGTGCAGCGGTACTTAGCAAACGCCCAATCCTGGCCTTCCCGAGCGCTCTGAGAGAGAGAGAGAGAGAGAGAGAGAGAGAGAGAGAGGAGAGAGAGAGAGAGAGAGAGAGAGAGAGAGAGAGAGAGAGAGAGAGAGAGAGAGAGAGAGAGAGAGAGAGAGAGAGAGAGGGAGAGAGAGAGAGAGAGAGAGAGAGAGAGAGAGAGAGAGACAGAGAGAGAGAGAGAGAGAGAGAGAGAGAGAGGGAGAGAGAGAGAGAGAGAGAGAGAGAGAGAGAGAGAGAGAGAGAGAGAGAGAGAGAGAGAGAGAGAGAGAGAGAGAGAGAGAGAGAGAGAGAGAGAGAGAGAGAGAGCATTTATCAGATCAGAAACACAGTAAAACAGTGTAATATTACTCCAGTGTAAATCATCTGTTGTCTATGTGAACATAAAGTAAAGTATAATTTATTCATGTTATCAAAACTAAATTTAGTTATCAGCTTATCAGTAAATTAGCTTTTTCCCCAAAAAAAAATCCTGAGAAAATACAAGCTTCTGTATCTGAATAGTTTCTTTTCTCCTGAGAGTTGATTGAGATCTGTTAGAATCCTCATAATCATAATCAGTGACTGTAATAACTCACCACGCTCATACTGCCGGACAGCAGCGGTGGACTGCCTGTGGAAGCAGCGTTACAGCATTAATTAATTAGTAATAATGTGACTTGATAAACATTTACATTTATTCATTTAGCTGATGTCATATGTCAAAGGTCGCACGCCTCTGGAGCAACTAGGGGTTAAGTGTCTTGCTCAGGGACACACTGGTGTCTCACAGTGGATTCGAACCCGCGTCTCTCATACCAAAGGCATGTGTCTTATCCACTGCGCCATCAACACCCCTTAAACATAACCTTCATCACTTTCACGCTCAGTCATTAATGATCATGTCAAATTACCAAAATTAAATTAATTTCAAACAAATAAATATAATAAATAAAATTGAAATATTGACCTGCATTCAAAAACACACTTTTGACAAATAGAAATCCAAATAATTTAATCTTGTGATTATATTAATTTTAACACTCTCTTAACAAACATCAACATTTCCACGACAGGGTTAATGATATTAACTAACACTAAAACTGTACAGCATTGAAAAAAATAAAACATTAACTGCAATGTAATAAATTATAAAAACAATATTCCTACTATTATTAAAACATTTTCAGCAATGTTTGTCACTTCATTTAAGAACTAAAATAACTCAAATTAAATAAAACTATATAGACATTAAAAAAAGATTAACAGTTTATAATAATATTCCATTGGTTAGCATTAATAACATGAATTAACAATGAGCAATACTTTTGATTTTAATAATGCATTAGTAAATATTGATATTAATTAACTGAGCTCAATAAATGCTTTAGAGATATTAATAAATATTTAATAAATAAATGTTATTTCTACTGTTAAGAAATATACTCTTCAGAGCACCTGTGATCCACGTAAACAAGATAGTACATGAATGACGCAGATGGATGTTATTATGATTATGCAGATTATTAAACACACTTACGGCATCGCTTCGGTTTCTGCGCGGAACAGCTTCCGGTCCAGATCAGAACCAGAGACAGGAGAAGAAGAGACCTCATGATGTCCGAGACGAACCAGAAGAAGCTTCAGTGTGTGTGTGACCTTCAGTGCGAGTCTCTCGGTATAAACACACACCCCCGAACTTCCTCATTCACAGCCGCAGTTCAGTCCGCAGTCCAGTCTCCGGGTGACAGGATAAACCGGTGTAAACACACTCCTGAACTTCTGCAGTATTAACCATAGACTGTAAAAAACACACACACTCCCGAACTTCCTCATTCACAGCCGGACTTCAGAAAATATATCTAGAAAAAAATCATATTTTTCATAATTACCACGTGTGTGTGTGTTTTGTTACATTTACAATACATAAGAGTTTTGCAATAAAATATCAAAAAATAATTTGCACAGTGTGATACATTTCCTGCAGTTGTGCACTTACATATCCCAAAAGTTCCCAAAGATTTTTCATTTCAGAGAAATTCCCATTTTAAATAATAGGCCATCTCGGATTCGCCTGACGTATCCACGTTATTCCTTTCGCTTCCACCGCCATAGTAACCATGGCGACAGACGTGGACAACTGTAGTGCTGTTGTTGATGTTTCTTCAAACATTATGGACTATGGCAAGCAGACTTTGGGACACAATGAGAATTAAACGAGGATCCACATAAGTGTGGCGTTTTCGAGATGCCGATCGAGAGCTAGCATCCACGGCTAACTTCAACTCGACAGAGATACTTGTTAATAAAATTAATCAATGTTATATAGCTCAACATGATGAAATGTTAGAATATGACCAGTATGTTATTCTAATGTTGATCTATCTCACTCTCATACAGCCAACAAATACATAGAATATTATAACTTTCAACACACTCAAATACCGTTTAGTGTGATGTGCAAACAGCGCTGTGTTCCCTCGACCAATAAACGTTAGCTGGTTAAATGAAATGTCTTCATTGCTTTATATCCGCAGGACTTGAGTGTGGCGCTATCTGTCTGTCATTAGCACTCGTGCGCTTCACACCACATGTTAAAAAACATCAATGTATTCACTCATCCATAAACACTATTAGATCCATAAGCTTGATGACAAGTTCCATAATTCCACTGGAATTATGCATCATACTACGGCTTTGTTACTGTAAGGGGTTAGCGGCACTCAGCGGCGAAAACAAATATTGTATCGTTAAAGGGCTGGTATAATGCCCTTTTACAAGCTGTAAAATAAGTCTATGATGTCCCCAGTGTGTGTGTGTGTGTGTGTGTATTTACACACCCCACAGATATTTATAGCATGTTAAAGTTTTCACTGTTTGAGGGTGAGCAAAAACTCATTGTTTCTTGTCTGTTCCTTTAAATGCAAATGAGCTGCTGCTCCCAGCAACTACAGACTAACTACAGCTAGAGAAGTCAAATCATAATCAACTGCCCTTTTAAGATAAGTGTTTGTGTGATTCTTTTTAAAATTATGAGTGTGTGTTTTCTTGTGTGCTATTATGAAATATCCAGAGAAATCTGCACAGCTCGAAGTTGAGAGAGGGTTGTTTTCATGTTAAATTTAATTTTTTCATTATTTTGTTATTAATAATTGATGTATTTATTGTATAGTGTTATTAATGCTTTGGCATTCTTGAATCTTGAGTGTGTGTGTTCACGAGTGTGTGTGAAACTCTGGAATGGAGTTCTTCTGGTTCAGTCACATGATGCATTAATGATGTCACAGTCATATGACTCTGTTATTGTGAGCGACCCACATATTTCACAATGTGGAACTTGATTTATTGAGTCCAGAGGTTCTTGTGGTCTGACTGATAATAGTCAGTTCCTCATTTCTCACACAGAATCAACATTGTAATTCCCTATTATTTCAATATGTAAAACACATTTTGCTTTTAATATTTGGGGGAATTCAGCAGTTCAGAAATTGAGTTAGCCCAAGTCTCATATTTGATGAAGTTTGATCATGACTTTTCTGTCATGAAACAGAATAAATCTGTAAAGCTAGACAGTGTGGTGTTCTTATAGTGTGTGTTGTGTGATGTGTGTGAGCCGGGCGCGCGGCAGATCTCGTTGCAGTCGTCTCCGTGCTGGTGTTTGATGAAGTTGTTGATTCCCGTCTGCTGGAAGTTGCTGGATCTGGGCTTTCTGAGCGAGTGAATCTGAGGGTCGGTCAAGTACGTCAAACCCTTCCCGCTGGCCGTGATCCACCCTGAGGAGAAAACGGGAACGTTTGTCAAACACACTCTTCGTAGTTTCAGGCTCTACTAGAACAGGTTTTCCTGTTTGAATGTTGATTATTCTCCTCATATTCTCCATTGTTGCGGCTCCTCTCTTCCCAGTCTGTCAGTAACGCTCTGTTTACTTCCTGTCTCTATGAAGCCCCTCCTCCTGAAAGCACACTGTGCTCTGATTGGTGGTCTGGTTTGTTTTTTGGGGTTAACAAATACGTTTTTGGGGTTCACATAAATTAGTTTTTTCGGGTTAACATGAATACGTTTTTTAACCTCTTAACTGTCACCCCCCTTTTTTGAATATAGATGAAAATGCACATTTCGAATTTAAATGGTTGTAATTCAGGAATGCTTTGGAATATAGACATATGATTGGTCTTGTTTTAAAGAAGACATTTGGCAGACTTTTGTAGAAGTGAAATAAATTAAGAAAGTGAAAAAGAAAAAAAGTTATAGAAGTTTGATTTTATGGAAATGTACAATGTAAAAATATGAATTATTCATATTTTACATAAAATATATATTTTCAAAACCTGGGCTACTCTAAAACGGCAGAAAAATCAAAACCAAAAATCTGAACAAGTTGTGTTTCAAATTTAGGTTGATATCTCAAAAAATGAGCTTTCAGTAAGATTTTGTTTTGAGCGCAGTACCAAACTCTTTCACTAGGGCACAATCAGACTCCATTACTGCCCATATAAGGGCGCCTGCATTTCCATTCGTGTTTTGAGTGATATGAACCATTATTTCCACAATTTTCATACAATTTATGAAGTAGAGATCCTGTTCAGAAGTAGTATGGGACGTTTGGCAGATTTTGATATGAATTCAACCTCTAAGAAACACATACAAAGAACATGCATGTAAGTCATAGCTCGCTGCCACGTCACAAATGGTGAATTTATTATTTTTTTCTTGATATTTCAAACTTTTCAGACCTTTTTTCCAAAATAATTGAATGGATGCTATCTTTTGAACTTTTGGCATGAAAACAAACTGAGGTATCTACCATTTTTTCATGATTTTTCATGTTTACTGCTATTTTAAAATAAAGGTCTGAACATGCCTTATGAGTATGAAAATATTCTTGTTGCATATTGATAAATGATGGCTACTCTGTAATATATTTTGAAAATCAGTCACCAAATATGGAAACTAGAGGTTGTAAGCTTTCAAATGATATATAGTTTGTCAATATTGTTTAGGGTATTTACTAAGATATTATTGTTTTAAAAATATAGTGGCAAACGTCCCACCTGTGGGACGGTGACAGTTAAGTGGACATAGATATGTTTTTTAAGGTTCACAAATACGTTTTTTGGGGTTCACATAAATAAGTTTTTTTTAGGCTTCACATAAATGAGTTTTTTGGGGTTCACATAAATAAGTTTTTTTGGGGTTCAGATGTACCTTGCAGATCCACCACCACCTCCTGATGCCTGGAGAACTCGTAGGTGAAATGACCGAAGGCGATGCCGTACTGGGTCGCGTCGCTCTCCGCTTTTCCTCTTGCGTTGTTGGTGAGTTTCACAAACGTCCCGGACATGTACGGCTCCGCAGACAAACAGGTCAGGATACGGTGCGAACTCCAGGACCTGAAACACACGAGCGAAGCCTTCAGTTCTGCTTCAGTGTACTCACTGTCCTTCATGTGTTGTGTTCACAAGAGAATAACAAAAATCATGTATACATAGTTCCCACATGATGTCACAACATACGGGCATTTGCCGACCCGGCGCCATTGCTGTGGGCAAGACGTTAGAAGAAGTTGAAAAGAGTTAAACGAAGTGAAAATGAGTTTAATGTTAAAAGTGTCTCCTGCTGGGCCAATGGATGTTCAATCCGTGCCAGAGGTTCAGTTCAATTAATATTTTACAGTCTGGATTGTGCGTGCTTTTGGTGTGAGAGACGCGGGTTCGAATCCACTGTGTGACACCAGTGTGTCCCTGAGCAAGACACTTAACCCCTGGTTGCTCCAGAGGCGTGCGACCTCTGACATGTATAGCGATTGTAAGTCGCTTTGGATAAAAGCGTCAGATAATTGAATTAATGTAAATGTCATTATTAGAATCTATGAATCTATTCTTGCACCAACATGAATGTATCCCATCAGTCACTTTAACAGCCTCACCAGCAGCACTTCAGAGGGATGAAGAAGATCTGGGCTGTGATGTTATTATCATACAGGCGTTTATTAAACTCAGTGACGTAGTATTGTGCCGTCATCTGTCTCTCCACATCGTCCAGGTGCGCGTGAAGACCTTTATTCTTCAGGTACTCCTTCCCTACATAACTGAGCAGACAATAGGATTATTGGCATTATATAACAGGCAGGCATGAGATCACATAAACATACAGAAATTATTAATCATAATAATAAAAAAAATACTATTGGGTGCTACAAAAATGTAGCTCATAGCTAATCGTTTCAATTATACCAGATGACATATGTAGCACTGCGCAGGCTCACACTGAGCGTGACGCGGAGATGTGACGTGAGTAACCTGTCTCACAGTTGTACGTTGTATGTTTTCCGGTGTATATGTTAATCAGTTAAGCGCATTCACCAACGGGAGCAGGGGCCTGTACCATGATGGTAGTTGAACAAACTCAGGGTTGCAGGATTAGTTTCGAGTTGACAAAACCAAACCAATCCAACCAGGCTTTGTTGGTACTATGATGCTGATCATCAACTTTCTCTGTCAACTCAGGCTTTGATCCTGAGTTTAGGAGTTTAGGTGTGACATCAGTAGCGAACAACCAATCACATGCTGAAAAAGAGTGAAACTCATTGAAATTAATTTCTCGCGAGAGAAGTAGCGCAATTCCCTTATTAAATAAAAGTATTATATTAAGAATATAAACAAATTTACACAGCAAGAATAGCTGTGTCTATGAAAGAGGACAACTAAAAGAAAGTCTCGCTACTGTATATCAGTGCAAGTAAAAGTCGTGAAGTTAGTTTATACAGTTGATAAAGGTATAGAGAGAATTGAACATTTAAGCTCACGTCATTTTATAGCTTAATTTATTGATTTCTAAAGCATATTTACTGTATATTATCTTTATATACGTATTCATTTAAAATCTGCCTAATAATATTTGATAAACTGAAATTGTACATGTGAGATTGTTTAAGGGTATAAAAATAATTTCTAAATCATACAAATGTACTAAAAGCCATGATTTTGTCTTTTAAAATCATTTGCTAGTGACCTTTCATTTGGAGTGGAAACAGGTGGAGTGACTTTACTCGCGCCAAACATGTGTCACTTTGCTCACAGCTGATTGGTCTAAGTTCGGTTTGCAACCTCTTACCTGGAACATTACCTGCCCCGGACCAGGTTAGCCATGGAGTGTAAGTTACTAAGGCGATGAACACTGATATAAGCCAAACCACTTTCATGGTACCTAAAACCCAGGGTTGGCGCAAACTAAACTGAAACATAGCTGGCTAGCCACCTAAACCGGCTTCATGGTATAGACCCCAGGAGTAGCACACGAGATCAAGCAGGAGCGCCGCCTGAGCAGCAGTGAAGCGCGGGTTTCGGTGTCGAATCTGTGTTTGTCACGTTCAATTAAAGCACACTTTTGATGGACAAAAATAAATATGATTTCACAAAGAAAAAATTGCCCAAAATGCACAGAATAAGCATGTCTAGTTTAACAAGAACTTTAGTAGGCAAATAAAAGAAAATAAAGACTCCAAAATATTTATTTAGGCTACCCGGTAAAAACTCGTTTTTAATTATTCAGTTTGGGTGAAAGTTGTGTATCTCATAAAAAGAAGTAAACAAGCCAGAAAATGTTATATATATATATGACGCGCTGCTCAGGTGCCGCTTGGCTCCCTAGATAAGGCGAAAAATTGGTCCATGGGATCCAGACTACCTAGCAGCATAGCTCTTTCTTCCGACCATGATAACAGATCTGTGTGTGTGTGTGTGTGTGTGTGTGTGTATTTGACCTGCTGAGAAGCTGCTCCTGGTGCAGGTACTGAAGCTCAATGGCTTGTCTCTGTTTGCCTTTGACTCCCATCGGTTTCCCAATATAGACGCTGGTTTCGCAGCCCATCCAGAGGCCAGAGGCCTTCGAGTACTTCAGAACGATGGCATCTGCAGAACACAAGACAGAAGTCTTGTTTTCCAGTATAAATATTAAACAATTCTTCAATCAGAGATACAATTAGATTCATACTCATGAGGCTATACTTGTGAGGACATTCCATAGGCATTATGGTTTTTATACTGTACAAACTATATATTCTCTCCCCTTACACTAACCCTACCCCTAAACCTACCCATCACACACAGACGTGTCACCTACCGTAGGGTTTCTCCAGCTGCGTGCGGTCCAGGGGTTTCAGCGGGTGTTCGGGAGCCGCTTGACGAGGCAGCGTTCACAAACTCCAGCCAGGAGTGCTCGATAGTCACGCCCCGTCAGAACGCCACTTCCCATGATGCAGTTCCTGAAGCACCCGTTGCACAACGGCTCGTCGTCTCCTGTAGAGCCCGATAGATGCTCGAACCCCAGCTCCTCGAACGGGTCACTCTCGGTTGTCGTTTCTGGGCCTTCCTGAATCTGTTGAGGGAACGCTTTCTTCTTCTGCGTTAGCTCAAGGCACTCTACATTCACGACGGGGCTCACAGACAGTTTTTGCCAAGATGAGTGCGATCCGAAGCTGTCACACAGGGAATACGAGGAAGTGCTCCCACCAAACTTGGCACCTTTATTGATTTCGTTGCCATCATGGGAAAGATCTTCAAGGTCTTCCACTGTTTCTACGCCGCTCTGGGATTGTCCCGATACTCGTTCCCATGAGGAGCCGCTGCTGAAGGAACTCGAAGACGTTCTCGCATCCAGGTTCTTCCAAGCGTCTCTCCGTTGGGCTCCTGATGTGTTCGTTAGGTTCTCCTTAACGTCTTCAGTTGTGACAGGCTCTAGGTTTGGTTCGGATTGAGATTGGGATCCTTTGTTGTACCTAAAGTTGTTGGGAATGCTACTTTGATTGCTTGGAGAGACAGCGTTTGCTTCTCGACTTCCATTCCTATGGTCATCAAGACCGTTATAAGATCCCAATCTGCTTTGCTCCACATCATCATCTGTGGTTTCCACGCCGCTCTGAGATTGTCCTGATCCGTGTTCCCACGAGGAGCCGCTGCTGAAGGAACTCGAAGATGTTCTTGCTTCCAGGTTCTTCCTAAGTTGGGTTCCTGAAATATTCGGTGCATTGTCTTCAACATCTTCAGTTGTGATGGGCTCTAGGTTTGGTTGGGATTGGGATCCTTTGTTGTGTCTAAAGGTGTTGGGAACACTTGGAGAGATGACGTTTGCTCTCGACTTCCATTGCTATGGTCATCAAGACCCTTATAAGATCCGAATCTGCTTTGCTCCACATCATCATCTGTGGTTTCTATACCACTCTGAGATGATCCCGATACGTGTTCCCACGAGGAACTCAAAGACGTTCTTGCTTCCAGGTTCTTCCTAAGGTCTCTCCTTTGGGTTCTTGATGTATTTGGTATGTTATCCTCAACACCTTCAGTTTTGACGGGCACTAAGTTCGATGTGGATTGATTTTGGGATCCTTTGTTGTGTCTAAAGTTGTCAGGAACGCTTGGAGAGGCGACATTTGCTTCTTTACCTCCATCAGAGCCTCAAAAGATCCAAAACTGCTTTGTTCATCACAACCCTGATCAACTATATCTAAAGATCCGCTACTAGATGGATTCAGTTTGGAGGAAAGCGGATTCGAATGATCGGCTGTTGGAAGAACTTCTGTGTCCGTCTGAAATGCTGTTATGCATTGAGAATGAGTCAAACACGGATCGCCTCGAACGCCTTTCTCGAACGTCTCACAAACTGACTTGTGGTGCTTCCCAAAAACATCCAACGCCTTGGCAAAATCGCTGAGCGTAAACATAACCGCGCCGAACTCCATTGAACGGTAGCTATCAGGAATAAAAGAGCGTGCATCGGAATTACAGAAGGTTTCAACTTTCAACAATGACTTAATCTGCTGTATCCTCGCCATGATCTCAGCACACAAAGAGGAATCTGCTCGTGCACAGTACTCGACAAATAACGTCAGAGGCCTCCCGACAGACGCTGGTCGCGCGAGGACCGTCTCGGATTCGCCGCTAATCCATCGGTGTGTCATGGCTAAGCAATACGCGGCTTTGAGGAATGTGTGCAACTCCAGCTTGCTGGTGACGGGCGTCTCCTACAGTCTTTGTTAACAAGCCGATCTCAAAGGCCTCCTTGGCCAAAGCCAGGTACGTTTGCTGATCCTCCATGGGGCATTTCTTGGAGAAACTGTAGGATAGTAAACAAATGCCCTGGGCGACCTGCAAAAGAGCATTGGGAGGGGAAATGAAAACACATCTAGTGTTAATGTGGGAATAACAGCATGCAAAACTGAGGGTCTGTTTACACGACACCATTTTCAACTAAAAACGTACAACTTTTTATGCGTTTTGGCTGTTCGTTTACACGACCACAGCGTTTTGGGCACCTGAAAACAAAGAGTTTTGAAAACGGTTTCAAAGTGCACGTTTTTGAAAACGGTCTTGGTGTAAACAACAAAAATGCGAAACTCTGGAGATGATGACGTCATGCACGTGCAGTATCACATGTTCAGTATATAGTGTTTCATTGCCGTCTAGTGGCCTGGCAGCAGAATACAGGGGCTTTTATATGTTTTCGTGGATCTGTGTGAATGGGGATTGTTTTAACAATGGTGTCATCTGTATGCGGACAACTGAAAGGAAAAACATCTCCGTTTTAAGCATATCATTGTCGTGTAAATGTACCCTAAGACTAGAACAGATTTAGCATAATAACAGAGCAAATGAGTGCATTTTATGGGTTTTTTTTTATCTTAATCATGACTTAACCCTCTGGGGACAAAGCCATTTTTGGTCCGTTTTCTCTATTTTTAAATTTGGGCTTATAAACTATATGTAATGGAGATGGAACACTATGTGTTTGGTATCTATGGATTCAGAAGACCCCAAGCTAACATAAGCATGCATGTAATATGTTCATAATGGAAGTATGAGTGAAAAATTTACAATATACTAGAGAATTTCGAAAACAGAAATTCGTCTCCTCCACCACTCGTTGCTGTTTTTGTCATATCCCTTACTATAGTAATATAGACTTTTTGATCTATGACATAATTTTACATTGTTTATGAATTTTGACACTCTCATAATGTTGACTTTTGTCATAATTCTGACTTTTTGTCTCATAATTGTCTCATAACTTTTTATCTTAATTATGACTTAGACAGAATTAAGACTACCATAATTTTGCCTTTTTTAAATTTTGACTTCTAATAATTATGAATTTTTATAACTATGACTGTCATAATCAATTTTACTCTATATCTCATAATTTATGACTCAATATGTAGATTTCTACATTTAATCAGTTTTTACTTTTGATCTCAAATTTTGACATTGTCAATTTTGACTTTATAACTCATAATTATAACTTACAATGCCATAATGTTTACTCATCACATTATATTGATTGTTTTTTGTTTTTCATTTGATCATCAGTTGATCTCAATATTTATGACTGACCTTTTATCTCATAATTTTGACTTTTTGTATGTTTGGACTTTTTTTAACCTCATAATCGCAAATGTAAAAAAAAATAATATTCAAATGTATAAAATGTCCATTAGGATATAAAATACTTAATATTAAGACAAACGACTGTGTTTGAGGAATAAAGGTGTCCGTGCTGACACTCACCACATTGGTCAGGACGTACAGAAGGCCCGTACTGACTGAACACAGCGGCCATCTTAGCGGCCCGCGCCGCGCACAGCAGACGATGCCGAGTCTCTCCCAGGAAGCTCTGGAACAGAGATCACATCTGACGACACGCTCAGCCCACGCTAAAGCCGATTCAGGACATCTCAGACTGTCTTACCAGGTCAATGTGTGGCTTTTCCTGAAGCGCAGTGAAGTCTCTGTCGTTCATGGAGGTCAGTGTGTCGGCCAGGAGCCCGAGGGACGTCCCAATGCCCTAACACAACAACAACCACCACTGATTCAAGAGCATGACTGCTGTTCACACACACACTCATGAGCAAAAGCAGAGATAGAGGATAACAGTGTGTGTAGTGTAAAGCGTGTCCAGACCTTTTTATCAGGTTGAGGAAGAGTGTAAAAGCCAATCAGAGACGCCCATATGAGTTCAGCAGCCTCAAGCCACAGACCTACAATAAACACACACATTACCTTTACAGTAACACACACCCGTTCAATGATTCACACAGTCCTTCATCTTCACCATCATCTGATATGACCGTTCTCTTTACACTCGAGCTGAAGGAGGACACTTGTACAATTACACTGAAAGACTTTAACTGGATAAAAGAGTCTCTCGACCCGACACAGATGGAGTTATCATGATCAGGTTAATGTCGATTCCTCACCGAGTGTCTGCAGCACTTGTCCTCGCACCTGGAGACTGACGGCCTGCACCAGCGTTCGGTCACTGGCCTTCTGATACGGCCAGCAGCCTGAGCGAGAGCAAAGCGTTCAGAAGCGACACAGCAGAGACGGAGCGATCGGGGAAGAGGAGCGAACGGTACCTGTGGAAGCGTTACTGCTGATCAGACTGCTGAGGATAAACTCGGCCTTCTGCAGTTTACCTGCGCAAAAACAGAACCACACAATCGGTTAGAGCTCAAGTTTGCTCAAACGTTCAGCACACAAACATTATACAGCGTTCCCAGACAGCAACATACTGTCGCGTGAAATCCACGTTAAAAACTTGATCACAAAAACATTAAACTGTGTTCTTGAAACATTTTAGTTGGATGTTTGTCTTCAGAGAACATTCAAAAGTAACATTCCCATAATGTTTGAAGAATGATACAATGCAATGTAAACGTTCACGTAACAAAGGGAAAACATTTTTGGAAAGTTACTACTTTTTCGGTGAATGAAATGCTAAAAATAACGTTCCCATTATGATTATATAACTGCGAGCAGCAATTGCCTTGGTTCAAGTGTTTAAGGCCTAAAAAGATATTACGTTTAATTATGCATGCATGTAACCACTGACATCATAGATGGAAAAGACCATTTACCATAGGACATTATGTTTTTAAAGCTTTTTAACAGTTATAGCGCCACCTATGGGCCGATCTCCTTACATGTTTATATGCTTGTTTAGAACCAAATGTCGCATGTGCTCACTTAATTTCGTGAAGTCCCGAGTTTTTGTTTAGGAGTTATGGGCTTTTGTGGGCATTTGGCCACACCCATTTTGTACATTACCCTGTTATAGCCACTCAAAGGGTAAAGTTCAACATTTGATAATTATTGATCTGCAGCATCCAGAGAATTGAACTGCATTGGTTTTATTCAGATTTAGCTAAAAAAAAAATTAGTCAAGTTTCGTTCCGATATGCCTTCGTTAACCTCGTCTAATAGGTACTCAAATTTCATTGGCCGATAGCAGCTATGTTTTTCAAGATACGCCAATGTCCTTATAGACATACATGGCACCTTGGACAAAGACACTGAATACCAATTTTCAAGTCAATCGGACTAACAGTTGGGGGGTTACAACTATTTACATTTCTTTATTTTCATGTTATAGCGCCACCAAGTGTCCACTCGCCTTATTTCTTTTATTGTGACCTCAGATTGAGCTTGTACATATGTGTACCAAGTTTAGTGAAAATATCTCATTTTGTTCTCGAGTTATAGCCATTTTAGTAAAAAAGTGGCTCCGCCCACTTCGGACGTTTTGCCAGCCTTTAGCGGTCATAAGTCAAAGATAAAATTCATGATTTAAACATATCATAGTTCGGTCAAAACTGAAAATCCTGTTATTTTTTGCAGTGATCTTATAAGGACGAAAAAGAATCATCACTAAATAATAATTACATTAGAAAATAAAAATATTAGTTTAAATGACTCATGACTGAACCCAAAGGCAAGACAGTAAATAAATTGTCTTTTTGCTGAAAAGTTGTTGAATTTCATTCGTGTCCATTACATTCAAATTTGTCCACGAGTTGTTTCCGTTTCATCTGTATTTTCACCTGCTGTCCAACAAAATTTCTTTCTGCACTGATCTGGTTTTGTTCAGGCGAAAAACCTAGGACTAGAGTCGCAAAAAGTGCAAAAAAAAAACGTTCGGTGAACGTTCTGAGAACAGTTTCGTAGTTTAATGGGAACGTTAACAGAACGACACATGAAAGAAGATTGACTCACCGGTGTTCAGATAGACCCGAGCCTGTCTAATGATGACCTGGGGGCGATGGGAACGTCCGGGTAACGTTTGTGCAACGCTTTAGCAATCTTCAGCAGGACATGCGATCCGTCCATCCAATACAGAAGCCGGTTGAGACAGAAACACGACGGCGACGGCCAACCGCGGCTCGCCAGATGTGATGCGGTCTCTGAGGAACACCTGGAATCACAGAGTGAATTTTTTTAGTTTAGTTGTTCATTCCTCTGTTGGTTTTCGGCACTTTCTCCAAAGAATAAGAATCGTCTCCAAAGTATATTTAAGTCGTGATCAAAATTACTGGTGTTCCTTTGCGGAGCTTAACAGGATTTATGACAGCAAGCTTTCGGGAAAGTCAGGAGTATCGTTTTTTTAACTAATTTATGTAATAAAAAAGATATTAAGTTCATATATACATATATAAAATGGCCGCCCTGGAGAAAACCGTGATGTCATCGTCACGCTCAGTTCTCATATAATGCTGTCAATGCAGGAGATCAATAAAATTGTTGAATGTTAAATAAAATTTTATGTCCCCAACTAAGCAAGGCAAAAGCCAATAGCAACAAAGCTGAAAAAATCTGTGAAATATCATAATGTTGTTTTAGTTTGTGATGTGATGCCACTGCGCGGATTATTTCCCCTTGTGGGATTAATAAAGTGGTTAACTTCATGAGTGACAGCTACATAGAGTCGGCCACATCCGGGCCGTGTTGAGTCCACGTGTGCCGACACTACGCCGCTGTCTGGCTCCATTATTATGAATATATCGTTATTACCAGTAACTGCGGCAGATTCTTCCTGACGAGGTCCGACGAGTTCATCTTGTCCTCCGACGTCACGGACTGTTTGTACTGCCATTTCTCCTCCACGAACGGCCACTTTCTGTCCGCCGCCTCCTGCAGGAGTGTGTGCAGGTCATCGGGAAACAACCCTGAAGGTCAAAGGTCAAGCCTTCTTCAGTAGGAATATGTCTTTCATGGTTCTGGGCTTTGTTTTGTTAAAGGAAGTCAGTTGGTATTTCACCACGAAGACTAGCCTCTTTAAAATGATTTTTCTGCTTTTAAACCCCAAATCAAAACATTCTTTGTTAACGGTTATTAATTTATTTATAATATACAATGTCACTGTAAAAAAAAGTAGCTTTAATGTAGCTACTTTTTTATAGTAACTAAAAGGGTAGTTTGACTCGTTTAACTAACGTATGGGTGGTCAAGCTACGGTTTCAAAACACTATAAAATATAAAATAGTGACTGCAGTTTCAAAACACTGCTTCATGAAGCTTCAAAACCTTCTTTTGAATCTTTTGATCTGAATCAATGGCTCGAAGGTGTATCAAACTGAGTCACGTGTTTTCAGTAAACGAGCTTCATTACGTCAGAACTGTTTCGAAACACTTTGAACTGTCAATGAAGAGTCGCGTAAACAAGTGTCAGTGGGTTTGATCTGCTCTCTGATCAGTATTACACATCTGAAGACGTTTTAATTAGACATTAGTAGTTATAAGTCATTACCGCGGGGGTGCGGGAGCGTCACGGTGTCTCCCTGTGGTCCGGTGACTGCGCGCCTCAGACACTCCTGGAGCAACAGCGACACCTCCTGGCCACTCATGCTGTTACACTAGGACGACACGTCATGCAGGAACAATATGCAATATGAATAATGTCTATAGACTAGACCATTCCTGCCACTCAAGAAAACAGTAATCATGCTTTGGTAAATCGTCATGACGACATAAAATGTCACAATTATGACATACAAAGTCTAAATGATAACAAGCGTTTAAAACGGCGGAATTATGAGAGAAACAAAATAATGATTACATTATTAATTGTGCATAATTGACATAAAAGTTCAAACAAATTTACGTCATAGGCCTAATCTCAAGTCATATTACTTAATCTTTTAAGTTATATTTTACTTTTTGTGTCATAATTTACTGTATACTTTTAATTATATGGTCATAATTAATATTTTTAATTCACAATTTCTACTGTCATAATTTATATGATTTACAAAAGCATGTTTTTGTTCTTATGCGGCGGAAAGAAATTAACATATATATATATATATATATATATATATATATATATATATATATATATATATATATATATATATATATATTTTACAGTCGAATGAAATCATAAATCACTGTTTCATGTTTTTCAAACGTATTACTTTTAAACCCGTTTAAACTTCAAAACACACGGTCCACGACATTACAATACAAATAACGTGAAAACGGATCATTTTTCAACAAAAAGGAAAAGGTAATAAACGACTTAGAGCACTATATGAATGCAAATGTTTACCTTCAACAAACCCGACCGGTTCAGTCAAACACACGTCAACACAGTGGGAGGATCTATAACTCTGGCGCTCGTCCAGATGTCCTCGCCGGTGGAGTGACTTACCGTATTCAAGAGTTCGCTCTTCTTTGTTAAAGTTGAGAAGTTAACAGTGTAACCGAATGTAACATCTATGTGTAACATATATCGGACCCGTTTCATGTTCCTGGAGTTTCCGTGTGACGTTCGGACGCTCAGCCAATCACAGCCCGCACTGGCGACACAAGACTAGACGCAAACAACGCGGATCTAACGCAAAATGTAAGAGATTAATATTTCTAACGTTACAGATGAATAAACATTTAAATTCCCAAAACTCAGAAAGTACACATCTCAAGCGATATACAGTGTCGATGATCGGTGATAATAATCGATCACAGCAGAATAATAGGTGTAATATTTATCTTGATCAACAGGTGGCTCCGTGGCGCAATGGATAGCGCATTGGACTTCTAGGCGAATCTAGTGAAGTGATTCAAAGGTTGTGGGTTCGAGTCCCACCGGAGTCGCACTTTTTAATGTCTTATAAAATAGAATAATACTATAACGACGCATCTACACTAGTACACATGATATATAAATATAGTAGATTTGTTAGACACTAGCTCAAATAAATTGTGATTCTCCGTGTAAATAATTCATTTGCTGTTTCTGTATTTGAATAAACACATCTGATGAGCATCATTAGCACAATTAGCACGAAAAAATCATATCATTGCAGAAAAATAATATTAGTTTATATGAGTCGTGCATTACAAGTCTTCTGAACCCAAAGGACAGACAGAAATAAATCTGTGTTTTTGCCGAAAATTTGTCGAATCTCCTTCATGTCCATTATATTCAGATTATCCAGGAGTTGTTTCATCTGTATTTACACCTGCTGCCCATTAGAGGTCAGTGTGTCCTGATGACTATTAAAATTGAATAAATAAATAAAATATGATTAAAACAATATACAATAAGGGAAACAAATAAAATGAAAAATCTAAAAATAAAATAAGCTTAAATTAAAATAAAATAGACTAAAAAACAATCAAATTAAGCTTAAAATGAAATAAACAAAAAAAGAAAGCTTTAAATGAAATAGTTTAAAAATATGCATAGGTTATATATTTCATTTAATTGACCAAATTAAATAAACAGACAGGTCAATACATTAATCATTTATTAATTATGTTGATGATTGTTCATAAATTATTTTAATATTTTGACTATTATTATTATAGGTGTATCCTATATTAATCCCCTATATTAGTCACATTCCAAAGTCAAATATTTATTAATGTTGGCCAATAAACAAATAGTTAATTACAGTACAATATTTGACATATTTAACAAATAAAAAAGCCCAGATACACCAAGGTTAGTGTACTGATGGAAGGTTAAGGTTGAGGTTTAGTTTGTTGAAGCGCACAGAGGACACACTCTCTCTCTCTTGCTTTCAGTATTTATTATAACTGTGACACTGTGACTCTGCTCTCGCTCCTGTACAGATAATCGCTGTCGGGATAATGCCGGTTCTTGGATACGCCGAAGTGATAACATTCTGTTTAGAATATTCTAGAGTTTCTGTAAAGCCAAACAATCTCTATTACTGTAATCTCCTATTATCAATCTACATTGTTAAAAGCGCTACATAAATGACTTGACAGAGATATTATGACTCTGCTCTCGCTTGAAAGATGTTTCCGTCCGGCTGCTGTCTCCACTGAACACTCGCCCTCTCCGACACTCCCTGAGAGATCAGCCTCTGCTGGATCTGAGGACACACACACACACACTCGTCATGATGTTTTTTGTGAATGTTGTACTTTATGAACTCATGAAGACGAGTGTCTCTAACCTCCTGGAGGATGGTCGCCTTCACCTCAGGATCGTTCACGTCCCGATCCGATCCCAGCTCCAGTCTCAGAACCTGTTTAAACACTACGGCTGTGGGAAAAACACAGTCCACATGTTCTCAATGATCCCAGATCAGCCCAGGCTCTCTCAAAGTGATGGATGGATGCTATGCAGTGTCTGAAGCATCGTATGTGTGAAAACACTCCAATCTGATTGGTCGGTGACAGGTGGCGTCCGTAAGCACGATACTGCAGTGCCTGATTCCGCTGCTCAGGGAACCACAGTTACAGTCGAGGCGTTCCCTTGGGAATCGGAGCTTTCTCGGACAGACGCTTTGGGGAACCGAGACCCACTCCGCCATGCCTGCCTCTAGGGGGAAATGGGTGAAAATATTGGTCATTTTAGGTTTCAGAAGGGTCGATATGTGCCCTCGATGCGCACGTTTATTGAGCCTGCATGACAGTTAAAGTTACGTTACGTCACGAAAGAGCGTCCTCGAAGGAAGACCGTGAGTATTTAGGGTACCACTTGGGACACACACTTCCTTTAACTTCATCAACCAGGGGTGTGTTTCCTGAAAGCATCATTAGCCAACTATGGTCGCAATTCCCATTGAACTCTATTGGTAACGACAGAACCATAGTTGGCTGAACGATGCTTTCAGGAAACACACCCCAGATCCAGTAAATCGCTCAAGCCTGTGACCGAGGCGCGAGAAAGAGCCAAACCTTTCTCAATAAATACTCAGTGAGCTCCGCTTTGCCTCGGTAATTCGCCCGCTCTGTGCGGGTCTCGAACCCTGGCTCTGGCGTGGGCATCGGCGCTCTAACATTGAGGCTAAAGACTGCAACCGCTTGAGATCAGAGGAGTGAGGTTTACAGCGACACAAGCCATAAAACACACGTCCTGTGTGTCCTCAGATATCAAACCCCTGGGACACCGAGGCCCACACTTCCTAAAACACGTGTAGGATTCGACATGATCCCGCCTTTACCACGCGTTAACTATAACAACGGCTCCTGAAGATAAAAAGCTGATGACGCGCCTCCGAACGCTTTGACTGTCGCCAGCCAATCAGATTGGAGTGTTTCCACACATGCTTCAGACACCGGAAACACAGTCCATCCCAGACTGTGATCTATTCACTGTATTGTTCATCCTAATGAGTCTTGCTTGCTTGCAAACCTGCCTACACCTCAAGCTCGAACACGCTATTGGTTTTGGGGAATGTTACTTTAAAAAGTAATTTTAAAAGTACATGATAATAATAACATGATCTGGATCTTAAACCATGAAACTCTTTATCTGTATGTGTATGGCTGTGCGTCAGACATGGAGAAACACACTCACTGGAATAGCAGAAGAAAGGTTTGGGACTGCTGCACGTCTCATCGGCCCACAGTCTGGGATCCTGTAATCGTTGAGCCACACACTCTCCCGACCCGTCCGGCTCATACGGGTCCCAGTTCCTGAAGGAGGACGTGTCGCCGTCGGACCAGTCGAAATCGTCCCGGTAAAGGCCGATGTATGAGACTCCTGAAGGAATGAGCTTCTGGACCTGAAGGTTCTCGTCCCGGTTCCTGACGCTGGCCAGATCTGTGTGAAACTGTCTACAGTAACTCTGAGCTTCCCTCCAGGACTTCAGGACATTAACCAAGATGTATTTCTCTTCATTACTATTCTGACCTAAGAGATACAAAGAGACGTGTTGCATTTGCAGGAATCAACTGGTCAGGAATAGGGCTAACAATATCATGGATTCAACTATGTTTCAATATTATATTATATTATTGCCTGACAGCAGATCCGGCCCACATCTGGCACACATGGTTTCCACGCGGCCCGGATCTGTCTGGGTAATATAATATATAACCTACTCAGACAGTACGTGATTTCAGAAAAATACTTCAGACAAACATTTTGCCAAAAATACTCCAGCCTACGGAGTGCCTAAAGGGACATACTGATGGGAAAAAGTCAATGTCATATTAGCGTTCCCTCACAAATGTTTTACGTTCCAATGAGAAACTTTGCATTTGCCTGTAAATTGTTTGCGTTACCTCCTGAAACTTTGCATTCGCTCACAAAACTTTTGAGTTATTTGCATCAAAACACAAACATTTTGCAAGTTTACAGTCTTTTAAAATGTCATGTTTACTTCAATGTGTTTACCTGCCATTTTGTACTAGCAATGTATTAGTGGAAATTGTTTCTATACACCAACTTTTTTTAATTGCACAAAATCACACACAGTTTCTCAGGGAATGCCCCCATCTAATTCCCCCTCTTTAATGACTCTGTAAAATTAGCATCTACAAAAAAGCATAAAAACACATTAATTACCGTTGTAGCAAATGAAGTTCCTTCCTGTCTGACACGTCGTGTCACGAACGTTCCCCTGATCATCCATTACCGAACAGTATTCACCAGGTGTGTTAGTTGGTTCTCTTGGTCCCCATTGTATATATCCGGTTTCTCCGTCCTTGTAAAAGTCTTGGTCGGCCCATTTCCACTGGTGTTGACTGGTCTTCTTTCAGTCCAATCCAGGCGGATTCAGTGGATGTGAAATCTTCCAGATCCGAGAGCTCGTCCACTTCCGCGCGGTCCCGTAGCGTCGCCAGATCGGTGTGCGCGTCTCGGCAGTATCGCTGAGCCTCGTCGAAGGCTTTGGGTTGATTCACGAAGTAGAACATTTTGGAGGGATTTAACGTGCCTTGAAAAAGATTTAAAATGCAGATGCAAATACAAATGTATTTCATGGGTCTCTACCGACTGCATGAGGATGCAAAAATACCCTGAGCTTCTGACATAACGTATAATAGAGTAATATCTATATTATATATCTAATATCTATATTTAAAAGTAATATCTCACCTATAACACGAGATATAGCGCAGCTCATGAGGACGAGAAGAAGCATCGGGTCCATGGCTTCTAACGCTCTGGTGATGTTCGGTGTTTTTGTAATTTTTTACTTCATCGGATTGTTACGAAACTTGAAAGGTTTTGGCACTTGCTGTGTGAACACACACACACACACACACAAATGATGGACATGATTGGAACAGGTTAAACACTCCTGAAAAATAGCCACACTTGTGTTTCTCGGTCAGAAATGAATGGGAGACAAGTTTCATCCAGTGAAAACTTTACTGCCGCAAACAACATTTCACTGAAAGATTTCAGATATCATATCAAGCTCAAATTTCACTGTAAAAAATATTTTAATGATTCATAATCACAACATTTGTTCTTTTGTCAAATCAACTTAGATAATTTATGTAGTTCAGATAACATAATAGTTTGAGTTTCTGATGATTAATCTCCTTCATTGTATTAACTCATTTTTTCCATTTCAATGAACTTAAAATTTTAAGGCAACCAGGTTACTTATTTTTTTAAGTTAAACCAACAATATTTTTTTACAGTGTTGTTGAACTTGTTTAGATTTATGGCTTTGATGTTTTGCTGTTTTAGAGTGAAACTTGTTTTTGAAAATATATATTTCTTATAAAAATTAGATCTGTGCTTTAAAGCACTCAATATTTAGTTACCAGGTCTAAGCTCAAAAAGTGAATTAATAGATTATAAATACAGCAGTAAATATTATTTAATACCATAAAATCCCCTAAAAATACAAAATATTAAATAGCTATATAAGTACTAAAATATGGTAGATTCATTTCATTAAAACCAATATATTGACATGCGGAGAGCACCAAAGCTTAGAGAAGTTCTGCTGGAAAACAAAGACAGAATTCTCTTCAAATGAATATGCCCCAAAATTATTAAGTTGTTTTCTAATAATAATAATAATTTTACAAAGAAAAAAGTTCTCTGAGTTCATGCTTAAAACAAGTTCAAATATCTGCCAATGCCAATAGGGTCCAAAAGAGAAACTTAATTCAAAGTGAAAACGAGATTGTTTTTGATGAAAACTCATTTATCCAGTTAATTTATGACCTTTCTCAAAGACTTCAGTGTCATCTTGATTAAGGTATGTTTAGACATTTACATTCGTCATTTAAGTGTCTGCTAAATGAATCAATGTAATCATCAGAAGATTTATGAAATATGAAAACAAGCCTTAATAAAAGACTAGAATGTTCAGAAATAATAATAATAATAGAGTGTTCTGAGGTGTGTCGTTTGAAGCGTGTCAGATATCTAAAGCTCAGGAAAAGCTTCTTACCTGTTGTGTTGAACCCTGACAGAGATCTGTCAAAGCGCTCGTCTGCTAAATCCTTTTTAATGACAGACTGATTTTCATCAATTTGCTTGAAATATGAAGCCTTTAGTCAAAACACATTAACGAGGCACGCAATGGAGAATCAGGACATCAGGCATGAAGACGGCTTGGGCTTCAATAAAGTGAATTAAAAGAAGCAAAATCACCTCTTATTTTTAAAAAAGTATCAAAATGAAGTGAGTTTGAGCTTAAAACATGAACAGATATCTGCCAAATGAATGCAAACCAGGTTATTTTTCTGACTTTATCAGCAGATGTTCTTGTTTTAAGTTTGTCATTAAACAAGACTTGATATTTGTAGTCCTTTCGCTTCTCCAGTAAATGTGTCTGGATTTAAGAATCTCATTTCTTTGCAGTGTATCGAGCTAACGTTAATGTGATTACCTGATCTGGGAACAGTTTTATGAGAAACCTGTCTTTATTCTCTCTGAAACACCTGAGATATGAAAGAAATCTACAGTTCTTCAGCGTCCGTCGGCTGAACGCTTTGTTTCTGGTCGGATGAGGACATTTTCATGATATTTGACTAAAGATGATGAACTCGACTGGATCATCTATAAAAGCCAAATGAGCCTGATCTTTCCTTAACCCTTAATCACTTCTGCTTGCGTGATTCTTAATGTATTTTTGTTGTTGAAGTATTTAAATGTCAGATGAAATACTCTATTAAAGGAGTAGTTCACTTTTAAAAAGACTTTTGCTGATAATTTATTCACCCCAATGTCATCCAAGATGTCCATGTCTTTCTTTCTTCAGTTGAAAAGAAATTAAGGTTTTTAATGAAAACATTCCAGGATTTTCTCCATATAATGGACTTCAATGGGAACCAAACAGTTCAAGGTCCAAAAGACAGTTTCAGTGCAAACTGTTCAAAGGGCTTTAAACGACACCAGACGATGAATAAGGGTCTTATCAAGCGAAACGATCGCTCATTTAATAAATAAATAACAAAGTTTAAGTTTTATAAGCTCAAATGCTCGCCTTGCTCTGTTCTGTGATGCGCGTTGTGACTCTCCTGTTCGAACTGGTTCATCAAAATGAACGAATCTTTTTCCGAGTCAGATCGTTCATATCGTTCGTTGAATCAACCAAATGACACAAAACAAGATTCGTTCATGTTGATGTGATGTTTATGACAGGTTGTGTTGTCTTAGTAATGTCAAGGTGTCATAACAAAGACATCTCAAACAATGTCATATTTCAACACAGTCTCATGAAGATGCGTATCTATACCACGAGTGTCATTTCTCGTGGCATTTATACGCCAAAAGTGTTTTTTCGTGTATATGGTACGCACTAAAAAACCCTGGGTTAGGTTTAGGGGGAGGGGGGTGGGGAGTTCGTGCATATTATACGCCAAAAAGTGCGTATCATATGTACGCGAAATTGCGTGCCATAAAACACGCAAAAACTGTTTTTGGCGTATAAATGCCACGATGAATGACACTCGTGCCATAGATACGAACTTTCATGAGATCGGGCTGCATATTTGCATTTGTACGAGTGCACTGTACATTTAATATTAGCAGATCTCGGAAAAATGATCACAACATAATGATATCATAATACGTTAGCCGACAACATTAATGAACTATTCTTAATTCCAAACACACTACACACTAGAAGTACTCTATTCAAGTGTGTTAATGGTAATATTTAATAGTCATCTTCAGTATAGATGTTTCAAAACAGTGTTAATAGGAAATTAAAGTAACATGTTTTGGTTTTGCAGCAACTCTAGAATAAAGTTATGAAGTTATAATAATAAATAAAGTTATAATAATCTTCTTAAAGCCCTTAAAGTTCTCGCTGATGCTGTTGATCGGTTCTTCATCTTCTGGAAGATTCCTCCACCCGGATTCTCCCGCCAGATCAGCTTCACATCGGTGACGATTCCCTGCGCGCGCAGACTCTGCTGGACCTGAGGAGACCAACTGCACAGTTATTCAAATATACAAAATATTAATACCCTGTTGACTTCAACGGGGTAAATTAAGACAAACTAATTTGACAAACTTTTTAAATTAAGACAAACTAATTTGAAATTGACATTGACAAAAAATAAAATAAAACACGACAGTCATAATTTCTACTTTTAATCTTATAATTATGAATTTCATAATTATGATTGTTTAATTAATTTGAATTGTCATAACATATAAAGTCAAAATGTTGAAATATTTTGACAAAGGCAATGTTTTGATATACTAAGTTGAAATTATGACACACAAGTCATAAAGTCATGACATTAATTAATCATAAAAATGTGAAATTATGACTTAAGAAAATTATGACAAAAAGTAAATTGACAGTCATAAGTACAACTTCTCATCTCATAATTATGAGTTAGTCATAATTAATAATTCTTATGTCAAATTCTTTAATGTATATACCATAGTTTAAACATTTGGTAACACTTTACAATAATATGTGCACTAATAAGCATTAATTCATGCTTAACTAATGCACAGATAATACTGAATTAATGTGTAACTAATGATTATTTAAGCTATTCATTAATGATTGCCACATTAGGAACTAATTAAGAGTCTGTAAGGTTAATGTATAAGTTCATACTTGAATTGTAATTAATTAAATATGTAATTGTGGATTAATTCCATAATAACTCATTTTTTTTAACTAATAGAGTTAATTATTAATATGTTAATTACCAGAATGAGCCAAAGCCTTGTATTTCAACTTCCAGATAATATGACAGGTACACTAATATGCATTAATACATCATTAATTACTTAATTGTCAGTGCAAATTCATGTGCAAATTACTACAATTACTAAATGACTAGTTAATAATGATGTGCCCAACAAGTAAAGTCATAACATAATGATACCTTTGCAAATCATTAGCTAATGATTAATTAAAGCAGACAATTGGAAGTTGAAGTGCATAGCTATGACTAATTGTGGTAATTAACACATTAATTTACACTATTAGTTAATAAAATATGTTATTAAGGAATTAATACACTATGACACATTGAATTAATAGCAATTCATGCATTACTTTATCTATTAATCATATAGACTCTTTATTAGTTGCTTATGCAGTAATCATTTATTAATGGTTTAATTCTTCATTAGTTTTACATTAACTCATGATTATCTGTGCATTAGTAAAGGATGAATTGATGCATATTAGTGCACACTAGTATTGTAAAGTGTTACCAAACATTTTGTCATTCATACACTTTTTCTCATAATTGTGAATACTACATCTGAACTGAGCTGGACGATGACATCACAGTTTTATATTAATACATATATAAATCAACTAAATTCATAACTTTCTTACAACAAAAATGAACCATCACTGAACTTACTCCAGCTGGACTATGACACGATCTGTGAAGCTGCTTTGATATAATCTGTGTTGTAAAAGTGCTGTAGAAATAAAGCTTTACTCGACTCACCTTATTAAACACATCCACTGTAATCGCTTGATCGTTCACTTTATCTCCTGCTTTCACATCCAGTCTTATTATCTGTTGCTTCACTCGTGCTGTAGGAAAAAGTGAAAAATACATACGATTATAATCACTTTGAACACAAGACGAGAAAACGTTTGGTTGTTTGGCCAAATAAACAGGACTCAGTGATATGCCGAATTTTTATAATATGAGCTATGAAAAACATGAACATTGTGAATATTGCATGGATTCATTACACTAGTTTAGGGTTTAAGAAATTATGAGAATTAAGACAGATGTTTAATAGCTTAAACCTGAGTAGTACAACATGTGACATTTCATTTTGTAAAATGTATTTCCGTGCGCAAGTTCAATTTGTAGATTTAAATGAACTGATTTGCACCATCATTCCAAAACATTTGTAATTTATTTTTTTATTTTTGCTTTAATATATGTTGATAAATATCACATAAATTATTATTCCTTGTGTTCATTTAATAAAAAAATCGTAATCATTTTCAACTTGCTTTTTACAATGCATGGAATGTCTACTTAGATATTTTGGGGAAAAAACAACACTTTTAATTAATTTAAGAGCTAATGTTTAAATGCCGAGATATGTCAGTATCTTCTTTTATTTTAGATGAAGATTTTTTTGGCTTGAAAATATATAAAGCTCGACCATGTACCAACAACAAACATATCATGGTTTCGATAACACTGTACTTGTCTGGCATAAGAAGAAATGTAGTGTTGAGCAGGTCTCGTCATCGATGTGGCCTTCAGCATCTAAAGCGCCACACGTGTCCAAGCCCATGGAGTTATCCGGCTGTCCTGCGGCCCACGGCACAGAGGAAACAAGACTCGTTTGATTCAACCACTTCCACGAGTCCCTGGCACAGACCGATCCAGACACAAGAGTAATCCTGGATCGAGTCGGTTAGCTGGAGATTCACGTCACGGTTGGTCACGGTGAACAAGTCTGAGAAGTTAGATCGACAGTAACTCTGAGCTTCGCTCCAGGACATCAGCGGATCAGTAACTAGAACCGGCTGTCCTTCTGTAAAACATCACAATAATACCATTAACTCAACAGGACAAGCTAATGGATGAGATATTACATAAAACTGGTTCAGTTTGAGATTTTGCTTCCTTAACATGACTAGTGGAAACAAAACATCTAAAGTACAGTTTATCTTTCTGCATCTGGAGATGTCAATTTCGTTGAAAGCCCAGATAAAAAGTAAAAAGCTACTATTTTGTGTTGATCCATGTCAGTTTGACTTCACAAGTGCACACACACACACACACACACACACACACATGCATCTGAGCTAGTGAATGTGCGCTGTTATGAATGCACAAACTTATATTATAGTATTATCGTAACGTTTTGACTTTATTCTCTGAAATGTTTCGACTTAATTCTCATCATTTTTTTTACGTTGTGGTTCAGGTCTTCCTCAACATGTCTTCTTCAGACTAGTGGAAAGAAACATCTAAAGAGTTTATTTTGTACACTTTATCTTTTTGGATCTGGAAATATCAATTACAATATGCGTCTTTTAAAGGCCGATTTCTCAAAACGAGTTTTTCTCAACTTGTGTAACACTTATATACGCCAAAACTTAGAGTTTTATTCCCATCTAATTCTGAAGGTTTCTACTGAAGGTTTTGTTTATAGATCATTCAACCTAATTTATATAACATTTTAATGCCTAAAACATGGTGAAATAGTTTTTTCCCGTCTGTTGACAGTGTTTTCTGATTTATGGAGTGATAAAAAGAGAAATACAAAATCTCTTCTATAAAGAACTCTAACATGTCAACAAAATTAAATATAATAATGCATAATTTGCATATTTACATATAAGATGTCAGAAACCTTGCAATACTCAATATTTTAAACTCATTTGATACTGAAAACATCTTGGCTTTATTCTTACCACTATTTTGGCAAAAAAAGGGCATTGTCAAATTACAGTCTTCATCCCACCAGTATCCAGTTGAGCGCAGATTTACACAATATTGTTTTCCACCCAAATTGTTTGGCTGATCAAAATCCCAGTTTAAGAACTGTACGTTTGTATGTGGACGAGACCAGTGCCAGCTCTTGGTGTCGTCGTACAGTCCGATCCACATGTGAAACTGTAGTTCATCTCGGAGCTTGTAGAGTTGGCTCCAGTCTTCACCCGTGTCCACAGTGGCCAGGTCCATGTGCTTCTGTCGACAGTAATCTTCAGCCTCGATCCACGTCTTATACTCTCGGATCAGAATACTACTCACGCGTGCTGCACAGAAACCCTGAGGGCAGTCAATACAAAATTAGAAAAATGTTGCAGTGTTCAGATGGTCAATAAAAAGTAACTAAATTAAAATCATACACAACACACACTCACCCGAGAGCAGATAGAGATGGATGAATGTTTGCTTCATCGCTGCTGAGATTAGATGAGGTCTTCTCCATAGACTAGCCAAAAATCAATGCACCCTGTATTAAAATATCGTTCTGTCCAGGGGTAAACACACACACCCATGTTCATTTGTGTATTGAAGTCGTTTTGTCTTTATTCCTTGACGATAGCAGCATTAATGGTTCGTGATGTCCACATTTGCTCAGCTAATGATGCTCATCAGATGCATTTACACAAATATCAATGCAGATTTGTTTGCATAGGAAATCATGTTATTGGCTTTTGTTCATGAAAAGCTTTTGTGTTCGAATCGGTTAAAGACGAAATTTACAATTTAATATCTTCATGAATTTGATTAAGATTAGCGTTTTAACGAAAGAATGCAAGTGTGATATTTTTGAGTTTCACAAAAGGCCTTTTATGACCATGTTCACAGTGTAGAAATACTTTAGGAACTATCTTAACTTCTGGGTTAGTGTTTGAAAACGTCATTTTAGACCAGTTAACCAGTTTAACTAGGACTCGGGCAGTTTATGTGCTGTTTCGAAGTAACGAGGTTGTTGAAGCATGTGTAGGGTTGGGTATCGTTTGAATTTGAACGATTCTGATTCCGATTCCTTGTTTCGATTCCGGTTCCTAACGATTCTCGATTCCGATTCTTTTAAGAGGCAGGGTCAAAAAAGTTTAGCTAACCTTGCTAACCAACGGTCTTTCTGAAGGAAATTCTCCTTCTGTCACAAATACTCCTTTTGTCACAAATTTAGCATTTTGCAGAGATTTCGTAATTTTTAGAAAAGTGAAGCCACACTTTTGACCACCGACGCAAGTTACTCATGTTCGACTCACTTCCGGCCAACACTTCCAGTAGATGCTTCTTCGTTGGTGTTATTCAGGTCTTCTTCCGAGTCGACGGACTGTGAATATCGAAACTAGGAATCGAAATTTTAACTTTTGAACGATTCCGGGAAAAATGAAAAGTTAGTCCCGGTTCCAATCGATACTCGATTCTCGATACCCAACCCTAAGCATGTGTGACTGAAAGAGTGTGTGTGTGTGTGTGTGTTAACCTGCATCTGATGGGGAAAAGCCTCAGTACACTAAATAAACTGAGTTGTGTGAAGGTGGGTTAATTTTACAGTAGCACCCATTCATTTCCCAAATATCCACAAACGATTCCTCGTGACAGTCGTAAAACGCTTCAAGTGATTCAATGACATCAGGAATTACGTTATTTAATTGCGTTTATTACGCCAAAGCTTCCTAAACCAATATCGCAAAGTCATTCGTTTACTACTTCAAAACTAACAAAGTAATGTATAGTTTTAGTACCATGCAAAACTATTGTTTAAGCAGAATACTTTGATTATATATATTGAACACATTCAGCAGTCTCAGCTCCATCACTGTCCAGATGTCAGACGTTGTAGTGGATAGAGCAGGTGTAAACACACACACATCACCATTATTTTAATGTTGAATTGTTTTGCATGTTGAGTGTGAAAGCATTAGCGTTGAGTGTAGTCATGGTTCGCTCAACTAATGACGCTCATCCAATGCATTCGCAGAAGTCCAGAATAATCACTGCAGAGATGAAAGGGAATCGTTTGCGTGGAGAGTCAAACACATTTGTTCAGAACGTACAACCTCTACACTGATCTAACCGGTGGACGGACCACTGTGAAGCCATGCAGTGAACCATTCATCAAATACCTATTTCTCTAACAGTTAAACACAAAAACATGTGGTGGACAGTTGTCAGCAATGCATTTTAAAAAGCTCTTTTATAGCTCACACACACTGATGTTGACATTCGTACACTTCTCTGGATGATTTCTCTCAAAGCACTTGACGGATGTACCACCTGTGTGCAAAATCCAGCTGAGAGATGAGATGTTTGTTGAAATATTTACTCATGACTGGACTCAACAGAAAGAGTTTAAAAACAGAAATATCTTTATCTTTATATGAGGTAATCCAATCACTGAGATCACAAAAGAGTCACACAAGAGTCCACCACAGGAACTCACCACTCATATTTATATTTGAATATTAATGACAGAATATCACCAGGGCAGGTTTTGTTTACCGCTTTTGGCAGTTTACATAAAACTGATAGTTCATTAAAACACAATTGGCATCCATAGTAATTTTCAATTGTTCATCAACACTAATCGTATTCTTCACTGTCCTGTTAGTTTGCTTTGTGGACAGTAAAATTACACATCATATCAAATGTCATACACACGAGTCAAATGAATAAATTGACAGTGTAAAGGAAAAAGGCCGAGGTGAGTATGACAGCTTGAGTCCACATAACTGACGCTTCTGCAATGGTCACAGTTATCCTCTAACACACACTTAAAGAGACAGTGTCAGCTTCAGGAGATGTAGAACACAACCCAACTGAGAACAACAGTGAGGAAATGCGCAGAAAAAATCCTAACACCACAAAACACACGGACAAACTAAGAGACATGATATATTATGACCCACTGTAAAACAACAACAACAAAAACATAGTGATTATAAACTTCAGTGTTTATTTTTGGGGAACATGGATTTCAATGTTCATGGATTTCATGGATTTCAATTTGTGTGACGTTTTAATTTTATGATGGACAGATGCAGATTATAATGTCAGACAGAATCTGAGTTAAAGTACAGGATTATAAGGCTTCTGTCTGGGTTTTAAACATCGCAAAGAAGTGAAAACAACACACACTACCAATCAAAAGTTTAAGATCAGTAAGATGTTTTATGTTTTTAAAAGAAGTCTCTTCTGCTCACCAAGGCTGCAATTTTTTGATAAAAAATACACAAAAAAACACAGTAATATTGTGAAAAATTAAGACAATTTAAAATGATTTTTTTATGTTAATATATATTAAAATGTAATTTATTCCTCTGAAAAAAAGCTGAATTTATCAGCATCATTACTCCAGTCTTCAGTGTCACATGATCCTTCACAAATCACTCTAATATGATGATTTTATGCTCCAAAAACATGTATGATTATTATCCATGTTGAAAACAGTTTTTTACATTTTTATTTCAGGATTCTTTGATGAATAGAAAGTTCAAAAGAACTGTGCTTGCAGTTCTGCTGACTTAGCAATGTCTGCTCAATATATGTTCACCTTCACTGGTTCTTATTTGTATAATGGTGATAAATGTTGACAAAGAAAACTCTTTTCTTAAGCAAAAGGGCAGGGAAATGATCCTCAAGTGCTCATGCAAAGTTAATGGGTTCAATGCAGTCATGAACTGATCATTGGTGCCCACGATCATAAAAACATGTGCTGTTCAACACTGAAGCAGGAGGGAAGATACGTGTGGATTTAAATGACAGTAAAACACACTGTGTGTTCTTGAACTCGTGATGAAACAGAAGATGCGATGATTGTTTCCTCCTGTGTCGTGAAGGTCATCTGAGTGACGCTCATGGTGAAAGAGAATGAAATGTAGGGCGGGGTCTTGGTTCTATACCAGCTGTTGATTGGATGTTGAGATGTGGGCGTGGCTCAAGAGGCGGATCAGAACGCAAGCTAGCAATCGACTGTGGGCGGGGTCTAAGCAGACTAAATTATTGGAGGTTATTTTTTTAAAGAAACATAGACAATAAGACCTATAATATGCATTTACTGGGTTTCCATGATCAGATTAACAGTGAACTGATTCAACAAGAAGTACATGAATCACTTGCTTATCTAATAGTCCACATTAAGTCTCTTTTTTTAAGCAAAATGACTTTAAAAAAGAACTATTTCTATTGGTATTGACAGTCCAGGTAAACTCCATGCTGGTCATAAATTCATTTTAAATGATCTGGAATGTGGTTTATCTGATTGCAAACATTATGCCTGATAATCATAATTGTTTAAAACCATAACTCATTGAGTTGACCTTGATGGTACATTTTGTTAGTGTAACAATATAGTTTAGTGTCTTATTTACAAACACTCTTGTAAAGGAGTTTTTATTTTTCTGGTAAAATACAGGTTAATGATAATTAAGTAAATTGATACATTTATGATGTACACTTTTATAGTATACAACCTTTTCTACATAAATAGAGGTAAATAAAGCAATAAAGATAAATGCATTAATACACACACACAGTGTTGTGAGTTAAGTAATCAGATTACATTTTCAAGGTAATGAGTAAAGCGTTACTTTTAAATTTACAACAAAATATATTATTTCCATTTTAATGTACATATAAATTATGAATTTGTGATATACCTGTTTTATAGTTTTTACCTTGTGATTTTACCATCCATTTTCATGCTTTCTTAAATCACGCCTGGTATACGTCTGTTGCTTTGTTTAAATTCTTCCACACACACACACACACACGCACGCACGCACACACACACACACACACACACACACACACACACACGACACACACACACACAGTCATGATTCCTGTGTTCCACTTGTTGTGTTCATATTTTGCCATGTCCTGTCTTGTATTAAGTATTGTAGTCCTATGTAGTTTTTGATGTTGATTGGTATATAAATGTAATGAATTATTAATATTACTGAGACATTGGCAGACGAAGCGTTTGAATGCAGTCTGTTTTCTATCGTCATGCTCTCTGATGCTATTTGAATAAAGAGCCTTATATTGCAGTAATCAGTCTCAGTGTTGTACATACACAACTAGACAAAAGGTTTTGCATAACGTAATAAAGAGCTATTAAAAGGCAAGTAAAAAAGATTTTGTGAGCAGAAACGCGTGTGAGAAGCATCAGCCATCAGTCGTCCGAAACAGGTGAAGTTGGTATTTTTGCAATTCAATACCTTTTCTACATTATCAATACAAGACTTTGAGTTCAAGTGTAACTGAACTGATCATGATTTCCAGTGTGATGGTCTTGTGATGTTTTCAATGGTCTTGGATTTGATCTTCAAAGAATCAGGCTTATGAAACCTTTGAATGAAGTCTGAGGATGTTTCTTATGGAAGATTGTTTCCGCCACAGAGTGAAAAATAAAAAAGGAAATTGCAACGTTTTATGTGAGATATAAAGTCAAATGTGAGATATAAAGTCAAAATTGTGTGATATGAAGTCAGGATTGAGAGATATAAAGTCAGAATTGCGAGATATAAAGTCAAAATTGCGAGATAAAGAAAAGGTCTTTTTTTCCCCTTAGAATTGGCCTCGGATAACTCGCAATTCCGAGTACATGTCTCACAATTCTGAGAAAAGATGTAAGAATTTCGAGACGTAAACTTGCAATTGTGAGAAAAAAAGTCAAATATGTGAGATAAAAAGTCTAAATTCTGTCTTTTTTTCTCTCAATTCTACATTTCTCAGAAATGCGGCTTTATTTCTCACAATTCTGACTTTCACTATTCGCAATTGTGAGATAAAAAGTTGCAATTCCAAAAACCAGCTTCCATAGTTTCTACTAGAAACAATGAGTTGCAGAAAAACTATCCAGTATTATGTGTCCTGGTCGTTTCTTTCAGTGAACAGACCAAAGATGCTCCTGACGAGGATTGGGCTGGTTCTGGTGCTGGGTGAGTGTTAGTGTGGGAAACTGCTGTCAGATCAGCTGACCAGCGCTGATTGTCCTGCTGTTCCCATCGACAGGAGCGCTCTCGAAGACCTTGTGCGAACCCGTATGACTTGGTTCTGATCGAGGAGCTGGAAGACCTGGCCGGAGTCGCAGTCGTACTGCCGAGAGAGACACCTGGATCTGGCTACGGTTCAGAGCGACGACGGACCGAAAGAGACTGAAGAAAGCAGCAGATGCTGTCAACTTTGGCTCTTTCGCCTGGATTGGCTTCTACAACGGCGTCCTCACTTGGCGTTGGTCTTATCTGAATAAGGTGATCAATTTTGAAAAGTGGGCTTCCAGCGAGCCGAACACGTACCGCACACACGAGGCCTGTGCGTTTCTGAAAGCAGACAAAAGTTGGGGCGATACAACCTGCCTCGATGAAAAATACTTTTTTTGCCAAACTGGTAAGAAACAATGCAACACAATTACTGACAATCTGGATGTTTGCAAGTCCTTTCCCTCATTCTATTCATCCTTAACCCCATCTAAATACGTGTTTAAAATCTTGCTTTTCAGCCAAAACATCCTTATAATGAGATACATTAACCTCAGAACAAAACTGCTCTGGATATTAACACTTGGCATAAATAAGTTGAAATCTTCCACTTGTTTATGCTTGAGCGGCCTGATCTTGTTTTCCAGTGAAAACATCCTTAAGAGACAGTACAAGCAAAATTGCATTTGGATTTTAACACTTGCTTTCATAGAAAATACTCAAAGAAATGCAAGTTTACCACTTTATGCTTGAAATCAAAAATATCTGGCAGTGCAACAGAGTCCAAGCAAATGTTTTGAAGGCAAACCCCAATACAAGTCATGGCCCGTTAATATTTCATGAAGTTAAGCTTCGAAACCTACTCATGCAAAGCTGATACAAACAAAGCCGCAACGTGAAGCAGTGGCTTGTCATTTCACATATGCTTTTAAAGTAGGGATGCACCGATATGAACATTTTAGTCGATACCGATAACCGATAATTCTTTATAATTGAAAGCCGATAACCGATACGTTGGCCGATAAATCTGAATCCACGTTTTTATATAATTTTTGAGAGCCTGATTACAAAAACAAAAGTCTCACAATCAAAATCCATTTCCCAAACACACAATAATGATGTTCTCTTGCTCATTTATGTAGCCGATATGACTAGCACTACTTTACTGTATTTTCCTGTTTTTAAATGATTTCAATCATATTTCAAGCAACTCAAACCCATCAGGTTGAACAAGTCACATCTGAAGACTCTCAGCTAAAGGAAATAAGACATTATTTATCAGCTTTAACAGATCTGCAAAATGTTTTTATCGATAACGATAACCTTACAAATGAACATTTATCGGCCGGTACCGATATGATGGCACGATATATGGGACATCCCTAATTAAAAGCTTTGAAGAAACATTCAGCATGCACTTTAGTTCGAAGCGACTCTTCTTGTGTGTTTAAAAAACAGACCACTAATCACACACACACACACACAAAATCAGTCATATTCTCTTGAGGATGAGTTTTAGGTCATGTTTTATCACACTCTTTCTTCAGATTGTGAAACATGTTTCAATGTCCTGACCTCACTTTACTTTACCTTACTTTACTTTATTAGTCCCATTGCTGGGAAATTTGTCTTGGACAACGTGCAAAGTCCAGACATATAAACAACATACATTAAAAGCGAATAACAAATAATTGTTCTTGTTACAGACCAGAGCAAAATCGTAGACAAGTTTAAGTACATCCAAACGAACATGACGTGGCGTGACGCTCAACTTTACTGCAGAACCAACTTCGTAGACATAGCCACGGTCACAGACGACACGGACAACAAGGCCCTCGCAGCCTTTATTGCTCAAAACAGCGGTCAGGACGCCTGGATCGGCTTGTCCAAGAACTTGTGGCTCTGGTCGGATCAGACACAACGTGTCGTGGCCTTCGGTGCGATGGCAGACTGGTCAGCCCGATAACATCGGCGGCCTGGAGGAGTGTGCGTGTGCCGGGACTGAAGGACAGATGGCGGACGACTCCTGCTCAAATCCTCGGTTCTTCTACTGTAAAACCCGTGAGCTCCTGTGACTCTCTCATGCGTGGACGCGGTACAACATCTGTATGAGGTATGGATTATTAATTACAATAATATGTGTTTGTTTCTCATAGCTGTAGTAAGGAAAATTAAGCTAGTAAGAGTCGCAGTGAAATCAGCTGGACATCTGGACGAATCTGCCGTGATGGCGGCCGTCGAAACCAAGGTGAGTCGTCGCTTCATGAGCATTGATGTGAGTTTTTATTTTTGTATTTTTCATTTAGTTAGCCAACTATGTTTACAAGTTCCGCCACTATCATCAGTTCAACGAGTCAGTGTTTCCCAAAACTATCGCTCTAACGAACATTCGCAAACAGCATCACAGAGTCAACAGATCTCGAAGCTGTGGTTAGATGCAGAGTTTCTAGTTTGCATGACATGTGGACTCAATAAATCCTGATCTTGAGCCAAATAAGCAAGCTGACATTCAGTGCAACCTGTGTGCTTTATTTAGAACTAGAGCTGTCAGTTAAACGCGTTATTAACGGCGTTAACGCAAACCCATTTTAACGGCGTTAATTTTTTTATCACGCGATTAACGATCTTTTGTCCTAGCAAACTTTGTAGTTTTTTCACATACTTTTGCAACAGGACGCGGCATGCGTCCTGATCCATTTCAGCGTCTCGCGCTCGTCATCCACTCAAAGCCGGCTCGCGAGCCCAGACGAGTGTGTGCGGCGTGCCTGATGTTTTGTTTCCGGTCTAGCTAGATCCGCTTGCGCTTTGGTCGAAGAAGCAACGAAACGTCCTCGCGCAGCGCAAGCAATTGAAATGAATGGGTTTCAGAGCGCAGCGCGAGGGACGGTTTGTGCCGCACACACTCGTTTCAGCTTGCGAGCCGGCCAAATGGTAACGTTATGTTTTGAGTGGATGACGAGCGCGAGACGCCGAAATGGATGCCAATGAGATTCTGAATGTAAAGTTTACTTTTAAAAAGTTGCCAAATTGTCCCATTGACAAGACCAAAGCGATCTGTATGTTTTGTCATTATGAACTGAGCTATCATCATCGCAGCACGTCCAGCCTGAAACACCACTTGATGATGGCCAAGCAAACACACACACACACACAACACAGATGATGCAAATTCTCCACCCCTCGTCAATATCAGGACCTCGTCAGTATTTCTTTCACCCTTTTATTGATGGACAGTGTTGCATTGTGTGAGAGATTATTTAGGCTATATATGTTAGAGTGAAATTGAACACTATTCCAATGTTATTTTCAATAATAATAATTAAAAAAAACATTTGCACTAAACAAGCCAATCCACTTTCCATGTTGATAAGAGCATTAAAATGAGAAAAAAAATGTAACAAAAAGAAATCAAAAGACATTAAGAATAGATAAAAATGTGCAATTAATCGCGAGTTAACTATGACATTAATGCGATTAATAGCGATTAAATATTTTAATCGTTTGACAGCACTATTTAGAACACATACTAATGGCATTTACGTATTTTAGTCTGTTGAGAGATTTAAAGAGTAGTTTGTGAACTACGCATGTGTGAACGAGCTCTAGTGTAAGAACGAGTTTATGATCAGAATCTGGAAATAAAGCAAAATAAGAAAAATGAGAAATAGTCCTCAGATGCATGTCTGTAATTTATAGTAAAACATGGTTAAACGACCATTTTGTGACGATATGGAAACCGTCAGTGACTATGGTGGATTTCTTCAATGCCGCATCGCACTGTAACAGTGAAGCACGAGTTACGGCTTTGTACGGGAAACACACTCCAGAAACGAACAGAGACGCACAACAGTTCTGGTAATGCTTTCCGTCAGTCTATATTCTCTGACCGCTGATGAACTCTGACCTCCAGGTGAAGCAGATGCTCTCGGACACCGAATCCACCGTCACATGGCGAGTCCTTCCTGACGGACACATCTTCCAGATGCAGGAAAATAACACAGAAAACATGACGACAGCATGTGAAGAGAGATCCGTGAAACGCTAGACACGTCCAATAACTCCTAAGAACGGTTATGAATCTTTAGACGAATATGATGATTTTAATATGTTTAATCAATCACATTGTTGATGTTTTACATAC
Source organism: Hybognathus amarus (assembly GCA_030378365.1). Classification (NCBI taxonomy): domain Eukaryota; kingdom Metazoa; phylum Chordata; class Actinopteri; order Cypriniformes; family Leuciscidae; genus Hybognathus; species Hybognathus amarus. Next base: position 333,394 of record JAQIUQ010005423.1, read on the forward strand.
TACACAAATACAAGAATAAGAACTTACAAATAAGATTAAAAGCGTTTCAAGTTTTCTTTCTCATTATGTCATTGATTTAATTTGTTCACGAAAGTTATAATAATCTAGTCTTGGTCTCCTCTAAGTACCAAGTGTTTAATTTTTTGTGAAATCCTTGGAAACACTGGATAATAACATTTGAAAATAATAAAAAAAACAAATGATTTAGACTATAAGTATTTTCCGGTTTCTGTTTTTATCAATACATTCATCAAAAGTGTATTGTCCTGCAACTGCTTTGTGAAACGTGTATCATATTTAAGGAACGATTGACACTGAGGTCTTTTAGTAACTCTGTCATGGAGACTAGCACGTATAAACCTTAATTAAACAATGCAATAATCCATTAAAAATGAATGTATGCCTGTATGATATTACGCTGTACCCACATTGGACCAGGGGTTTGGAAACTAGATTGATTCATTCGGCATGAGCCTCACAGTGCATTATGGGTATTCTCTAGCATTGAGCGTACATCAGTTATACAATTGTTGTTGTGGTGCATTGTGGGATTGAATGAGTACACCCGATAATGTCCACAATGGTTTTAGACACCACTGCAAATGGCTAAAATAAACTAATACTAAACTGTTAATGGGGGAATTCAGACACAGCCAATGTCCCCGTGGCTTCTGAACCGAACATGTGCCAGGACACGGGATTTATCATTCTGGGGGCCCTCGGCTTGAGGCCCCAACATCACCCAAGTTCACTTTTAAGTGCACAACAGTAATACTGAATAGAACTGAGACATTTAAAGGTGCTCTATGTAACTTTTTCACTCTAATAAAGCATACAAATTTCATAATATGTTTGCAGATATTGAGGAAACATGTTCACATACTGAAAAATACTTCTACAGTCAGTGATTTTACTTTCAAATGTGCGTTTACAGGTTTGCTTTTCTTTTGGTCAACAAATACTGTACATTGCCACTCATTCCTGTTTGCGACCCATGTGAGTGTCGAGTCTGAGGAGGCGGGGTGGGAGAAACAAAGATCTCTGATATTTCGACTGCAGTACAATCAAGTTTTTAATGTTGTTTATGTGTGTATGAGGTGTTTTTCATATGCTTTAAGAGAAACCATGTGAAAACAATCTCAAAAACAGGGCTTGAAATCGCTGGTGTTTCTGACGTCACAAACCACCTTGTAACCAATCAGATCAACGTGTGATCGTCGACCAGTGGATCTCTGAGCTGAGTGAGTGGAGGCGGGGCTCATTTGCATATTCATAGACCCGCGCCTACTAAATGATTCAAGGGTGTCAAGTTACATTCAAGAAATTAAGGCATTAAGATGTTATAACAACAGGAAAAAACTTGTATATATGTCATTTTGGTGATCAGAATAAAATGATAAAATGATGTGATAAAATGATAAATAAAATGATAAAAAAAGGATAAGATAAATGATAAAAAAATGATAAAAGGATAAAACGAGCGACTCAGGGATACTTTAAGTTTCAGGTAACAGGCTACAGGTCCAGTGGGTTTATCCAGTTTATTTGGAGCGGTCGCCTCCATACAGTTTCTGACTGAATCAAAACACATTTCTATAGTGAACAACTAAATCAATTAAACAAATTTTATTTAAATACGTCTCATTGAGAACAACCAAATGAGATTACTCGACTTGTCATGTGCATCCATTCGGAACAGAGATGATTTCCATGTTTTTTGCTTTTGGCTAATGGACTTTAAACTGTAGGAAAGAGCAGATCCATCACTGCCATCATTAATGACGTGTTTTGCATGAGGGCTAGATTTTTATAGTATGCCTTATGTGCTTTAAACTCAAGAACAAACCAGTTACTTCAGGCAAAAGACACTTCCATCAGCTGAAACCAGTAGCATTGCAACACTACTTCTCTTCGCTCATTATCAAATCTCTGGGAGAAATGTGATTTATATAATTTAAATATTGTTTGTTTACAGATCCGTTCTTTTTTTTCTTGGTTATGCGAACATTAAGTGAAAATTTTTAAATTTGAAAGTAATTTTTTCTTCAAACATTATGGGAATGTTTCTTTTAGATGTTCTCTAAATGTTATAAAACAAGTAGTAACATTATTAATGTGAACGTGAACGCTATCAGCGTTTATCACAGGTTCAGTTTTGAGTCTGTTTAGAGACATTCATATGCTTATTTTCCTTACATTTACTGTAAATCCGGCATCTAGTTCATAAACGCCAGAGGAGAACTGGCCCCCAACTGAGCCTGGGTTCTCCCAAGGTTTTTTTTTTCTCCATTGGGTCACCTGATGGGGTTTTAGGCCACCATTGGGTCACCAGATGGAGTTTTAGGCCACCATTGGGTCACTTGATGGAGATTTAGGACACCATTGGGTCACCTGATGGAGATTTAGGACACCATTGGGTCACCTGATGGAGATTTAGGACACCATTGGGTCACCTGATGGAGATTTAGGACACCATTGGGTCACCTGATGGAGATTTCAGGACACCATTGAGTCGCTTGATGGGGTTTTAGGACACCATTGGGTCACTAGATGGGGTTTTAGGTAACCATTGGGTCACTTGATGGAGTTTTAGGACACCATTGGGTCACTTGATGGAGATTTAGGACACCATTGGGTCACCTGATGGAGTTTTAGGACACCATTGGGTCACCTGATGGAGTTTTAAGACACCATTGGGTCACCTGATGGAGATTTAGGACACCATTGGGTCACCTGATAGAGTTTTAGGACACCATTGGGTCACCTGATAGAGTTTTAGGACACCATTGGGTCACTAGATGGGGTTTTAGGACACCATTGGGTCACTTGATGGGGTTTTAGGACACCATTGGGTCACCTGATGGAGTTTCAGGACACCATTGGGTCACTTGATGGGGTTTTAGGACACCATTGGGTCACTTGATGGGGTTTTCAGGACACCACTGGGTCACTTGATGGGGTTTTAGGACACAATTGGGTCACTTGATGGGGTTTTAGGGCACCATTGGGTCACATGATGGAGTTTTAGGACACCATTGGGTCACTTGATGGGGTTTTAGGACACCATTGGGTCACCTGATGGAGTTTTAGGACACCATTGGGTCACTTGATGGAGTTTTAGGGCACCATTGGGTCACCTGATGGAGTTTTAGGACACCATTGGGTCACTTGATGGGGTTTTAGGACACAATTGGGTCACTTGATGGGGTTTTAGGACACAATTGGGTCACCTGATGGGGTTTTAGGACACAATTGGGTCACTTGATGGAGTTTTAGGACACCATTGGGTCACTTGATGGGGTTTTAGGACACAATTGGGTCACTTGATGGGGTTTTAGGACACAATTGGGTCACTTGATGGGGTTTTAGGACACCATTGGGTCACTAGATGGGGTTTTAGGACACCATTGGGTCACTTGATGGGGTTTTAGGACACCATTGGGTCACTAGATGGGGTTTCAGGACACAATTGGGTCACTTGATGGGGTTTTAGGACACAATTGGGTCACTTGATGGGGTTTTAGGACACAATTGGGTCACTTGATGGGGTTTTAGGACACCATTGGGTCACTAGATGGGGTTTTAGGACACCATTGGGTCACTTGATGGGGTTTTAGGACACAATTGGGTCACTTGATGGGGTTTTAGGACACAATTGGGTCACTTGATGGGGTTTTAGGACACCATTGCTTTAGGACACCATTGGGTCACTTGATGGGGTTTTAGGACACCATTGGGTCACTAGATGGGGTTTTAGGACACCATTGGGTCACTAGATGGGGTTTTAGGACACCATTGGGTCACTTGATGGAGTTTTAGGACACCATTGGGTCACCTGATGGAGATGGATGGGTCACCAGCAGTCTCAGCTTTCCTCCATCAGTGCCGTCACACACTGTGTTCTGGTGTAGGAGTTACTTTGAGACCATTTTCACTCAGAAATGCCATGTAAATTTCACAAATGATTACAAAGAAGCAAGTAGCACATTAAATTAAATGGGAAATTTTAAAGTTGAGAAACTGAAATAGTATTTTCTCAAATAATCGTGGAAATGTTTTTTTTTGTTTTGCAGTGTATGAGTCAGTCGTGATTTTGCGTAATGGCCAGAGGCAGGCGTCAACATCTCATCATTATACAAATGTGCTGTGACAGGTGAAAGAGCAGAAACATTCACTCACTGCACAACACTTATCCAGGAGCTACTTCTCATGTTCATTAAGAAATGCAAAAACTATTTATAAAAAAAACTGTGAAAAACCAGTCTGCAGATTGTGCATGAGCCGTTTTCATAAAGTTAGCAAGTGTTGAAGATGAACATATACAATAACACAAAGTAAGTAATGACCTTCAGAATTGTGAAGTGAAGCGGTCCAGTTAGTTTCTCTCTCAAGCTGGTTTTAAACATCCTGACAGTAAAGGTGACACGAGCACTGCTGAAGTTTTGCATGTTAAAGAGAATATTAAAGCTGACGAAGACTCATAAAACCATGAGAGGAGAAAGAGGAGAACATCACACAGGTTTGTGCTTTTAAAAACATATTGGACAATAATCAGTAGTTAATGCATTTATGTTGATATTGAGAAAATGAAATCTTGTCGTTTCAGATAATGGAGCACAAACTATTTACACTCCTCGTTTTAATTGGTAGGTTTTCTTCAGTGTGTGTGTGTGTGTGTGTACAAACATATCTTCTAAAAGCGTTTCGCTGACATGTTATTTCTGAATCTTCTCTGAACGTTAAAAAGTTACAGTTTTTCGAATGTATAAATGATTACGTGAACATTATGTACATTATTTTAGGTGATTAAATAATGTAAATAATGTTTTTGCGTACAGTTTTGGGAACATTACTAAAGTCCAGATTGTTGTGACAGTCGTAGATCCACTTGCAGGCTTTATTAACAAGGAGAGCGTAGTCGAATCACCAGTAACCGAAGGACAAAGCAATAGAGTTTTCCAAACAGACAGGCATCGAGAAGTGATTCGAAGTGGCCGTGCTATTGGAAGCATAAAGTTTGTAGTAAAAATAAAGCGGGCATTGATATCCTTGTGGTTTGTTAACAAGACTCCATCCGTAGGTTTATCCCCGTTTCAAAACGTCTCTGCCTCATTCTCTAGAAAAGGTTATTTATTTGACCACCAAGAATGCAGCAGTGAAGCTTAATAAAGGCCTTCTGAAGCGCAGCAAATGTGTTTTTGTAAGAAAAATGTCCATATTTATAACTTTATAATCTAAAACGACTAGCTTCCGCTAGACAACCGTACGCAAGTCGACTTTGGATTAAGATTTATCAGCCAAATCATTGGCCATAAGATATAAACAATTATTGGTATCGGCCAAAATTTTCATATCAGTGCATCCCTAAGTGCAGTCAATTTTATTTTCATCCTTAAAGGAGTAGTTCACTTTTAAAAGAACTTTTGCTGATAATTTACTCACCCCCATGTCATCCAAGATGTCCACAGTCTTTCTTTCATCAGTCGAAAAGAAATGATGACATTATGACATGGGGATGAGTAAATTATTAGCAAAAGTTTCTTTAAAAGTGAACAACTGCTTTAATTGTCATTTTTTCTAGGTTTTTCCACCTCACCAGCCTATCAGCAGTCTAAGAACGTCTACTACTTTGTGTTCGGACACAAAATTGTTTTCTGATGCGAAGCTGTACTGTAAAGAGACCTACATAGACCTGGCAACGGTCACTAACATGGATGATCTGAGGACACTTCAGACCGAAGGGATCCCGTATGACGGTGTGTGGATTGGGCTGAGGGAAACCAAGGCTCTTCTCTGGCACTGGGCTCTGGCTGACCCTCACTTTTACAGAGACACCGAGACACAATACAGAAACTGGGCAGCTCTCGAGCCCGACAGCGGCCTGAACCAAGACTGTGTAATCATGACGTACAGGGGGAGTTCGAAAACACCAACTGCCTCGATATCTTCCACTTCATTTGTTATGATGGTGAGTAATGTGCCAAAAATATTATATCAGGATTGTTTCCAGATTTAAGTTAAAGTTAATTATATTTCAAGCAACAAAGTTTTAGTAAACTATAATAACCCTGGTAACCGTTGCTGAACCTGCCTCTTCTGCTCCTAAAGCCGCCGACATTGAGCAGCAGTTCGTGTACATCAGTCTTCTGTACACATGGAGGGAAGCTCAGAGTTACTGCAGACGGTTTCACACAGACCTGACCAGCGTCAGGAACCCGGACGAAACCTTCAGATCCAGCAGCTCATTCCCATACTAGGGTTCGCTTACGTCGGCCTTTTCCAGGACTCTTTCAGCTGGACCGACAGAAGCGAGTCTGCCTTCAGAAACTGGGATTTGTTTCAGCCAGATTTGTTAGGAGAGTGTGTTGCAATACAGCAGGACAGATATTGGAGGACTGAGCTCTGCTGGAATCTGAAGCCATTTTTCTGCTATCGCAGTGAGTGTTAACTCTCTAATTATTTTTCTTATGATGAGTCATACTGTAGCTGTTAGTGAAGTGTCCTAAGGGGACAGTTCAGGCAAAAAAAAGGATAATTTTGCTGTAATTTGCTGAGAGACGAGTTTCCTCTAGTGGAAGTGTTTGGAACTGCAGCTGAACACACTCTCACTGAGCGCTCATTTACTGACATATCAGGCTCACATTTGGAACATAACTTTTTAAGATTTATGTCTTCGTTTTTCTTACAGTTTTAGAGTAAAGCGTGTTTTTGAAAATATATATTTCATATAATAATTGTCGTTATAAATTACTCAACAAACACACACCTGTTACCCCTTTTCCATTTTGAGAAGCCGGTACGGAGCCGGGGCCTGCACGCGAACCAGTTCTTTGTGTTTTGACAGCCATGGAACCGGTTCGCGGCCGGGAAAACTGGTTCCAAAGCGGCACCAAGTCTTTGCTGGACTAGAACCGTTCTTTTACCACGTCATGCTTACGTCGGGGCTGAGGACAGGTTTAGATGACCATAATATAGGATCGCAAAGCCAGGTATTTGTTTGAATTAAAAACACAAGCAAAGAAGAAATCAGTCACAATATAGAACAAATAAATGGAAAAAGAAAAAAACACGACAGGGGTACATAAATAATCAGAAAATATTACATATCAAAGGAAAAGATTAAAAGACTTACATATTTCAATTGTTTTTAAAGCCTTCTTGGTACACGAAGTTAGAGATAATCCCAAAGTAATGTTGTTCTTGCAAGCGTTTCTAGCTAAGACGTATGGCAATTTACACAGTAACGTACGACGTCGTTCCCTGGGCGCTCTAGTCAGTGGAAAAACAAACAGGTTCTGAAAAGGTTCGCAAGTTGAACTCAACTCCAGAACCAACTTTGAACTCAGCACCAGTTTCGTACCAGTTCTATTTCGGTGGAAAAGGGCTATGTGAGTGCATTACAGTTAGGGATGTCCCCAATCCGATACTCAGGATTCGGTATTCGATATACGATATTGTGCGTATACTATTATGTTATTGTTAAGCCCCACAGAAGGCACAAAAACATTCTAAAGTACCATAACGTTTTCGTGCACTCTATTATAAGTGTTCTGAAGCCATTATGTGAGAGAAATTAATACTGAAGTCATTAAATTCAAGATCACGTAAACTTTTCCCTCTCGCGGCTGTCAGTCATTCTCCATTCAGCACTCAAACAGCGCGTCGCGTTCGGTTACAGTCAATGATGAAACTATCTTCAAGATGATTCAATGTTAATACTATTATACTTTATCTGAAGATAAAGGTCTATGTTTTCGCATAAAACAACATTATCTTGCTGGACTTAATTGCTGTAACTTAATCGTGTTACTTTCTACCAGGTGTCGGACGCCCTGGTTAGATCACAACACTAGAGTCAGAGCACTATTGTTCTTCACGCGCACAGTAACTGAAATTTAAAACTGTTAAATGAAAAGGCTCAATAAACTATTGTATAGATAGATACTGTATAATACACTGTCCATCAATATGTATTTCCTTTGTGCTTTGCACTTTTCAAAGCGGACTCGACGCGCAGCGTGCATACCATAGGGTGCATACTCGGCTGCGCGCTGTAACTCCACGTGGTTTCAAGCGCATCATTCTGCGCTCGGGATGCGCATAAGCGCTTTGTGCCGCACTGTGTTGGAGTCATTCATATCATAATGCAGTGACGCAATTAAAGCTTCTTAACATTAATAATTATTAATGTTGCTGCCTCATTAAATAGCTGTGCTATACACTTAGAACATGTCTCAATTTTAAAATTCTAAAATAATTATCTTTTTCATTTTTGTTATATTGTTTTTCATGAATGTATTTTACAACAATACAAAGAGCAATATGTATTATTCACTAATCTAGTTTATAATAGCATTTTTTTGTCATAGATTATGATCATATATTTTGGGGATTTGTTGTTTATCTTTATAATGAGGCTGTCTGTATTAAGTAGATTGTGTTTAACACACACAAGAGTGATAATCAGTTTAACACACAGTTATAGAAATTCTACTTGCTTTAAAAAAAACTGTACTGGTATTTACAATGTAGAATACTGCTGTTTAAATTGTTTTAACTTTAAACCTGTTGGTAGCTAGCTAGCTTTAAGTAGCCTACTAAAGTACCAGTATTTTCTTTTATATATATATATATATATATATATATATATATATATATGTATATAGTAGTGTTTGAAAAAAGGGTGGCAATCTTTCATAATCAACTGTTGTTGTGGACTATATACTGAAGGTATATTTTAAGGGGCTAATTGAGAAAATTGCTATATTTTTATTAGTTTAAAAATAAAATAAAAATATCGGATTAATATTGGTATCTGGCAAAAGCCAAAGCTCCGGCATTGGCATCGGTATCGGAAGTGAAAAAGTGGTATCGGGACATCCCTAATTACAGTAGTGTTCATGCACAACTGCCGTTTGTGATGCTTTGTTTCTGCATGTGTTGCTTGGCAATCTCATTGGAACTACAATAATCTGTCCAGTTAACAAATATACAGACCAATATTGGTTTCTATATTCCATGTAAAGCTAGATTTTCTACACTGCATAATTTCAAATATTTAGATTTTAAGAAAGCAGCATCAATATCTTTGAGTGGGAATCACTTACAATGCTTACAGGCCCTTTTCCATTACCAGTACCAGCTCAACTCGACTCGCCTCGCTTTTCACTCCGTTTTCCATTCTTCCGAGTTGCCATAATAATAGTTGTAAGTTTAGTAACTATCTTTGGCCAAACTATTTAAAAATGGCTATATTTTGGATACTCCATCTGGCGCGTGCTCCCGAAGGCAGGAACAGGTACAACTTTTACACAGTAGAAAACCAAACAAAGGTGAGCCGAGCCGGTTCTGTGTAGTGGAAAAGCGCCATATGTTCCCTCTCAGTCGAGAACGGAGGACGTAGTCAATGTCAACTGAATGGGGATCACACCAGGGAGCCAATCGTCTTTGAGTACTATTAATGGAGCCAATTAGTTGCCTTTCACTTCGGAGCCAATCGTTCGAGGTCTCTGAAGAGTGCTGTTATGTACAACGAGCGAGTGTGTCGTGTTCTTCTGGAAGACTCTGCCCAGTGCTGGTGTTCTACAGCGTGTTCGGTGATTGCGAGCTTTGAGCTCTCAACTACTGTTTTAACAGCAACAAATGTTTCTAAATGTTTGTGTTTGTGTTGACGGCTGGTTAAGAGGGCGGAAAGTGAGTGAAAGCTTCACTGTTTCAGTTCACTGTTCAGTGTTGCCGTGGTCATTCCCCTGCGCGCTCTGGCACTGGTGATGGGTCTGAATTTCCTGAAAGAGCAAAATGGGTGCGTTGTCATTCCACCCGTGCATTTCTGGATGCAGTCGTTTCCCTTTCCTCTCTGACGGTTACAATTGTTGCATCACGTGTTTGGGCTAACAGCACCCTGAATCAGCTTTTGTGGACGGTTTATGTTCCCATTACAGGAAATGACTGTCTCTGTTTTGAGATCGAGACTCGCAGTCTCTTATGAAACAAGAGTCCCCATTACCAACAAGAGTCCCCATTGCATCCACTTCCCGCCTTCGGGTACTGCATGGGATGGGTCCATAGGAGGATGGTGTTGGATGTCTTGCCCGGTAACCATTCCCTGTGGAACCAGTGAGTCTTCTAAAAGAGCCGCAATGCGATTCAACTCTCAGGTGAATTTTGTCACACTCAGATGTTGAGCAGAGGTGCTCCTGAAGGTCAGTGATCTTCACATCGAGTGTTGAGCAGTGCTCCTGTCTTGTGTGCGCCTGTTGCTAGGTCAGGAATGGAGCAGATCTTGATAGTTGCCCAATAAGACCTAGTTCCACGTGACAGCCTTCCTGACTTTGTCTGAATGTATTTCAGGGTCGGGGCACAGTAGCACCCACGTTCAGACCCCTGAGATTCCAGGACGGCCCTAAAAAGTGGAAGCGGAGGTTCATGTGGCTACCGCAGAAATATGTGGTAGTTACCATCACTTCTGCCAGCATCTCTGAAGAAGTTGTGCTTAGGCAGAGGTTGGCCCACTGAATGGTGGATTCCTTCATCTTAGTGAAAATCCAGAGATGCACATGTCCACTTAGGTGGTGAGCATCTCTTTAGTGAGTGTGTGCTCCCACCTAGGCATTGACACAGAGTGCTTTGCTGACAGATATTCTAGAGTTGGGAGCTGGGCAACACCTTAGTCATTCCCCTCCTATGGACTGGATATGTGCGCCATTTCTGAGTTCCCTTTAACCGAACCCTGTTGTTCCTCCGCACCCCTCCGAACATCAGACATGGCAGAAAGTCCGATGTTCGACTCACCAGTAGTGTGGAACCTATGTTAAGCTGTGCCCATATGTTGTGATCTCTACGGTGAGCCCATATGTGTATTCTTCCACAGTACGGCTCCCTACACAAGCCAGTTGATTGCGGGGGATCTGTAGGCTTTTGTCGAGGCACTGGAAGTGGGCAGCTTTAGTCGATCCCCATTCAGTCGATGTTGACCACGTCTGACATTCTCGACTGAAGGGAACGTCCTGGTTGTATATTCAACCCACCGTTTTCTCAAAGAGGGAACAGAGGACAAAGTCCCCTTGCCACTACCGCTGGACCACCGCTGACTTCGAAGTTACGCTCGGCTCCTCAGTGGAAGAGCAACTGGTATGTGCATCCACTTCTGTATCTATACCTGCGCGCGGGGCGGAGTGTGTGATGTATATCACACAAGCCAATTCCATTGGCTCATTCAATGGTACTCCGAAGACGATTGGCTCCTGGTGTGATCACCATTCAGTCGACGTCGACAACGTCCTCCGTTCCCTCCATCAGGGAAAGGTGGGTTGTTCCGGGTGAGAACGTTGATCTTGTGTGCTGTTGTTCAGGTGAGGTTGTGATGAAGAGGCAGATACTGAGACTGGAGGTGAAATCTGCTCTGAACGTGAACGATCCTGATATGAAGACGGCCATCTTAGCTGAGGCGAGTCCACACACACTGCTGATGACTTCACATAAATGTGTTTTCTATTTGTTTTAAAAATAAAGAGCTTGATTTTGTAATTTATTTCTTGTTATGTTTAAGAAAGTTTGTCCATTCATAAGTGCAGATGGTTTAAATCTAATCCCAACTTTAATCAGTGGATGAATGAGGTTAAACTCTTGTGCAAATCTTAAATTTAAAACCAGAAAGCACTTAAATGGATTTCTCTTGGATATCTATGCTTAACCTAAGGCTGCACAATTGCGGTAATATTCAGAAATTAGATTGGTTTGCTTTGTTGAAGAATAATACAAATAAATAAATAAAAAACGTAGTATAAATGTATGCGATATTTACAACTGAATATTTGACCGCTACACTATTAAGCGAAGTGTGTGACTGTGTGTGTGTTTCAGATCCAGCAGAGGCTGGAGACACTGGGAGTGACGAACATCACGGCACTGGAATGGAGAGAAACAGTGGATGGATCGGTTTTCTAGAAGAACCGGAGCAGAACCGGTGCCGAATCGATGAAAGGAAAGAGATGAGATACATAAATATATACAGTCAAGCCAAGCTTCATTTATAGAGCACAAGTTTAACACAACCGTGTTGATCCAAAGTGCTTTACAATACAATACAATAAATCAATAAAAATGTATAAAAAGTATATATATATTCATATTGAGCAGTCTTAAAATATAGTATCCCTGAATCTCTATGAAGATATAGAATAGCTTGCTTATGAAATGACACATGAAGACCTGTATGTATTTATTTACAACAAATGTAGTGTTGTACTATGATTTACTGGTAATTGATGCACAATAAAGTAATTGTGGAAATTTCATGGTTTTGTGTTCAGAAACCAAATGAGATGTAGAGTCAGAACAACAATGCTGAAGTCCAACAATAAAAAGCTACTAACCAGATGATAGTTTATACTCCATCTAAAACTATTATACTTCAGCGTTTGCTTCTGTATTTGTAAAGTATTATTTATATTTATGCATTTAGCAGATACACACAAACACACAAACACACACACATAGAGACAGTCACTCAACACCACCTACTGGGTGTAAATGTGTGTATCAAACACTTACACACACTAAGACTCACTCTCACACACACACACACACACACACACACACACACACAAACACAAACACACACACATAGAGACAGTCACTCAACACCACCTACTGGTGTAAATGTGTGTATCAAACACTCACACACACTAAGACTCACTCTCACTCTCACACACACACACACACACACACACACACACACACACACACACACACACACACACAGAGACAGTCACTTAACGCCACCTACTGGCAGAAAATGTGTGTCTGTATCAAACACACTCCCTCACACACACATACCCTACTCACTTCTCTCTCTCTCACACACGCACACACACACACACACACACACACACACACACACACACACACACACACACACACACACACACACACACACACACGCACACACACACACACAGAGACAGTCACTCAACGCCACCTCACTGGAGTGAAATGTGTGTTTTGTATCAAACACAAACACACTCTCTCTCTCTCTCTCCACACACACACACACACACACACACACACGCACACACACACACACAGAGACAGTCACTCAACGCCACCTACTGGAGTAAATGTGTGTTTGTATCAAACACAAACACACTCTCTCTCTCTCACACTACACACACACACACACACACACACACACACACACACACTGCCACAAGTCCCAGTATAACAGTTCAATAGAAAACACTAGATTTTTCTCTCTCTCGGTAAAAGCCCACAGACGCACACACTGTTGTAATCCGATGGAAAACATATTTCTAGAGCAGAACGGTGTGTGAATATGATGTTGATATGTTGCACTCTAGACTGCAGGATCATTGCAATATTTTACTACAAAATTAAAATACTGCATAATTTTATTCAATAATTTTCTTTATAGAACAAAACAGTTACGACCAACATCATGTTTCTTATGTACTTATGATCTGCAAGTGAAAATGATTATAATTACCACACTTCAAATCAACAAAAGCAAAAAAAAAGATATTCAGTAACAAACAGAACAGGACTTTTATCCATGAAGAATTGATTTGTTCTCTAATTGACGGGTTGTTAATAAAAAGAATTCAATTACATTAACAATTCAGTGTTTAGATTATATATACTGTACAACATTTAATCTGGTTGCCAGTGAATTTCCATCGTCACCAGGTTGATTTCCATCTCGACCTCCACAAGGACAGTCCTGAGGCGAAGCAAATCCTCACGGGGAAATGAGTTAACAAGTCAACCAAAACATTCCTGATGACTTCATTACCTGTAATTCTACACACATTTTGCATATGAGGACACTGAGATCAATATCTGAAGCTCATACAGCTATTGAGAGTTACACTGAATGTTGTCATTTTACTGATTACATTACTTCACATTACAAAACATAAGGGGGTAATTCCTGGTATTCTGTATTTTGTTCATCATGAAATGTAAAAAATATATATATGTCATGATTACAAAAAAAATTTGTAAGCATGATAATCACATTTGACGCACAAAACATGGAGTCAATCTCATGTATTTTCTCTCTTTTTTTTCTGTCTTTGCAGTCTTGCCCCCAATGCATTTTGGGTAGACTTTTCTTAAAGCTGAATAACCTTGTAAATGACAACACTGTTTCTGTTATTATTAAAGATAATTAATAAAACATTTCTATTCTAATTAATTCACAACAATGTTGCTTGTCATAAATGTGACATTGATGATATAGTAGAGATGCACCGATACAATAACCGATAATTCTTTATATTTTAAAGTCGACAAGCAGTATACTGGATGATAAATCTAAATTATAATATGTTTTGAGAGCCTAATAACAAAAACTAAAGTCTCACCATGTCCCAATCACACAATTATAATTTTTTCATGCTAATTTTATTTATAGCCGATATGACAGACTTGCACTACTTAACTGTATTGTACTTTATGAAGTGTTTCTGATCATATTTCACACAATTTAAAACCATAATGTTGAACAGTGCGCATCTGAAGAGTCTCAGATGAAGGAATTAATTAATACATTATTTATTACATTTATTATATAGGCCAAATTTTCTTATAGGGTCGATAACGATAACATTAAAACTGAACATATATCTTCCGATACCAATATATCGAGCATATTCCCTTTATAGATTAAATAAATAATAACATACTGTATCTGTTTTTCTATTATTTTGTTGTGTCGGTATTACAAATGTCAAGGAGAAGTGCCCAGGCATGCACCTACTTGTATTTGCATAGGTAAATAACTGCAAAAGAGTCAAAAAAGACGTTCAATTTTGCATGATCTGAAAAAATACTCTGCTAATCACAAACACATAATGCATTTACACAAATACAGGTGACCTCAAAACTAACAAAGAGCAAAGCTTTAATGCTTTGCATCTCCGAACTCAATGTCATACTAGTGAAAAACAACAATGCAATAACTGCAAGATAATTTGAGAAGTAGAACTTTAGAGGAGGATGGTTTTCAGAAACATCCGTAAATGATGAATAAAGTACTTTCAATCTTTCTGAGGCCACTGTATGTTTTGCATACACTTGCGAATCACTTTGTCCTTTATTTACATGCTCTACAAGGACATTTAAACTGAAAAATAAAGATAGATTACAAGATACACAAGCCACCCAAGCAATTCAAGTTCATCTGTTTATCTCTTCATATTAATTATTTATGTCAAAATTATAGAAGGTAGGATTGTTACATTAGTTACGGAATCGTGGCTACTATCATGTTTTGATGCCAATTTATGAGGTCTGAGACCTGTCTGAACTCAGTCTGTGACCTATCTGAGATCTATCTGAGACCTATCTGAGATCTATCTGAGATCTATCTGAGATCTATCTGAGACCTATCTGAGACCTATCTGAGATCTATCTGAGACCTATCTGAGATCAATCTGAGACCTATCTGAGACGCATCTGAGACCTATCTGTGATCAATCTGAGACCTACCTGAGACCTATCTGAGACGTATCTGTGATCAATCTGAGAATCAATCTGAGACCTATCTGAGACGTATCTGAGATCAATCTGAGACCTATCTGGAGACCTATCTGAGATCTATCTGTAGATCTATCTGAGACCTATCTGAGACGTATCTGAGATCAATCTGAGACCTATCTGAGATCTATCTGAGACCTATCTGAGATCAATCTGAGACCTATCTGAGACGCATCTGAGACCTATCTGTGATCAATCTGAGACCTACCTGAGACCTATCTGAGACGTATCTGTGATCAATCTGAGATCAATCTGAGACCTATCTGAGACGGTATCTGAGATCAATCTGAGACCTCATCTGAGATCTATCTGAGACCTATCTGAGATCAATCTGAGACCGATCTGAGACGTATCTGTGACCTGATCTGAGACGTATCGTGATAAATCTGAGATCAATCTGAGACCTATCTGAGACGTATCTGAGATCAATCTGAGACCTATCTGAGATCTATCTGAGACCTATCTGCAGATCAATCTGAGATCAATCTGAGACGCATCTGAGACCTATCTGTGATCAATCTGAGACCTATCTGAGACGTATCTGTGATCAATCTGAGATCAATCTGAGACCTATCTGAGACGTATCTGAGATCAATCTGAGACCTATCTGAGATCTATCTGAGACCTATCTGAGATCAATCTGAGAACCGATCTGAGACGTATCTGTGACCTATCTGAGACGTATCTGTGATCAATCTGAGACCTATCTGAGACGTATCTGAGATCAATCTGAGACCTATCTGAGACCTATCTGAGATCAATCTGAGAACCGATCTGAGACGTATCTGTGACCTATCTGAGACGTATCTGAGATCGATCTGTGATCAATCTGAGACCTCTCTGAGACCTATCTGAGATCACTCTGAGACCTATCTGAGACCTATCTGAGATCAATCTGAGAACAATCTGAGATCAATCTGAGACCTATCTGAACTCAGTCTGTGACCTATCTGAGACCTATCTGAGACCTATCTGACCTATCTGTGATCAATCTGAGATCAATCTGAGATCAATCTGACACCGATACATGAACAAAATCATGGAACATTTAAATATAGAGATGGCACTGATATTCTTGTATATTAAACTAGTTTAAATGTGTAACATCTGCTTTAAAGTATAACGATGACTCATATGATAATCAGTGTTTCCAAGACGGTCTAGAGGAGCCTGTAGGAGGAGCCTTAAATTATTCAATGCACGCTTTGCATCTGTGAGAGTTAAACTCCCTCCTTGACGTAGATCCCCATTTAAAGAGGACAAGATTGAGAAACATCCTGAACACTCGCTCTCACTCCAGGACCGGTGGGCTAAACTTCATCCATCGAGACTTCATTCAGAAGAGAACTGGGACCGTATGTATACTGCCACTCAAAATACATTTTTAGTCTTAAATCTAGGAATGACATTTACCTTTTATTTCTAGACTTAAAAATACATGCGATTCATAAAGGTTCCTAAGTATTAAGACTTGGTCTCAGCTCCTAAATTATTTAAGAGTGCTGGAGAGGTCTCCTAAACTATTTAGGAGTAACACGATAGCAGCAGAGAGGAGAAAATATGATGTATTGGTATTAAATGATGACTGAAGTTGATCAAACAATTAAAAGTTTGACCATCATGTTATTCTCTTTTGTATTCTTTTTGTAACTTTTGTGCTGACAGACCAATAATATTGTTGAAAAAAGGGCAAACTACAGCTACAGGTTTTAAACAGGAGAAAAAAATTACACATCGTCTGCAACATAGTCAGTTATTAATATTTCATTGTCCTCTCTTGTTAATTTGTCTGTCAGCCTGGCTAAAATGATGTCTGTACAATTTGGCATGTTTCATTGTGTTATCACAAATAACCAATTGACTCCAAGCACTTAGCACTAGCAATAATTATTTTATTTTATTTTTTTCAGTGGCAAAACTACTGGCATGATGGACCAAATGTGTCTTTCTCTGCTTTCTCTTTCAGGTAAAACATTATGCAAAACATTAAAATAAAGAGAAATTAGCCCAATGATTTGAATATATTTGCCGTTTTACATACAGAAATATTACGACAAACTGTTCTGTGTGTAATATCCTACAAATCTCTGTCAGCATCTACTAAAGAGAGCCAAAGAAAAATTACTTCTCAAAAATCAAAACCCTGTACACTCACCTACAGGATTATTAGGAACACCTGATAAATTTCCATTAATGCAATTATCTAATCAACCAATCACATGGCAGTTGCTTCAATGCATTTAGGGGTGTGGTCCTGGTCAAGACAATCTCCTGAACTCCAAACTGAATGTCAGAATGGGAAAGAAAAGGTGATTTAAGCAATTTTGAGCGTGGCATGGTTGTTGGTGTCTGAGTATTTTACAATCTGCTCAGTTACTGGGATTTTCACACACAACCATTTTTAGAGTTTACAAAGAAATGGTGTGAAAAGGGAAACACATCCAGTATGCGGCAGTCCTGTGGCGAAAATGCCTTGTTGATGCTAGAGGTCAGAGGTAGAATGGGCCGACTGATTCAAGCTGATAGAAGAGCAACTTTGACTGAAATAACCACTCGTTACAACCGAGGTATGCAGCAAAGCATTTGTGAAGAAGACACAACACACACAACCTTGAGGCGGATGGGCTACAACAGCAGAAGACCCCACCGGGTACCACTCATCTCCACTACAAATAGGAAAAAGGCGACAATTTGCAAGAGCTCACCAAAACTGGACAGTTGAAGACTGGAGAAATGTTGCCTGGTCTGATGAGTCTCGATTTCTGTTGAGACGTTCAGATGGTAGAGTCAGAATTTGGCGTAAACAGAATGAGAACTAGGGATGTCCCGAACCCGATACTCGGGATCGGTATCGGCTCTGATCCTGCCATTTTTGCAGGATCGGGTATTCGATCAGACGAGGCCGATCCACATCCGATATTGTGCGTATACTATTATGTTATTGTTAAGCCCCACAGAAGGCAAAAAACATTCTAAAGTACCATAACGTTTTCATGCACTCTATTATAAGTGTTCTGAAGCCATTATGTGTGAGAGAAATTAATACTGAAGTCATTAAATTCAAGATCACGTAAACTTTTCCCTCTCGCGGCTGTCAGTCATTCTCCATTCAGCGTTCAAACAGCGCGTCGCGTTCGGTTACAGTCAATGATGAAACTATCTTCAAGATGATTCAATGTTAATGCTATTATACTTTATCTGAAGATAAAGGTCTATGTTTTCGCATAAAACAACATTATCTTGCTGGACTTAATTGCTGTAACTTAATCGTGTTACTTTCTACCAGGTGTCGGATGCTGTCGGTTAGATCACAACACTAGAGTCAGAGCACTATTGTTCTTCACGCGCACATTAAACTATTGTAGAGATAGATACTGTTTAATACCCTGTCCATCAATATGTATTTCCTTTGTGCTTTGAACTTTTCAAAGCGGACTTGACGCGCAGTGTACTGTACATCCCATAGGGTGCATACTCAGCTGCCGCTGTAACTCCACGTGGTTTCAAGCACATCATTCTGCTATTTATCTTCAGATAAATGAGGCCCACGATTAATCAGATGCAAACAGAAATATAAAACCAGTCCTAATTGAAAGAGAACAAGTTGACAAAAAGATTGAATCCAAGATTGGGTGAAAATATGGTATAATGAGTGATTTATAAGCTATTTTGTATAGGCCGGTCATTTTTGACCGGAACACCACATGTGTGACTATGTGCCATATTTTTTTACAAAACAAAAGTTTCAAAACAAAATTCCTGGTGAAACATTAGAGTAGACTAGTGTGATGAACAGTAGCCATTTTTTTCAACAAAAAAAATCATATTTCCAAATTTACTCAAATTATTATTTTTTTACTCAAAAATGAGATGCCTACTCTCAGACAAACGAGGCCCACGATTAATCGGATGCAAACAGAAATATAAAACCAGTCCTAATTGAAAGAGAACAAGTTGACAAAAAGATTGAATCCAAGATTGGGTGAAAATATGGTATAATGAATGATTTATAAGCAATTTTTTATAGACCGGTCATTTTTGACTGGGAACACCACAAGTGTAACAAGGTAACAAAACTCCCACAAAAAAATAAGAAAATTTTCAAAAATCAAATGAGATTTAG
This sequence comes from Hybognathus amarus, assembly GCA_030378365.1. Taxonomy (NCBI): domain Eukaryota; kingdom Metazoa; phylum Chordata; class Actinopteri; order Cypriniformes; family Leuciscidae; genus Hybognathus; species Hybognathus amarus. The sequence continues at coordinate 353,075 of JAQIUQ010005423.1, forward strand.
ATATACTGTTTGGGAACAAAGTCACTAAGTTTCAGTCCAAAGCGCTAACATTAACTAGTATTTTCAGGAAAAAGAAAATCTTCTCGGGTCAAATTGACCCGAACACCACATGAGGGTTAAGTACTGAAGTACCTGTATTTTCTTATATATATATATATATATATATATATATATATATATATATATATATATATATATATATATATATATATATATATATATATATTATATATTATATAGTAGTGTTTGAATAAAGGGTTGCAATCTTTCATAATCAACTGTTGTTGTGAACTATATACTGGAGGTATATTTTAAGGGGATAATTGAGGAAATTGCTATATTTTTTATTAGTTTAAAAATAAAATAAAAATATCGGATTGGTATCGAGTTATTGGCCGATACTCAGAATTTTGGTATCGGATTGGATCGGTTTTGAAAAAACGGTCTCGTTGCATCCCTAATGAGAACATGGATCCATCATGCCTTGTTACCACTGTGCAGGCTGGTGGTGGTGGTGGTGTAATGGTGTGGGGGATGTTTTCTTGGCACACTTTACCCCCTTAGTGCCAATTGTTCATCGTTTAAGTGCCACGGCCTACCTGAGCATTGTTTCTGACCATGTCCATCCCTTTATGGCCACCATGTCCCCATCCTCTGATGGCTACTTCCAGCAGGATAATGCACCATGTCACAAAGCTGGAATCATTCCAAATTGGTTTCTTGAACATGACAATGAGTTCACTGTACTAAAATGGCCCCACAGTCACCAGATCTCAATCCAATAGAGCATCTTTGGGATGTGGTGGAACTGGATGTGCATCCCACAAATCTCCATCAACTGCTATCCTATCAATATGGGCCAACATTTCTAAAGAATGCTTTCAGACCTTGTTGAATCAATGCCACATTGAATTAAGGCAGTTCTGAAGGCGAAAGGGGGTCAAACACAGGATTAGTGTGTGTTCCTAATAATCCTTTAGGTGAGTGTAGTTTGTGTTATTTTAAATCATTACTCGTTATGATTGTTTATAATAATGATAAGGTTGTAAATGAACTTCTTAACCAGAGAACATTAACACAGCAACTGCTGTTTAACATTTTATAATTACAATTTCAATTAAATCCTTATTCAATCTTAGACAAAGTCTATTTTAAGCATGCCATTATGGCGTTTTAATTTCCTCAAACACGACTGCTCTTTTCTCTCGTTTATCTGCACTGTGATCTTTGCAGGGCTTTTACAATCACAAACAGCTCTATTACACAATGCATGAAGGGGAATATATCTAGAAAGCAAAATAGGAGCACTTTATTACTGCCTTATTAAACAATTTCAAATACTTTAGCACTGCTTTACAGTCAAAATATTACAGTAACTGTCATTTCTTAAAGAGCATCAAAGACAACAAGAACTTGTTCAAAATGTATTATTTTTTAAATCCAGCCAAATAGAAACACATACATTGAGTGTAACCTTTAAGAAGAAAAATCATATATCAAAGCTTGAAATGAGTGTATTCTGTCGACAGGACTCCTGTCACTGACTCTGTGTAAACCACACGAGTATATTCTGATCGACAGTCAATGAACGTGGCCAAAAGCTCAAACCTACTGCAGGGAAAACCACATCGACCTGGCCACAGTTCAGAGCGATGAAGACTGGACCACTCTGCAAGAAGTCTCGGATGCAGAAAGCATTCGTCCATTTGCCTGGATTGGACTCTACAATGACGTCGACAGCTGGCGTTGGTCTTATCAGGAGGAGCGTTTAGTGTTTACGTCCTGGGCATCTGGCCAGCCGGATAACTACTATATGGGAGAGGAGTGTGTCGCATTTTATTCCGCTGGATACTGGTGGGATCGCAGCTGTGACGAAATAAGATATTTTGTGTGTAGCGACGGTGAGAAACACTCTTTATCGATGCACATTAGTTTTAGAGTATGCATTTATTACATTTAGTATATATCCATTTATTTATTTATTTAGCGGACACTTATCCACAGCAACTTTCAACTTTTGACTTTTGTTTTTGTTATCAGGCTCTCAAAAATGTTATGAAAATTTGGATATTTATTTATCGGCCGTTTTATTGGTAATCGGCTATCGGATTTAAAGAATGATCAGTTATTGGCCAACACTTTCATATCAGTGTATATACATCCCTAAACTTTATAGTGTACTTCAAAAACAAACAAAAAAACACAGACATAAAACTCTGAAGATTAAAGGGATAAAATAGGAGATTAAAGTAGGGCCCTATAATTTCCGAGATTACGGAATCACGGACGGAATCGCGGAATTGGCCAATTAACGCGAGAATCTAGTGTTAACGCGGAATTTCGCTGGATTTTACATATTTGGAATGAAATTCGTTTTTTGTGAGGGAGAAGAACGTATGTCTGGGGAAAATGCAGAACAGGGAAGCAAATCTGGGCGACACAACCCCTTCCGTCATTTCAGCTCATGACGGCATCAAACAATAGCCGCGTTTCCACTGAAAGCATGGCGAAGCGGCTCTTCACGGCTCTGCTTTCGTCGCGAGAAAGTACCAGAAACGCACGTACACACACGCACACACACAAAGTCCCCTCCGTGCACGTCTGTCTATGAGGTGCCGGACCGACTGTGTCCATGAGAGCATGCGAGTGTGTTGCGAAAGAGCGCGTGAGAGATACGAGATGTGTCCGAGAAGAGACCGAGTGTGTCCGAGAGAGACCGAGTGTGTCCGAGAGAGACCGACTGTGTCCGAAGAGCGCGCAAGAAGACCGAGTGTGTCCGAGAAAACCGAGTGTGTCCGAGAAGAGACCGAGTGTGTCCGAGAAGAAACCAAGTGTGTCCCAGGAAAGAACCGAGTGTGTCCGAGAGAGACCGAGTGTGTCCAAAGAGACGGAGTGTGTCCGAGAGAGACCGAGTGTGTCCAGAGAGACCGAGTGTGTCAAAAAAACCGAGTGTATTCCGAAATATATCAGAAAAATGAAAAAAACAGAAATATATCAGGAAAAAAAGACCGAGGATGTGTCGGAAAAAAAACAGAAAATGTGTAGGAAAAAACAAGGATGTGTCCGAAAAAACCGAGTGTGTAGGAAAAAACCGAGTGTGTCGGAAAAAACCGATGTGTAGGAAAAAACAGATGTAAAAAAACCGAGTGTGTCCGAAAAAACAAAGATGTGTCGGAAAAAAAACCGGATTTGTCGAAAAAACAATGTGTCGGAAAAAACAAAAATATATACGAAAAAAACAAAGTGTATATAGAAAAAAACAAATATATACAAAAAAAAAAACGGAATATATCAAAAAAAAACCAAATATATCAGAAAAACAAAGAATGCTGAAAGAACAAATATATCAGAAAAAACAAGAAATGCAAAAAAAACCGAGTGTGTCGGAAAATTGGAATTTTGTCGGAAAAAACCAAGAAATATATCGGAAAAAACGAATATATAGGAAAAAAACAGAATATATTCAGAAAAAACAGAATGTGTCAGAAAAAAATAAATATATCCGGAAAAAACAGATGTGTTCCGAGATGTATAGGAAAAAACAGAGTGCTTCGGAAAAAACAAGAATATATTTGAAAAAACAGAGTGTGTCGGAAAAAACAAGAATGTGTGAAAAAACAAGATGTGTCGGAAAGAACAAATATGCCCTATTCAGAAAAAACAGAATCTGTCCAAAAAAACAGAATATCTAGGAAAAAACAGGAGTGTATTTGAAAAAAATAAATTGTGTCTGCAGAGACCGAGTGTGTCCGAAACAGATGTGTCGGAAAAAACAGAGTATTAAAGAACAGAATGTAACAAAAAAAAACCGAGTGTGACAGAAAAACCGGATGTGTTCAGAAAACCGAGTGTGTCCCAAAAAAACCGAGTGTGTGCGAGAACAGAATGTGTCAGAAAAAAACAGATGTGTCCGGAGAACGGATGTGTCCGGAAAAACAGGAATATACGAGTGTGTCCGAAAAAAATAAAATATATACAGAAGAAAATTAAATATGCTCAGAAAAAACAGAAATATATCAGAAAAAAAAACCAATGTGAACTTAGCTGAATTTTACATATTTGGAATGAAATTCATTCTGTGAGGGAGAAGAAGGACCTATGCTGGGGAAAATGCAGACAAGGAAGCAAATATGGGCAACACAACCCTAGCATTGGCTCATTGACAGCATCAAACAATAGCACATTTTGCCACTGAAAGCATGGCAAACGGTATACAGGTCTGCTTTCATTGGGGCGGAAATTACAAAAACGCATAGCAACACACACACAAAGTCCCCTAATACACGTGTCTGAGGCAGACAAACTGTAATTGGAAACAATCAAATCTGTGTGCAAAAGACAATGAAAAAGATGGATGTGTTGAGAAAACCAAATGTTTGAAAAAAACAAAATCCGAGAAAACCGATGTGTATTGGAAAGACGCGAGACCGGAATGTGTCCGAAAAAACAAAATCCGGAGACGGAGTGTGTGGGAGAGACAGAATATGAAAAAACAGAGTGTGTCAGAAAAAGAGACCGAGTGTGTCGAAAAAACAGAATATATTCAGAAAAAACAGAATGTGTCAGAAAAAACAGAGTGTGTAGGAAAAAACCGAAATATATACAAAAAAAACAAATATATAGGAAAAAAACAGAATGTGTCAGAAAAAACAAATATATAGGAAAAAACAAGAATAGGAAAAACAGATGTGTAAGAAAAACCGAGTGTGCTCAAAAAAACAGGATGTGTAGGAAAAACAGAGTGTATACGGAAAAAAACCGGGATGTGTCGGAAAACAAGATGTGTCAGAAAAAACAGAAATGTGTCCGAAAAAACCGAGTGTGTCAGAAAAAACAAAGTGTGTCAGAAAAAACAAATGTGTGCAAAAAAACTAAGAATGTGTCCAAAAAAAACAAAATATCCTGAAAAAACAAGAATATTGGAAAAAATGAGATGTGTCCGGGAAAAACAAATATATACGGAAAAACAGATGTGTCAGAAAAAACAGATGTGTCCGAAAACCGAGAGTGTGTTCAGAAAAATTGGAATTGTCCGGAAAAACAGATGTGTCCGGAAAAACAAGATACTCAGAAAAAACAGATTGTGTCAAAAAAAACAGAATCTGTAGGAAAACCGAATGTGTCAGAAAAAAAAACCAATGTTGTAGGAAAAAAAACCAATGTGTCGGAAAAAACAAGAGATGTGTCCGAAAAAACAGATGTGTAGGAAAAAACAGATGTGTAGAAAAAAACAGAGATGTGTGAAAAAAAATAAAGTGTGTAGGAAAAAACAGAGTGTGTAGGAAAACCGAGTGTGTAGGAAAAAACAGAGTGTGTCCGAAAAAACAGATGTGACAGAAAAAAAAACCGAGTGTGACGGAAAAAAACAA
>JAQIUQ010005424.1:0-103155 GCA_030378365.1 Hybognathus amarus
TCTCAGTCATGTGAAACGCAGACTGAGAAAATAAGCGAAAACTCAGCATATGACCACAACTCTCTCCAATAGAGGGCGCACTTACACGACTCTTAAATCTCCCAATACCTATAAGCTAGCATTAACTCACTGAACAATATCACATTTTGGTGAAATAAACTTGAATATCCACAAATTAGAAAACAAAAGGTTTCAAAAAAATATTTGTCACTTTTTAACCTGTTACACAGAGGATGCACACACTTCTTAAATTGTTTCTCAGCCATTCTTTCTTTTTTTTTTTTTCTCACTCTCACAGACAATACAACAATAAATAAGACTGACAGTTTCACATAGAGCGCTTTGCTGAAGAGCGAAAAGCTAGTGTGTGTTGTGACAGCGTCACTTTTATACTTCCGGGTATGCCGTCACATGTTACGTCACGACGCAACACCAATCAGGATTGGATTAGTTTCATTCATACTTCAGAGGCGCATGCTTCAGGGAGCGTCCCCAAAGAGTCGATTTTATCGACGCAGTGTCGAGTTCCCTCGATAGGGAACATCAGATAACATACCATTTACTCTTACGCGTTGAGACCTATTAGTTAAAAAGTTCATCAACCAACTTATAAGACAAGGATCTATATTAAATGTACTTTCCAGAATCCCTGCTAAAATATGTGGTTGGATACAATTAAACGCTGAAGAGAAGTCGATAAAAATCAGTCGCACAAAACTCTTTGCATTCTCGAGATGGGTATGAATTAAATTCAAAAGAGTACAGGCAGCATCTTCCACACCCCGGTTCAGCCTATAGGCAAATTGAAACGGATCGAGTAGATCTTGGACAGAGTTCAGGAGTTCGTCTTTCACGAACTTCTCTAATGTTTTCATAGTGAGTTACGTTAACGCCACCGGCCTGAAGTCGTTAAGGGAAACTGGAGATTTAATTTTAGGCACTGGAACAATAATTGAGTGTTTTCAAATGCGAGGAACGGTGTGAAGATGCAAAGGACATTCGATAAATAAAACAAAAAATGTCTACCAGCTGTTCAGCACAGTTTTTCAATAAGCAGGCTTTGATACAAATAAAATGTCTTTATAGACTAAATTGTCTTTTCTTACATGAATTCAGCCTGTCAGACAATAACAATAGCAGAGACACACAGACAAATCTGGATTATTCTCACCTCTCCTTCTCGAATATGTACATCTTTATGCTTGCCGTTTTCTATCACTTTTAAAACCATGTCACCCCTCACCTGGTAAAAGAGCTGAGACACAAAGACAAGTTAAACAGGGAGTTAGAGGAAAACTATAGTGTTCTGTGAACTGTAGATAACAAATCTTTTAGCCTTTATGCCTTTGTTTGAAACAAAGGGGTAAAGTACATAATTATCATGTCTGTAATATCTAGAGAAAAGCTGGATGTTTGCACTGACCTCTGGTGATCATAATTTAAAAAAATAAAATAACTAAAGAACAGAGTTCTGACTTGCTCACTAAACTAGGTAATTTTTTGAAAGGGACTCAGCTAGAGACAGTTCTATTAAATTCCTTCTATCGTTTGATTTGAAAGCTGGCCACCGAGGTGCTGTAAAAAAATGTCATTGAGGAAATTTATCAACTTCCTGAAAGATACTTAGGAATTAGGTGTAATTTACACATTTAAATCTATTCACTAAGCAGATGCTTACAAAGTGACTTACAGATGAGAAATCCATTAGATATTTATTCTATGAAACATAAGAAAAGCTGCAATTTAAAGTTTTAAAATTATAATATTTAAAATAAAAAGTAGACCAGAGATGAAAGATGAAACAGAGGTTTGAGACATTAGTGAACGAATGAGTAACATTTTTCATTAGAAATAGACAGGATTGTCTTGAAATTTGTAAAAAAAAATGTATAATAAAATATATAAATAAATAATAATAATATACAAGTCAGGTGCTCTTTTTGCCACCTTAAAACTAGCCAATGAGAGATGTTTGTAAATAATTTTGTGTGTTAGGAAATGCTTACATATTTTTCTCTAATATGTCTTTGAAGGGCGGGGCTTTGGAGAGGTGATTAGTGGGTGAAAAGTTAAAAATTATTTTTTTTATAATCGCTTTAAATAAAATTTCTATAATCGCTCACAGCACCAAGTCACCAACATAACAATACACATAGTGATTTAATATTGCACTTTCATTAAGCAGGTTGTTATGTACTTTACTTTATAGTGGCATTACCTAAAACTTGTAACTAAATAAAATGTATTAGACACAAAGATGCTCTTAAAAGCAAGTAATTGCATCTTTACATAGACTCTATCCCCATTTATTCCAAAAGTGTAATTGGAAAACTATTCCAGTATGGAATAGTAGTAGATGTGCTGCAGAATGTAGTGCACTTTTGTGCTGTAAATCCTGACTAGCAACAATTAACCAGTGGAGAGCAATCAAGTTTCAAAGAAATTATAGAAAATCTGCATAAATAGCACTGTCAATATTCAGATCATCTTTAGTTTTGCCCCTTTGTCCATTTTCTTTCCTGAGTCTCAAGCACTAACCTTTTGTAAAATCTCATGGCTAATTCTTATCAACTGTTAACATTCTCTGGTGCAGTACGATTCCCAAAATGCAGATCAGTTAATCAAGAGATAATCAAGTCAGCTAGTCTTGTCAGGTCATGTATCTTATTTGGTAGTAAATACCTTTATTAATAAGCACCTTACCTCTTCCCCTTCCTCAATGTGATAATCCTTTCTCACATTTGGACCACCAACATACATAATATTCAACTGATAAAAGAACCTGAAGAACAATGTAAAGATAGGGGTTATTGTTTGTAAATGTAAATATAATTAAACAGATTTTTTTGTTTGTTGATCAAAGAGCATTTCAACTTACATTAATTTGTTGCAAACAGGTGGTGAAAATGAACTTTCATTCTCAGCAATCCACTTGTCAATGTTTACATGAAGAGATTGGTTGGTCATTTTTCTCTCTAATTTGGAAATACAGCGAGATGCTTGAATTAATCTGTCTGGGTAGGCAGCGACTTTTTGAGCAGTGGATCACTGACATTAGAGAATTTATGACAAACATTTGAGTTAAATGAGTAATAGGGGTGGTGCTCATGTATGGAGTATGTGTCTGTGAGGTTGAAACCCATGTTTACACAGTAACCTTTCAGTGCTGACACTGCAGCATAAACCTGGATTTCAATATAGAGACCATTGTTTTAGAGTTTTTATGTGACATAAATTATGCATATTTGCATTTAAATGACTCAGAACAAAGGCTTCCCCATTAGACATTGAAGACCTGACATATGTGAATATTTAAAGTTTTGATTTTGGGCCTAAATAAGCCTACCCCACTACTAAAAATCAATAAACCAAATAGGGCTGTCAATAGATATTTTTTTTAATTGTGATTAATCACACACTTAACGTGAAATCAAGCATACACCATTTATCTTGATTAAGACATAACTTTTGTCATCATTGCTACTTCCAACAAAGTAAACCAACAGACTGAAGGGTGATTCTCATCTAACTGTATTTTATGCACGTTTTTTTCAAGGTACATTTGTAGGGACTTTGTCAGGCGATTCAACTCCCCCCGGAACTCACACACACACGAGCCCTCCCCCACGCACGAGGGAGGCTCCTGATACAAGACATTATAGCACGTCGGAATGTGCTTGGGTCTCTGAACAAAGGAAAGGACATTTCTCTTGTTTAAAGACATAAACAAAATGGTTTTTATGTATGTGTGTTTTTCCCCACGTCACAGTGAAATATCTTTGTTTGGTTGCAGCATAAATAGAAGTTAGAGATATCTTCTTTATGCATTGTAAACAGAAGTATATGTTCCTTTAATGTAATGTAAGACTGGAAAACTTTAACTGGTTGATGTAATCAGTCTGACCAGTGTCTTTTGAAGACAAAAGGACCTTGCTTGAACAACACACACTCTTGCAGAGGAAACTTACACAAAAATATCTGGCTTTAATGTGAATGTGATAATCTTTAAGAAGTGTTTGATATCATTGTGAAAGTCTCAGGGTGATTGGTAATAATGTCTCATTTCCAAAGAAGTAAAAGAAAAGGGAATAAGGTTTTTAAGAATATAGATATATCTTGCACACAAGGTTGTGTCTTTGAGTTAATCACCTTCTACTTGTGCCTGAATGCAAACTCTCCTTCCCCCAGTAAGCATGGTAGGGGATTCAGTAACCTTTCATTGTAGTTTGGTGATTAGATCAGGTAAATTTGGTGATTTGATCAGGTCTGGCTCTATTTAAGACAAATGCACAAGAGCTCAGGGCTGCCATTCTGTATCAGATCAGCCCATGATGCTGGGTCTTCCAAGACTCTGGCATTCATGTAATATGTTGGGTAAAGTTCCTTGAAACATTTAATGGTTTGCATTGATTATCTTGTGGAATTGTAATAATACATTTACCTGACATAATAAATTGTTATATTTGGCTATTCTAACAGACTTTGACTTTATTTTCATTAGAGTTAAAAGGAATAGTCAAGCATTAACATATTAAATGATGCACAGATATCATTGATAAAACCTTTTCATTTTATGGAGTCAGATAAAACGAGTTAATACATAAGATTAAACGTGTTCCATTTAATTTAAAATCACTTTACTCATGGGAAAAGACGGAATACGCGTGAGACCTTCACCACAAACGAACGCCTTCTTTGGATCGATTTTGTGGCCCTTTTACAGTAACATAATGTTCCTTGATGTCTCCAGAATGCTTATTGAATGAAACACCCAAATATGCACAGAGATGTAAAGTAAAGACTATTTTTAATGTTTTACTGCCAAGGAAGATCAAACTGTTTCAATAGTAGCCCTCATTGAACACACCCCCTCCCACGAGTAGCGCCTGGTCTTAAAACAAAGAACCATAAAAGAAGGTTTCCCGCGTGCAACATCCACTCTCCGATAGGCCCAGCCACAGGATGAGGTGGGGTGTCTTCAAGCAGTATAAAGGTTGAGCTCCACCCCTTTGGAAGCGCTTCTTGCCTTCTGACCTTCTCAGAGAAACATGTAATCGATCGTGGTCTCCTCGCGGAGACCAGATCCACCCTGGATCTTTTCTTTGTTCGTCAAAAAGTTTCATCTTTTCCTCAAGTGGACTGCCAAGTTCGCCTCCCAGGAAAAGAAGCGGACTTAGCCGAACCATTTCATCGGTTAACGTCATCTCAAAGACTTCCAGCCTCTCAAACACTCTGTGCCGAACGCCACGTGATTCCCCGACGGAACAAAGAAGCCACGCGCACGCAACTAACCATGCACACGGGCAGTGCAAGAACGCGCGTCCACGTGACCCGCACGCACAGGAAAGCACGTCCATCCTACCGGGCCACGCAAGGAGTTCTCTACACACACAGAACAAATATGCTTTGCAAGTATACTTTCTTTTAGAGCTTCTCCGAAGCCTTAAGGATGTGTTTTCTTGTTGTGTCAGGAAGGTTGAGAGAGAAATCGAACCCACTCTGTCTCTCTCTCTCTCTCTCCATGCTCTCCTCTACATACCTCTCTCTCTCACCCTAACTCAATTCCACATGTGTACCCATTGTCTAAACGCCCCGCGTCGTCTTAAGTTTGTGTTTTAATGTTTGTAAATACATGTATCATTGTAACATAGTATATGCTTACTTAGTTGCCTTAGTGAATGCCATATATTAAATCAATATATTAATTTTGACTGAATCCTTGTCTATTGCTCATAATTCCAGTCAATGAAATGTCGATCGAAAAGTTATCGACAAACAATTAATTTGTGGTAGATTGCAGAGACACACATGTATGCATACAGGTAAAATTAACAGAAACCCCTCATCGAGGGATTTATTAACATGTAAGAGTGGTCTGATCCAAAATCTGTATGAATAATTATTAATTATGAATTATTAATTATGATATGCAAATTCCCCTCGATCAGACCCACCCAGATTTCTTACACATTCTTAAAACGGACTGATATATGACTCATTGATCGGAGCTTATAGTCCCAATTGGCTTTATGCACAGCTGCACTACTTCCTGAACTTAAGCCAGCTCCATTGTTTCCTGTCTGCCATTATTGGACAAATTGATTAGTTCGGGTGTGCCTGACCTCAGTAGTCACGGCAACAATAATCAGACACACCTGAATTAATCAAGCTTGGCCAATAATGGCAGACAGGAAACAAAGGAGCTGACTTAAGTTCAGGAAGTAGTGTAGCTGTGCATGAAGCCAATTGTCCAGCAAGCACATGTATTCAAACAATCAGTCCAAAACAGCTCTAATGTAAAGCAAGCCCACTGCTGAATGGTGGGTACTTGGTTAAGTACTTTACCCTGGTTCTAAGCCTAAACTTGACATTAACTGTAAACTTGTTCCTCAGATCTGATTGGTTGATTGGAAAGTTGATCCAGGATCAACAAAGATGTTGTTTTACAGGTTTTATTGCTGCAAACGAGATGTAAAACCAGACACCAGCTTTTGGCAGTGTTTTTGACTTAGCCCATTGCCCATGAGCAATGGCCTCCAGTTTGTTCCGGGTTACTTGACTGTAACCCTGTTCCCTGAAAAGTGGGATGAGATGCTGCGCTGCTTAGCGCATTGGGAAAATCTTTAAGTGACCTGCTGTGATTATAGTGTGCAGGGCTCGACATTAAGTCTTGTCCGCTTTTCCGGGACAAGTTGATTTTTTGTAGGAAAAGTAGAAGAGAAATTAGTTGTCCGACCGGACAAGTTAAATTTCAAACAAAATAAAATGCCATGTTACTTCACGTTATGCTAATGTGCCACTCGTTACGTCTATTTAATTTTACCGATTTGAAACAAACACATTTTTCGCGCTGCCTGTGAATGTCCTGAATGTGACTCACAGAAAGACGTGCGCCAGTATAATGCGCATGCACAGACCGCGCGCCAGAAGTTCTCTTTCGCGCTCTGAAAGAACATCAACAACACAAACAATTAAGCCAAAATGTCATTTGTCGAGTATCTTCATAACATAAGAGCAGTCTTATGATGGACAGAGTTGTTGTGACTTGTGAGAGAATGAGGCGCATGTGAGATCTGCGTCTCTGTCCACAGCAGCGGCTCTTAAAGGGCCATCTACCAGTAAAGCGTTCTGTCAGTAAAGAACAAATGTTAATGAAAGAACAAATGGAACAGAGAAAATTACTCACTGCTTTTGACTAAAGAACTTGTGTAGCTTTAATAAGGAGTAGTCTACATACAATTTATAATTTATGCAGCACAGACTGTTTGATAACTTTATTCAATTTCTGTATATGTCCTACCTGTTAGACAGTTAATTTTTATCCAGACATCAATGGCTTATTGATTAGGGGTGCTCCGATCTGGATTTTGGGGCCGATCACTGATAACTGGAAGCTGTATCACCCGATACTCGATACTTGATCACCGATTATAGAGTCTATTTGAAGCCTTCTATTTATCATGTAGCATTATTATTAAACTATATTTAACAACAATATACATTAAGTATTACAATTAAGAGAAGACAATGTATCATGAATTTACACCTGTGTATTTATCAGAAATGAAAACGGGTCAGGGGTGAAAAAGGTGAGAAGGATATTACCCCTCTAGGGGGTCTGGGGGCAATTATTTTATAGTCTACTATAAAATTAAGAAAATAAATATAGCACAACTGTATAGCACAGCTGTTTAATGAGGCAGCAACTTATGATAGATAGGACAGAACAAAAAAATGCAATTAATAATCTTTCATTGCGCAAAATTATTATATGATTATGAAAGACTCTTATGAAAACATTTATGAAAGATTGTGAATAGAGTGCGGTACACAGCACTTATGCGCATCACGAGTGCTGAATGATGCGCTTGAGGCAACATGAGTCACAGCGCGCAGCTCTTCAAGTCCGTTTGGAAAAGTTCTAAGCACAAAGGAAATACATCGATGCATAGTGTATTATACAGTATTTATCTATGCAATAGTTTATTGAGCCTTTTCGTTTAACAGTTTAACATTTCAGTTACTGTGCGCGTGAAGAACAATGATAGTGCTCTCCAGTGTTGTGATACAGAAAGGAACATGATTGAGGTACAGCAAGAGAGTCAATTTATGCAAAACCAGAGCTTTATCTACAGATCAAGTATAATAATATTAACATTTATTCATCTTGGAGAGAGTTTTCATCGTTGCCGAACGCGACGCGCTGTGCTGTTTTAATGCTGAATGGAGAATGACTGATGACGCGCTGTTTGAACGTGAATGGAGACTGACTGACAGCGGAGGGAAAAGTTTACGTGAACTTGCATTTAATGACAAACATTAATTTCTATCTCACATTATACTACAGTATGGCTTCATATATATTATGAGTTTTTGAACTGAACCTGAGCGCTTGTTGCCGCGGCCATCAGTGGACAGTGTTCTCTGTAGCTCGCGCAGTCTTCACTCAGACGTACGCTTCCGTTGCGGGACAGACTATTCTTTCTTTACATGTTGATCACAGTTTGACAAGCAGACAGCGGCGTGGTAGACACATTGCAGATGGATTGCTAGTGAAATGCTTTTCCACACACCTTGTACAATTGCCAAACAGCTGAAGCCATTTTTACCAGAGCATAAAAAAAATTGTCTCGCGAAGTTTTGTGTCATCTGATCGGCTTTTCTGGATCGGCCTTTATAGAGACCGCCGATCACACATCCCAAAGCAATTATTGGCCGATCGTGATCGGCGACCGATTAATCGGAGCATCCTTATTATTGATCATTATAGTTGTTATCAATCATTTAGTTGTTATTGCTAATTTCATAATTATCAATCTATGTGCATTTGGTTTAGAACCAAGCAAGTTGACATGAACCCATTTGTTTATTATATCACAATCGCATATCACAACCGCAATATTGACCGCAATATGACATTTTCCCCAAATTCGTGCAGCCCTAGATAAAATTATAAGTCTTTACCTGGACAAGTGACTTTTGTGCATGGACAAGTGAAACATAAATGTACTTGTCCGAAGGACAAGTGCCTCAAAAGTTAATGTCAAGCCCTGGTGTGTAAACACATCCGATGGAATCGACTGGAAGTAATATAGCCTCGGTCGGTGATGTCATCGGCGCACCCGCGAAGCAAGGTTATATACAGATGAGCCGCAGGTGCATCGTCAGGATATTTTGTCTGAAGAGCAGTCCTGGGACATCATCAGCACGGCAAAGTAGCACAGTATCTCGTTCCGCTTTTTCAGGGAACAGGGTTACAATGAAGTAACCCGGAACGTTCCCCTTCAAAAGCTACAACCGATGCTGCGCTGCTTAGCGCATTGGGAACGAGAATACTCAAGCCGCCGTGCTTGAAGGTGTCTGAACTCCTTACGGTTGTGTAGGTGTGCTAACAAAAACGCAAGAAAGCCCTAGACATTAGCTTGTGATGTCAACTCAAGGACATGAGAGCCCGGAGTGGCATGAACATCTAAACTATAAAACCTTATGAATGTGTGTGAAGAGGACCAGCCTGCCGCATCACAAACATGCTGTAAGGGGGAACATTTTGCCGAAGCAGCAGAGGAGGCAACTTAGACCCGATGGCGAAGCTTGGCCACGTAGCCTCATAGGCAAGAGCAATAGCATCCCTGACCCAATGTGACATGGTCAGCACCCCTGTTACTGCCCCCATAACAAAAAAAAAAAACAGTTGCTCTGACTTATGCCACTGGCTAGTGCGGTGAACAGCCTGAAGAGCAGACTGGACACAGTCTGTGAGATCTCTCCTGCTCCGGCGTTGTGAATGGTGGAGGGCAGAAGGTCTCAAGAGTGACCGGATGTACAGCCAAAAACATTACTTTAGGCAGGTAATCAGGATGAGGATGCAAAAGCACTTTCACCATTCCTGGGGCAAAGTCTAAGCAGGATGGTGATATTGACAGAGCCTGCATGTCCCAGATTTTTTTTAGAGAGGTTATAGCCATAAGAAAAAAAAAATGTTATGGTCAGAAGTTTGTCAGACGCTGACTCTGGAAGGTTTGAAGGGGGTCTCAACCAGACCCTCTAAGAATATATCTAAGTCCCATGAAGGAAATCCAGAACTGAAGCAATCTGCAGCTGACCGGAACTGTATTAAGGCTGTATCTCAATACTAGTCCTACTTGATCTTAGCGCTGCGTTCGACACTATAGATCATAAAATACTCTTGGATCGACTACAAAACTACACTGGTGTTCAGGGACAGGCATTAAGCTGGTTTAGATCGTACTTATCGGACCGTTCTCATTTTGTTTGTTTAAATGGGGAAAAATCAAAGATAACGCCAGTAGACTATGGAGTACCGCAAGCATCGGTTTTAGGCCCTCTGCTATTCTCAATTTATATGCTGCCACTTGGTAATATTATAAGAAAACATGGAATTAACTTCCACTGTTATGCTGATGATACTCATTTATATATTTCATCACGACCAGACGAAAACACTAACTCATCTAAATTGACAGAGTGTCTCAAAGATATAAAATGCTGGATGACGCGTAATTTCCTGCTATTAAATTCAGATAAAACGGAGGTATTACTTATTGGTCCAAAAAACTACTCACAAAACCTCTTACAATACAACTTTAATATAGATGGATGTCCTGTTACTTTATCCACTACAGTAAAAGACCTGGGTGTTATACTAGACCGCAACTTGTCTTTCGAAAATCATATTTCATATGTTACAAGAACAGCCTTTTTCCACCTTAGAAACATTGCTAAGCTACGTAACATGCTATCTGTTTCTGATGCAGAAAAGTTAGTACATGCATTTATGACCTCGAGACTAGATTACTGTAATGCTTTATTAGCCGGTTGTCCTGCATCCTCAATAAACAAGCTACAGTTAGTCCAAAATGCAGCCGCTAGAGTTCTTACTAGGTCAAGAAAATACGATCATATTACACCGATTTTATCATCTCTACACTGGTTACCTATTAAGTTCCGTATCAACTACAAAATACTACTACTGACCTATAAAGCCCTTAATGGTTTAGCTCCTATGTACTTAACGGACCTTCTTTCGCCCTACAATCCACCGCGTTCTTTAAGATCACTAAATTCAAGGCTTCTGGTCATTCCTAGGATATCTAAGTCCACTAAAGGAGGGAGGGCGTTCTCGCATTTAGCTCCAAAACTCTGGAATAGCCTTCCCGATACGGTACGAGGCTCTGACTCGCTGACACAGTTTAAAACTAGACTAAAGACGCATCTCTTCAGTCAAGCATTCACATAATGCTTACCTTTTAGTCCTCTGTTATGCCATACAGAACCGTTCGCCGCTGAAACTGCTTAAATGCACCAGTGGGGCTCGACAGCCTTTTAGACAAACGGGTCGAGCACGTTCGGCACGTATGGTTGGCTTGCGGAGAGTTTGTGAGATAGTGATTTTCTAACACCGACTCTTGTATAATGGAAATCATTCTGAACATCAGCTATGCTAATTATTTTCCATCTGCCTTTCTGCTGTTATCTCGGGACGTTTGTCCCGAGAAAAATGGCGTTCGTCAGGTCCAGTTTGTATCCAGCCTCTCACGGGGATCTCAGATGCCCCAACGCCTGTGAAGAGACGACTCAACGACTGGCGATATGTTATGGCTCCATATTATATATAAACAATATTTATATTTAATATTTATATAAAAACAATATGAATGTAAGCCAGAGGAGAACTGGCCCCGACTGAGCCTGGGTTCTCCCAAGGTTTTTTCTCCATCCAATCTGATGGAGTTTTGGTTCCTTGCCACTGTCGCCTTGCTTTGCCTTGCTTTTGGCTTGCTTAGTTGGGTTTATTTAACATTTAACAATATTATTTATCTGTGTTGTACTACTGTCATGTTATCACTGTGAAGCTGCTTTGATACAATCTGTATTGTGAAAAGTGCTATATAAATAAATGTGACTTGACTTGACTTGACTATTATGTACAGCACACCACCTTTCAAAAACACCCCATTTGTTGACATGACTCTTTCTAGTGGAGGAAGCTCTAGCACTTAGAATAGTCTCAATAACGGCAGGCGAAAGCCCAGTGTCCCTCAGTTGGTACCTATCAGGGGCCAAACATGAAGGTTCCACAGGTTGGGCCTGGGATGGAATATTGTGCCCTCCGTCTGGGACAGAAGGTCCCTCCTCTCCGGAAAGAAGTAGAGGGGACATTGCGCTGTCTGAAAGGAGGCTTCCGCCTTGTAAAATCTGGTCCAGATCTGATTGACTACTTCTGGGAAGAGTTTCCATTCCTCTGTCAGCAGTTTCTGTCTGGACAGTAAATCTGCTCCCACATTCAGGTGCCCAGGGATGTACACTGCCCTGAGTGACAGGAACTTCTCCTAGGCCCAGAGAAAGACCCTTGCCTTGCTATTCTGTTCAGATTGCATGAGTGCAGACCTCCCTGGTGATTATGTAAGAGACTGCCACTGTGTTGTCTCCCCACACTAGGATAGCCTCTCAACTGAGGGAGAAAGTATTTCAGGGCCAGAAATACATATTCCATCAACTTGCCAATCAAGATGATGCCTACCCAGATCCCCTGGGCTGGACGACCACTTAAAACCGCTACCCAGCCCAACATGGAAGCGTCTGTTGTTAGCATTCTGCGACAAGACACACCTAGAGTGGAACCCAAGGTGAGGAACCGGGGTCTTAACCACGTAGAAAGGGGACAAAGCCAAAGCGCGTAACCCTTACCATAAACATGGATTTTTGAAAGTACACAAAGCGTTCAGCGCATGACTTACCATAAACATGGATTTTTGGAAAGGACACAAAGCACTTAGTGCATGCTCTTGTCTTTATTTGCCCTTCGGGATTGTATGGTTATTTGAGCCACAACTGAAGTGGTCTCATGTGCAAAAGGCCCAGAGGAATCCCTGTGAACGCAGCTGCCATGAGACCTATGTAATGTCTTGACCTAGCCAGATCTTTTTATCAGATCAGCCTGATATGCCTGCAACACTGTCATAGTAGCCAGTCTGACGCCCACCAGCGTGGATATATTATACACGACTTGGTGGGGGGTGTTGACTCCTTAAATAATGTGAGCCCGAGAGAAGAGAGAGCCTGCAAGTGGGGGTAGGGGGTGTAGTATATGCAGTGAATGGTTCCAACCAGAACACCCCTATGCAGTTTGTGTAGTTGGTATGAGCCGGGGGTTTGTTGTGATTCTAAGTTCGCTAGTAAAGAGTTCATCCGGCTAACTCTCTCGTGTGTATGTCATTAATGTTAACCAAAGATTAACAAAGACTACAACATGGTGTCAGAAGTTAATGAATCCACCGAAATAACACCGCGCACATTAAGCTGTGACAGAAGATCGCAGAGGTGCAGGTGAACAGTGACGAACAGCACAGCAGCACTGCCTGATTAATCCGGAGCGAGCCTGACGTGCTAATGAGACGGACAATATAGAAATGCTTCAACCGCCACCACCTTTGTCCTTGATGGGGAATTTGGCTGAAAATTGGGCGTAAGTGGGAACAAAGATTCAATTGTATCTAACTGCCTCAGCTCTAGTGGATAAATCTGAGACGAGAAATCGCTGTGCTGCTGCATTGCATCGGAGAAGAGGCGCTAGAAATTTACAACTCGCTTGAGATCGAATACGGGGACCCACGAATAAAAAATTATCAGAGGTCCTCGCAGCACTGCGGACATACTGTGCACCGCGAAAGAATACCGTCTTTGAACGACATCAGTTCTGGGCCAACTCATTCTCTAAGCAAGCAGGCAGTGGCGGTTCTACCTTGAATTACACCCAGGGCGAGACCCCTTCAAGCGCCCCCAAACACAAAAAAAAACAAAAACAATAAACAATAAAATCACATACCGTTCATTTGAAAAACACAGTTAATAGAATTTAGTTATTTTGCTAGATTTATCTAACTTTCAAGGGAGGAACCATTAGCACATTGGTTACTGCATTGAATTATATGCATGGCACACTTTTAGTTATGACTTGTTAAACTTTGTCACGAAATGGAGTTTTGAAAAGTAAAAGGGTCAGAGAGATACTTATTTAGTAACACAATACTTAGTCTATCTCTTCAATAATTTCGAACAGCTCTCATATTAACATCTATCTAAACTGTTTTAGACATAAAATAGCTTTTGTAGGCCTATGTCACTCTTAAAATGTCAGAGATTCTTGGACAGAATCAGAGATTTAGAAAATAGAAAATTGTACTTTGCATATTATAGGCTTCTGTAAAAACACATAATTAAAGTTGATTTTTGTTGATCATTATGAAAATAATTTTCATTTCATGAATATAGTGACCAAAATTTTCACATACACAGAATCTTGTTCAAAAAGCCTAATACACAATGAAATCAATTTACCAAGTTAATAACATTAAAGATTTGTTTTAAAGGAGTGTATTTTATCTTACCTATTAAACTTAAAAAAAGCTTAAACAAAAAAGGTTTTTATAAAAAGATAAATCTCATATTTCAGCAATGAAATCATCTCTATAAAAAGAATGAGTCAATAAAGATACATTCTTATTTATAATGCACAGTAGCTTATCTTTTATTATTAATAGTAAAATTTCCCCATGGCTGTCGTTGCTATACAGCCATGCACTGCGCTGTCCACAACGACAGAGAAGTTTTAATGTATATCCACCACAGAAAAACGCTTGCTGTAGCTCTGCTAAAAGATTGATTTAGAAGAGAAAAACACCAAGTGTTTGGGTGCACACGTGCTGAAAAGTTTATGAGCGCGCTCCCTGTAAGCGCATGATGAGCGCGCTTCCGTGCAGCGCATGATGAGCGCGCATCCCGTGCGCCTATTTGAAATAACGACCTCGAGCAGCGCAAAAGACTTGATCCGTGAACTAATCAGGAGACACCCGCTTCCGTGCACGGCACCTTCTCAGCAAGCAGGGGCGCCATTGCCAATAATTGAATCGAAATAATAAAAAAAAATAGAAAACCGTCAGAGGATTTCCTTTTTTTCTCTGTGCCGCCCCCCATGTAACAGTGAAGGAATGCCGCCCCGGGCGACTGCCCGGTTCGCCCGTGCCTGGAACCGCTACTGCAAGCAGGTTCAAATTTCTCTCTGAGCTAAAAAACAAAGCACGCATATGTGAGTTCGGGGAAACTGAAGATCTCATGATACGAGACAAAATTGTATTCAGCATAACAGACACGGGCCTTCGTGAATGATTACTGTCTATTTCTGAATTAACCCTTTCAAAAACCATTGACATGTGCAGAGCTAAGGAAGTCACGAGGGCACAAGCCACAGCTATGGCAGCATCATCATCAGACTCACAATTTGTGCATGCTATCACAAAAAAAAGGTCAGCAGCCTAAATGGAGATCAAATAAACCAGCAGAGCACAAACAAATGACAGCGCCAACTCAGAGGGCATTAAAAAAATTGTGGCAAATGCGGACGCATTCACATGCCAAGACAATGCCCAGCCTATAATGCAGTGTGTAAAAAATTTGGCAAAAAGAACCACTTTGCACTGGTGTGCAAATCCAGAGCCAAACTGGATGCACTTGATATGGATAACGAGATTTCTGGGATAGACTCGCTGTTTGTGGGTACAGTAGTCCACTCAAACAAGTCAGAGGCAGGCTGGCACACAAATCTGAGTTTCGGCAGGCACAATTGTCTAACTTCAAGCTCTACACGGGCGCTGAAGCAAACGTCATTCCGAAGAAAATCATTGATCAGCTTCAGGTCCCGGTGAACATCCAAAAGACAAACACAGTACTTGTCTCTATGGCGGCACCCGCATCGAACCAGAAGGTGTTATTAAACTCTGTGTACAGGCTAAAAACAAAACAACTGACATGATGTTCTTTGTGACTACAGCATCAGACATAGCCCTGCTGGGGAGGCAGGCATGTGTGCAGTTGAACCTTATAAGGAAAGTGGATGCTCTCACACCGTCATTGCCTGCCACAAAAACTGAGCACCTCAACCGCTATGAATCAGTGTTTCAAGGTTTGGGCCAGTTTCCAGGACTGAACTCAGCTTTGGGGACATCGAAGGTGTCTTTATGGTGGCCGATGACATGATCATAGCGGCATCCACCAAAGCAGAGCATGACACCATCCTAGAGAAAGTGATGAACAGAGCGGTGAGTGCTAAACGTGAAATTCAACAAAGACAAGCTGCAGTACATGGTCAATGAGGTGACTTACCTAGGCCATGTTATCACTGCCGAGGGGGTGAAGCCCGACGAGTCCAAGATCTCAGCAATATTGCAGTTTCCCCCTCCTACTGACAGAAAAGCCCTTCAGCGCCTGCTAGGAATGACATGCTATCTGTCGCAGTACATTCCCAACGAAGCTACCCTCATGGCACCGCTCCGGCTGTTGCTAAGGAAAGATATAGACTGGCAATGGCACCCCGAACAGCAGTTAGCACTTGAAAAACTCAGAACAGCCATTGCAACTGCACCTGTTCTTGGGCATTTTGACCCAAAGGAGCCTATAGAAGTGCAGGCAGATGCCTCAAAAGATGGCTGGGAGCGGCTCTAATGCAGAAAGGCCACCCAATCGCATATGCTTCAAGGGCACTATCCTCTGCTGAAAAGAACTATGTCCAGATAGAAAAAGAACTACTGGCCATAGTGTTTGCTCTGCGAAAGTTCCATCAGCATGTTTACAGTGTACCCATTGGAGTTAAGTCAGATCACAAACCACTTGAGGCGATATTCTCCAAACCCATAGGTGCAGCACCAGCGTGCCTTCAAAGGATGCTTCTCCAGCTACAAAGGTATGACGTTAACATTGTTTACACTCCAGGCAACCAGATGCACATCGCAGATGCGCTGTCCAGGGCATACCTTCAGTCTGATGCAACAGAGAGTTTAGACCTGAGCGAAGAGAAAGTCGTCTACGCAGTGACTGGAGAATCACTTTGTGGTAACATCATGCACATGACACAACAAGCCACACAGTCAGATCCTGAGTTGCTCCTGATACGGCAGCTACATGAGCAAGGATGGCCGAACACGAAAGAAAAATGTCCCACTGGCTGCACAAGACTTACTGGCTGGTCAGACACACTATCAGCATCGAGGATGAGCTACTCATGAAAGATGATTGCATCATCATCCCTCGTGCACTGCGACCAGAAGTGCTGAAACGACTTCATGCGGCACACCAGGGAATTTAGCGGTCTCTAGCACATGCCAGATCATGTTTCTACTGGCCAGGACTCACGAACGCTGTCCGTCACATGGTAGAAGCCTGCAGTCACGGTCAAGAGAGTCGTCCTGAAAATCAGAAGGAGCCACTTCTCTCACATCCGGTCCCAGAGGGACCTTGGCAGAAAATAGCTGCAGACATCTTTGACTTTCAAGGACGTTCATTTCTTCTGATTGTGGACTATTTCTTAAATATCCAGAAGTCCTAAAGCTACCAGACAAAACATCAGGCTCACTGATAGCAAAATTCAAAACAGTGTTTGCAAGACACGATGTGCCTGAGATTCTTGATTGCAGATCATGTACCCTTTACCAGTGCTGCAATGACTCGATTTGCTAATGACTGGGGTTTTGGCATTATACACTCCAGTTCAAATTTCCCCCAGCCCAACGGCATGGCAGAGAGGGTGGTAAAGACTGTTAAATCCATGCTGAAAGCTGCTGCTCAGTCTAGCACGCGACCCTCACCTGGCTTTACTGACTCTCCACAACACGCCTGTCACTGGTCTCAAATACTCCCCAGCCCAGATCCTTATGGGTAGAGTCTTGCGTTCCACTATACTGACGCAGCAGAGCTGTCCTGCAACCATCCAGACCTGAACACATCCAGGAAGCGCTGCAGCATCTTCAATCACAGCAAAAGAGATGGTATGACAAAACAGCAGCCCCACTCTCTGCCTTCAAGGGGGGACAGAGAGTATATATGAGAATCAAAAACACTTGGAAACCAGCTACAGTTGTCAGTATCAGAGATGAGCCTCGCTCATATGACGTTGTCACATCATCAGGCACAATCTACCGCAGGAACAGACGCCACCTCAGGCCTGACAGGTCAATGAAACAGGACTCACAACCTGACTCTGACATGGACACTGGGAATGACTTGTGTAGTGACTCTGTGTCAGAAACCGGCTCCAATTGAGCCTCCTCAAGATGCAGAGATGAAGTTGGGACATTCGGAACGCACACAAACTGGACGCATTGTCAGACAACCGGCATGGTTTAAGGATTATGTGCTTACCTAAAGAAACTAGTTTAGTGTTACCATTGCTTGTTCATAGCAAATGTTATTTTGTACACTGGTGATATGTTCAGCATACTGTCCTTGCTTTATGACTGAGTAATACTTTGTTAAATGCTTAAGAGGGGGGATGTAGTATATGCAGTGAATGGTTCCGAACCAGAACACCCCTATGCAGTTTGTGTAGTTGGTATGAGCCGGGGGTTTGCTGTGATTCTAAGTTCGACTAGTAAAGAGTTCATCAGGCTATCTCTCTGTGTGTGTGTCATTAATGTTAACCAAAGATTAACAAAGACTACAACAGGGGGCATCATAAAGGAATTATGCTTAGGGCACCAAAATGGCTAGCAGCTGCACTGAGCATTTTGAAATATTGCATTGAAATATCTGATTTATCATATATTATCATTTGATTCATTAGCAATAAATGTAGCCAAATATCAAACCTGACAAGCAAATGCGGTCTGAATGACGGGCTGTAAAAATCTTTCATAAGATCAGCCTAGTATGCCTGTAACACAGCTATGGTGTACAGCGCAGTACCAGGCTGACCCGCTGAAAATGCATGTGATAATGCGATCCCAGGGGAGAGAAAGCCCACAAGCGTCTCAAGGCACCATTATGTAATCGCGTGCCTTTGCACCAGCGATAGTCGACATCGAGGGCACAAAGACACGTCATGTATGTATATATATATATATATATATATATATTAGGGCTGTCAGTTATTGTCAGTCATTATTATCGGCGTAATCGCAAACCCATTTTCATGGCGTTAATTTTTTATCACGCGATTAACGGTCTTTTTTAACGGTCTTGTCCTAGCAAACTTTGTACTTTTTTCACATGCTTTTGCAACAGGACGGCATGCGTCCTGAATCCTGATCCATTTCGGCGTCTCGCGCTCGTCATCCACTCAAAGCCGGCTCGCAAGCCCGAACGAGTGTGTGCGTCGTGCCTGTTGTTTTGTTATACGGTCTAGCTAGATCCGCTTGCGCTTTGGTCGAAGAAGCAACAAAACGTCCTCGCGCAGCGCAAGCAATTGAAATGAATGGGTTTCAGATCGCAGCGCGAGGACGTTTTGTGCCGCACACACTCGTTTCGGCTTGCGAGCCGGCCAAATAGTAATGTTACGTTTTGAGTGGATGACGAGCACGAGACGCCGGATCTGTGTGTTTTGTCGTTGTGAACTGAGCTATCATCATCGCGGCACGTCCAGTCTGAAACACCACTTGATGATGGCCAAGCAAACACACACACAGATGATGCGAATTCTCCACCCCTCGCCAATATCAGGACCTCGTCAGTATTTCTTTCACCCTTTTATTGATAGACAGTGTTACATTGTGTGAGAGATTATTGGTATGTTAGTGTGAAATTGAACACTATTCCAATGTTATTTTCAATAATAATAATAATAATAAAACATTTGCACTAAACAAGCCAATCCACTTTCCCATGTTGATAAGAGCATTAAAATGAGAAAAATTATGTAACAAAAAGAAATCAAAAGACATTTAGAAAATGTGCGATTAATCGCGAGTTAACTATGACATTAATGCGATTAATCACGAATAAATATTTTAATCGTTTGACAGCACTAATATATATATATATATATATATATATGTGTGTGTGTGTGTGTATATATTATATACATGTGTATATATTATATATACGTATATATATATAAATATATATATATATATGTATACATATACTGTACACACACATATATATACATGCACGCATGCACACACTGTGGAACAGCCGGAGGCGCAATCGGTGGGGAGGGGGCAGCCACAGCCCGGTGCATGATGAACTTCATAGAGAGTCATACCTAAGGGCTTCTTTTCCTCTAACACCCTAAATGTCCTCACTTCACCCTTTTCCTTTTTTCTTTCTAAAGGATTTGAGGCAATCGTCTTGGAGGTTGCCAGATTTTGTACATTTAGCAATGGGGATATTTTAGTACACTGACACTGGTAAAAAAAAAGGGCTTGAACGGAAGTTAGTTAGATCTCCTGCAACCATAATTGATTTGAACTGTGTTAGCACTGGTGGATCGTCGATTAACCATTTAAAAAAAACAGCATTTGTGGTAAAATCCCCAGCTCAGCCTTTTCCGTGTTCACATCTGATGTAGACATCTTCCCTAGTTTTAATCAGAGATTGATTTTTTGAAAATCTATTCTAATTGGCATAGCTTTCCACCGCATCACCGAAGAGGCCACCCTGGGATATGGGGAGTTCAGTTCAGGGAACTATTCTTGTCCGACTCCCCATATCCACGAGGGTGAGCCATAGGTGTCGCTCCTGGACCACAAGGTTGGACATCGTCTGACCAAGGGCCAGTGGTATGACTTGCACAGCTCAACCTCGACTCAGAACTACCCTCGTGTAGTGCGTGTTTTGGCTTCACACAGACTTGTAGTGGGGAAAAGGTGGTCTGCAATTAGCAAAGCCACTTCACCACCAAGGAAAGTGAGAGAGGATTTTTTTTTCCGATTTTGGCACGTTTTGCTTTACACAGCACCAACATGCTTCCATAGTGCTAAAAGCTTTTCTCACACATCCGGACAGGCACAGGGCAGGGCAAGACGATTACGAAATGCACTGCGCCTGCAGAGTAGCCCAAGAACTGTGTCTGTCAAGTCTGAATCTGATTCAGCATGAGTACACACACCATTGCAGTGGGAACTCAGCATCATCATTTCCAGAGTGTATCAGCCCTCTCTCCAATGCAGTGATTGACATCTGATCCTCCCCTGGAGCCCCGAATGAAATAGCTGGTCCCTCACTGAGAAGCAGAGGTTAACCCACTGGCTAGTGTATGCTATCGTCCGGGCTTGTGAGTCCCAGGAGGTGCCTTACCCACCTAGGTTTATGGCACACTACACTAGGAGTGTCGCCTCCTCCTGGGCTCTGGCGCAAGGCGCCTCACTGTCAAGACATCTGTAGAGCTGCGCGCTGGGCAACACCTAACACATTTGCAAGGTTTCATAGCTTATGTGTTCAACCTGTTTCCTTGTGTACTCGCTACGGACATTAGTGCGAGGAATTAGGTCATCACCGGCTTGCTACGCCATTCCCGCCCTATGGGCCGGATACGTGCACTTTTTGCTATGTTGGTTCCCCAACAAACGGCACCCCTCCGCACCAGGCGAGGCAAGGTTGGGCACGTTTCCCCAGTGTTATCCAAATCCACTGAGCGGGTCTTGCGGAACAGCAGTGTGATTCTTCCTAGCTAGCTCCTGCCTTAAGAGAAACTTAGAAACTGCTTTGGTGGGAGGCTAGGCTAGATGCCGGAAGGGGCCAGCACCATGGCGTGTTGTTAGGGATCCGCAATTCCTTGGAAACTCCTCCGACAGGAGCACGCTCACATAGCAGTTTGTTCAGTTCAGTTCGTCAGTTCAGTGGAAGATGATGACCGCAGAAACAGTAGCAGCTCTCGCTGTCAGCAGAAATGATCCCGAGATTCCCAACAGAGATCACCCATGGCCATATCTCAAGGATATGTTTGAATTCACTGTGAAGGGAGATTCTTATCGGCTGAATGGCTTCTTTGCCTGCCACCGCCGTGTTACAGTGCATTTCTATCAGTTCAGTTTTGGCTCCTCTGTCTCAACTGTACAACGCGATGTAGCCTACACATCACACGTTAATGAATAGGTACGGGACACTGCAATTCACCAAAGTTCCTTATTTGCATAAGCCTTGCCAGTTAAACATTTAATTCACGTGATGATGCGTTGTTCTAACGTGCGCTTTCCTGAGCGCATACCCCGACGCTCACAGGCACTAGGAGCCTGTCAAACAGCGCCTGAATACTGGACTGAAGTTATCGTTCAAGTCTTGTTATGCTCAGATACTTGTGTGTTTAACAATTTAACAATACACACAATGTTCACATAAACAGAATTGGCTATGTCTAAAATGAAAGCAAACATTTGAGAGAAAATCTGGTGTAATATGCGTCTACATTTAACAGCGTCGCGTGCTGGTCTTAAAAGTGACAGTGGTAAATAGTACTGCCGCTTGTACTTAAAGGGATAGTTCACAAAAAAAAAAAAACATAAATTTGTCATTATTTACTCACCCTAATGTTGCTCCAAACCTGTATTAATTTCTTTCTTGAGCTGAACACAAAAGAAGATTTTTTTTTTTGAATGTGGGTAACCAAACAGTTGCTGGTACCCAATAACGTCCAGGAGAGAGAAAAAAAACTAAACACTGGGGACCAGCAACTGTTTGGTTACCCACATTATTCAAAATATTTTTTATTTTTCAACAGAAGAAAGAAACTTATTTGGGTTTAAAACATCAGTAAATTCATTTTCATTTTTGAGGGAACTATACCTTTAGTGTTAATAAAACAAAAAAAAAAAAACCACAAGGAGAAAATCACTCACTGACTAGGAACTTTAATAGTAGCTTTAATAAAAATCAACAATTTATACAGTGAAGCCTAAGTAGTGTTTTAATTTCATATTTGTTCATTTAAATACTTCAATGCTACTGATAAATACACCTAGTGTATCTGAAAAAAATAAAGCACTGTTTATTTAATTTGAGTATTAATTTGTCTAATGTTTATCTTGTCTTATTTTTTTAATAACAAAGAAAAAATGACAAAGATTTTTATCTTTGCCACTGGCCTAAATGTATGCCTTTCTTTTTTTCTTTTGTTACCCAAGTCTTTGTTTTTAACATAGGGACATTAGTTTGGCTGTAATGAACAGCCACTTGCAAAATAGTAAAACCAACTTGAAAAAGAACTGTGGTAAAAAATCGTGATCGTGATTTTCCAAAAAAAATTGTGATATGATATTTTTGCCATATCGCCCACGCCTGAAATGAAGTTATAGCATTATTTACAAACCAGTTATTTAAGAGCTTGTCAGTCATTCATAAGATCACTTAGAAAGTGTAAGTACATAGACGTAGTAAATAGAGGTAGTTATAAAGTATTAGTGGTCAGTTCAATCGATTTGTGTGAGCTCATCTCACGACATTGAAGCTCTCAGGCATGAAGTGAGTATTCATGCCTTGTAAAGCATTTATAAAGGAGATTTAAAGGAGATCAATTTTCTAAACAGTAAAATGTAACAGTGATACAGAAAATATAAATATTTAACAGCCTTTAAATCTCCTGTTATTGTCTCTTATGATTGCAAATCTAACAAATTCTTAACTGCAGTATGTAATCTCATCATTTGTTCAATTAAATAATTGCATATCACCCCAAAATAATTGATCTGCTTAATTATTTATATTTACAGTTCATTGGAATATTTACTTTTACTTTCGGTACTTAAGTACTTTTTAAGTTGGATACTTTTGTACTTTTACTCAAGTGATGTTGAATGGAGGACTTTCTACTTCTACTGGAGTAATATTTTATTTAGGTATATATACTTTTACTCGAGTACAACTTTTGAGTACTTTTATCACCCCTGACAAAAGGGAACATCTCGGTTATCATGATGGTAACCCTTGTTCCCTGAGTAGGGAACGGAGACGTCTCGTTCTCGTCGCTATGCTTGCTCTACCTTTGCAGAGGGCTCCTCAGCGTAAAGCATATGTGTGTCCGCTCACTTCCGTTTTGCACCCGCACTAGCAGGCGGGGCGTGAGCATTGGTCTCGTTAATGTAGCGTTAACGGGGTTGGTTGTTATGGGAAGAAGGAGGTGGGAACGGGCGAACATTTAAAGGAGCATTTCACCCATTTCAACATTAATCTTTATCGAAAGTGGATCATATATGTAGTCGAAATGTAAAATAATTTTTTTGTTTGGTGCCCTCTTAACCGAGAAAAGACATTAAATAACTGAAGGGCACATTTGTATATAAAACAACAACTCCCACAATGCACCACTTTGCACAGCTCCGCAAGCCACACCCACTAATCCAGAACCAGCACCAAAACAGAGAAATCACTCTTGCGTCTACAAGGCTAACGTTAGCTGCCAGGAGAGTTTGAAATTCATTTCAGACAACATTTCAAGTTGGCTGCGGCAAGCAGAATGAGGGCGAGGGATGTGAGAGCAGCGCGAGAGGACAGCGCGAGGCCGGTGGCATGAGTGACCCCCGTGATGAGACGCACTGACCGGTCTCACGTCTCTCACCGAGGAGCGAAAGCATAAAGGAGGAGCAACGCGGCAGATCGAGAGAGGAACAGGTTTGATTTTATGTGGTGTTTTGTTTCTGCTGTGTGTGGACAACAGTTGTTAATGAGGGGCTGCTCTACTGGCTTATACTTTCATTTTGTATTTGTTCATTTTACTATTAAAATGTTTAAATGTTCGCCGTTTTTTACTGCATCATACATGGATGTTCAGACAGGCGAAACTAGGATGGTTCACATCACAATCACAACACATACGTCCCTATGCTCGTCTGATTCAGAGATTTCTTCCAGGAAAAAAATGCTATCGTTGACTCTAGCTGTGTCCATAGTGCCCAGCAATAGCACAAGCACCATCAGTCCGCCTCAGCTCAAGTCTACCGCGACAGGCCGCCGCCTCCTGTTCCACCATCAGCCTCAGCTGCTCTTCACTACACTGCGACTCGTAAAGATAGCCACGAACATCGGATTCGAGCAGCAGAATTTCAAAATCCTCTTCTTCCATATCATGTTTAGTTTCTGTCATTGTCATAACTTCCCATCTCCACAGCTCTTGTTAGCTTAGCTTCCAAACAAGATGGCTGATATGATTTCAGTTTCTGCAAGTGAAGTCCCACCCACTGATCTGTAATAGGCCTGTAGGGTGAGTTGGTCCCACACCCTTGAATAATGAGGAGCTAAGTTTTTTTAGTCTCTAAACTTTACAATGAAATGTGACTTCCTGCTTATTATGACGCAAAATGACAATTTTTACATCACAATAAGCAGGAAGTAAAACACTTAAATCCTTATTTTTTTAAACATTTTAATAGTTAAAATCAACAAATACAAAACAAAAGTATAAGCCAGCAGCCCCTCATTGACGACTGCTGTCTACACACAACACAAACAAACACAACATAAAATCAGGTTTCACTGCCGACGTCACGCCTCCTTTATGCCTCCGCTTCTCCGTGAGATGCTTCTCTCACAGGTGTCTTTTATTATCACTCACGCCACCGGCCTCGCCCTGTCCTCTTACATCCCTCGCCCTCGTCCTGCTCGCCACAGCCAACTAACTAGAAATTTTGTGTGAAATGAATTTCAAACTCTGGTGGCAGCTAATGTTAGCCTTGTAGACGGAAGAGTGATTTCTCTGATGTTTTGCGCTGTTCCGGATTAGTGGGTGTGGCTTGCGGGGCTGAGCAATGTGGTACATTGTTTGTGGGAGCTGTCTTACCTACAAATGCGTAAAAAAAAATCACAAAAAAATCTTTTCTCGGTCAAGAGGGCACCAAATTCAAAAATTATTTTATATTTCGACTACATATATGATCCACTTTTAATGTTGAAATGGGTGAAGTGCTCCTTTAAATAATTGTACTTTAGTATATTTTCTAAAATCGAGATCCCGCCTTGTGGACCTTTACTGGTCCAATTTAGTACACAAAATACAATAAAAACACTTTGGGCCCTATTTTAACGACCTGAAACGCAAGTGTCAAAGCACAAGTAACTTTGTGGGCTGATCCCGGCGCTGTTGCTATCCACAAGTTTCCTACGCCCCATGAGCCCTTGCGTCAAAAGTGGGCGCGACTTCCGGTTCAAAGTAAACAATGCGCGACTTGACATGCTTGACACTCGTTCATTCAAGAGTTGACAATCTTTCAAGTTATAGCGATCCAAACTAGCTAACTGTGTTGTCTTGCTTGTAGTGTTAATAAGCAAACGAGGCGTGTTTAACAGTTGAACACTCTTTACTAGGCAACTTTCACATTCCCACATCCAGTGCCTCTCGCCTGGCTACCTGTGTTTACTTCCGGCCCGGCGCTTCCCCTCTCCCCGGGGCATGCTGGGTAATTGAGTTCTTAACTTAACATATTCATAACATCACATCTTTCCCCTATAAAGAAATAATATTTACCCCTGTAATAAACATACCCATTTTAAAGTGTTAACATATATATATATATATATATATAAATGTTCTTCTGTGTTTTTTTTTTTTTTTTTACAAACTAGACCACATTAACAGTCCATGTTGCTCTTCTGTTCAACAACAAACAACAAAAAAAAAAAAAAAACTTAGGAGACTTTAGCAACTCTCTATCAACCTCTGCGGTGGCTGAACATGTCTCTTAGGTCTAAACTGTCTTCCAGCAGCTGGCGACTTCGGCAGACTGGAAGGTGTTGCAGCAGCTGGTGGCACAGGCGCCGCTGCGAGATTACTGTCAGTTAACTCCATAGATTCAGTCGCGTCCTGCTGAACCGTCTCTTGAGCAGTAGTGTCCTTTTCAGTCGGCTGTAGTTGAAGATCTGTGCGGTTCCTCCTCAGAGACAATCCATTCTCCATCTGGATCCTATAGGAGCGTGGAGCAACTTCATTTTCTACCTTTCCCTTTTGTCTCCATGTGCCTGTAGAGATGTCCCTGAGACGCACCATGTCTCCAGGCTTCAGCATTGGGAGGTGTTTTGCCGTTCGATCATACAGCAGTTTTTGTTTCGCTTTTTGTTCCTCCTTTACTATTTTGACTTTGTGTGCGCTTTTGGGTGTAAGCAAATCCTCATTTACTGGTAGGTTAGAGCGAATGCGTCTACCCATCAGCATTTGAGCTGGTGATAATCCGTTCTGTAGAGGTGCACTCCTATAGATCAGTAGGCTTTTCTGAAAATCATCTCTGTCCTGCGCTTTTTTCATCAAATTTTTTACTGTTTTCACTGAGCTTTCTGCCAAGCCGTTGGACTTTGGGTAGGTTGGACTCGATGTACAGTGTTGAAACCCCCATTCTTTGGCAAAGGCAGCAAACTCACAGCTGGAAAACTGGGGCCCGTTGTCTGAAAACAGTTCACATGGGACACCATGTCTGGCAAAGACAGTCTTGAGGCAACTGATGACCGCCTTGCTTGAGATTGACTGCAGTGCTCCGACTTCTGGATAGTTTGAAAAGTAGTCAGTGACCACTATGTAACTCTTTCCATTACAGTCAAATAGGTCTGTTCCCACCTTGTAGTAAGGTCTGTGGGGCACCGGATGACTCATCAGCGGCTCAGCTTGTTGTTTTGGCCTGTGTGTGCGACAAAGTTCACATGAAGCTATTGTCTGGCTGATATCTTGGTTAATTCTCGGCCAGTACATTACTTCTCTCGCCCGTCGCTTACACTTGACTTCTCCAAGATGACCTTCGTGTATCTTTTGGAGCATTTGTTTACGTAACGATGATGGAATAACAAACTTGCTCCCCTTCAACACTATGTCATCCACCACAGTAAGCTCGGTTCTGCAGTTCCAGTAGTCTGTTATGTTCCTTGGGCAATCTTTTTTGTTTTCATGCCATCCATTCTGTATTGCACGCTTGAGTTCTTTCATTGTTTCATCTGCATTTGTCTCTCTCGTATTTGTTCTGTTCTGTCAGCTGTTACTGGCAGATTTGTCACGACCATGTCCACGTACGCCTGTATCTCTGCAGTGCTGTCGCTGTCCGTACGCTCCCCTATATCAACTGCTCTAGACAAGGTGTCGGCGGTGTACATGTATTTCCCCTGTGTATATATCATGTGCACATCATATTTTTGCAGCCTAATGAGCATGCGTTGTATCCGCACCGGACAGTCATTCAGGGGTTTGGACATGATGGACACCAGTGGTTTATGGTCTGTTTCTACTTCAAAAACTTGACCATAGACATATTGATGAAAGCGTTCACAAGCATACATGCTCGCTAATAGCTCCTTCTCAATTTGAGCGTACCTGGACTCAGCACTTGTCAAGGCTCTAGATGCATAGGCAACAGGTAGCCACTGCTTGTCGTATTGCTGCAGCAGTACCGCTCCCAGGCCATACTGTGACGCATCTGCTGAGACCCTTGTTTTTCTTTCTGGGTCGTAGAACTTTAACACGGGCTCTTGTGTCAGGATCTCTTTAAGTTTTACAAAACATTTCTCCTGCTCATGTGACCAGATCCATTCATTCTTCTGTTCGAGAAGACTCCTGAGAGGTGCTGACTGCGCTGACAGCTGTGGGACAAACTTTGCTAGATAGGTGACCATTCCCAGAAAACGTCTGACCTCATCTTTGTTGTTTGGCCTTTCCATATTGTTGATTGCTGATGTTTTTCTTGGGTCAGGCTTCACTCCCTCTTCACTGACAACATCTCCCACAAAGGTAAGTGTTTTCACTCCAAACTCACATTTGTCTTTGTTAAGCTTCAAATTCACTTCTCTTGTCTTGTCTAACACTTGTCTCAGTCTCTCGTCATGTTCTTCTCGATTCGAGCCCCAGACTATGATGTCATCCATCATGGTCTCCACTCCTGGTATGTGCTCGAAGATCATGTGTATAGTCTTGTGATAGACTTCAGGTGCTGACAAGATACCATACGGCAGACGAAGGAACCTATACCTGCCCTCAGGTGTGTTAAACGTGCACAGTTTCGAACTCTCCTCGTCCAGCCTCAGCTGCCAGAAACCTGACGAAGCGTCTAGTTTACTGAACCATTTAGCTCCAGCGAACTGTGCCATGATTTCTTCTCTGGTTGGTAACTTAAAGTGTTCTCTTTTAATTGCTTTGTTTAAGTCTCTTGGGTCCAAGCACGTTCTCAGAGCACCTGTTTTCTTCTGCAAAACAACAAGGGAGCTGACCCATTCAGTTGGCTCGTCTATTTTCTTGATGACCTCCAATTTTTCCATGCGCGCTAATTCCTCTTTCAGCTTTCCACGCAATGCGAAAAGGGATTTTTCTACAAGGATGGACAACAGGAGGCACGTTTTTATCCACACAAATTTTGTGTTTTCCAGGTAGACATCCAAGTCCTTCAAAACAGTCTTTATACTCCTCCATGAGTGAGTCATGATCATTTGCGGTATCTGATGTCACGACAAACACTCTTTTGACCAGATTGAGCTTTGTACATGCCTTGAGTCCCAGGATTGGTTGTGCACTCGTATCCACGATCAGTAGCAATGCTCTTATCTGCTGGCCTCTGTGTTTGAAGGTTGCGATGCATCCGCCTTTAACAGGAACACGTTCACCAGTATATCCCGTCACTTTTGTTTTTATAGGATGAATTTCACTTTTCACTGCCAACTTTTTATAGTCTTCAAAAGATAACAGGTTTACATGGGCACCTGTGTCTAACTTGAATGGTATTATTGTCTGATTCACCTCGATTGGCACAATCCATTCCTCTTTTTCTGTTGCATGAGCACGCACCACATCTACAATGAACTCTTCATCCTCATCTTCTTCCTCACCAACTGCGTGAACTTTCTGTTTAAACGCTGATTTGCAACATCTTGCATAGTGATTGCTCTTTCCACAGTTGTTACAGGATTTACCATATGAAGGACATGATTTTGGCTTGTGACTACCTCCACATTTACCACATTTGAATTCAGCAGACTTCTCTTTCTGTCCTTTTTGTTTGGTAAATATTTTCTTTTTCACCTGTTCTTTATGGACTGCATGCACTGAGATTTCACCTCTCCGAAGCTCTTTTGCTTGTGCTCGAGTGGTTTCCGCTGCTCTGCACATAGTGACACACTTATCTAATGTAAGTCCAGTCTCTCTGAGCAGTCGTTCTCTGAGTGCATTATCCACTGTGCCACAAACAATCCTGTCTCTCACTAGTGAATCTCTCAGGGTGCCAAATTCACATGTTTTGCTTAGAGTGTGAAGCTCTGCTAAATACTGATCAAAAGGTATTCCTTGCTTTTGGTCATGGGTGAAAAACTTGTACCTCTCAAAAGTCACATTCTGACTAGGCACAAAGTACTCTTCAAACTTTGTCATTAGCTCTGCTAAAGTCAAATTAGCTTCATCCAGCTGAAAGCTATTATAGATATCCAGAGCATCTTCTCCCATAACATGCAGAAGGATGTGAGCTTTCAATTTTTCATCTTCACCCCCTGCTCCGCTTGCTGCTAAATATATATTAAATCTTTGTTTAAACCGCTTCCAATTATCAGCAAGATTACCAGTCATTTGCATGGAAGTGGGTGGACTTAACCTCTCCATTACTGAACGTCGGGGTATCAGGACTTCCCCAGCCCTCTCCTGTTGCTGGTTTTCCTCCGATTCGGGCACCAGATCCTCTTCTATTTGTTCGATCTGTCCCTCGTCCCCGCT
Organism: Hybognathus amarus; assembly: GCA_030378365.1. Lineage (NCBI taxonomy): Eukaryota > Metazoa > Chordata > Actinopteri > Cypriniformes > Leuciscidae > Hybognathus > Hybognathus amarus. The sequence goes on from JAQIUQ010005424.1 coordinate 30,440, forward strand.
TCACTTCCACTGCCACCTGTAGCCATCACACGCTGTAGCCAAAACTTTTAACATGTTGCCGCAATAGCAGGTTACACTCACGCGACCGGAGATTTTTTTTTTCCGTCGTCCTTCCGTGGCAAATCTTCCTTTCGTAGCTGCTCACGGCCACTTCTGACACCATGTGTTGTCTTGCTTGTAGTGTTAATAAGCAAACGAGGCGTGTTTAACAGTTGAACACTCTTTACTAGGCAACTTTCACATTCCCACATCCAGTGCCTCTCGCCTGGCTACCTGTGTTTACTTCCGGCCCGGCGCTTCCCTCTCCCGGGGCATGCTGGGTAATTGAGTTCTTAACTTAACATATTCATAACATGACACTAACGATGTGGGAACACAACCTCAACGAAATTAAAAAGGGTGAAATAACAGTACCTTTACCCTCCGCAGTAGTTGATTGGGAGTATTATAATAACATTATTAATAATCAATACTCATCAAGGCATGGTGACAGACAGTTATGCGAGCTGACAAACAATTAAAATAAAAAATACACACTTAGTCATTGTGCTTTGGAGTTTATTCAAAATTATAAATGAATGTGCCACTTGAATACATTAACTGGCACATTTGGTATTCTGTCAACACAGGCTTTGATCCTTAGTTTAGTGTAACATCAGTAGCGAACAGCCAAACGCATGCTGATAGAGTTTATAGAATATTAAGAATTTAAACAAATGTACACAGGAAGAGTCGTCGTCTTTTGGGAGGTGATGGAAACTACAGTCGTTGGCAGGATCAGAGACGGGCTCTCTGGCAGGATCACTCCGATTTCGTTTTCAGCTTATGTTCAAAACAATCAAGTTTAAGCCACTGAATTAGTTTAGTCTGGTTATACGTACAACCGCGAACCGCACATGTTGTCCCTGAGCTCTGTAACGACATCTCTCATAAAGATTTGCGTCTTTAAATAGTAAAATAATTCTCTGAAAAACAGCTAGCCTCTTCGCTAACTAACACACAAAATACCATTGAAATGCTACTTCCGCCGCCTCACCGGAAGTTTCACCCACTTTATTTTTTACAGGAGCGCCCCTCGGAAACTTGTGGATAACCGGCGGGATAAATGACTCTTGCGCCTGGCGCAAATCTAAAAGGGGTTGGTCTGAAGTAGCTTCATTATTCATAGGTGCGGTTTGGGCGTATTGGGAAACAAACCAATAAGAGCGTCATATCACATTTCCTTTAAGAGCGTGATGAACGAGGTGCGCTTGTTCCGTGGCGCAATACTATTATAACGGCGCATTTACCGGCGCGCTTCAATCGGTTCACAGCCGAGGAGATCGATGTTCTCGTCAGGGCCGTGAAAGAAAGATAAGTGACATTGGGGATGAGACAAACCCACCCAAATTAGCTTCGGTTAAACATGCATATGATATTTGGGTAAATGTGTAAGCTTTATGCCTATTTTTCCCATCGTCATGGACTCAACAATGATTTCCCTCATGTTTATATATTTTTCCTTATAATAATGTATCATTTGCAAAAAGTGAAATGCATCTGTGTAGATGAGAGAATCATCTACAGTGTATGCGCGTTGTTCACACTCTGAATTACAGCCAAGCATGCGCGCTAAAATAGCATCTGAATGTACGCGCAACGCGCCACTGACTGTAGACCAGTTTTTTCTGGTCATTGGCGCAATTGTTTTCTGGAACTGCAAAATAGCACCAGGGCATGTTTGCGCCGAACCGCCCAGGGAGCGCAAGTTCATTTCCTTTACCAACGTGCGTTTGTGGAGGGAAAAAGCCCGCTTTGCACGAGTGCAAAATAGGAATGATAAATGCGTCAGTGAATAAAGTTAGAGATAATCTTGTTAGAGACAAGATAAAGCCCTTAAAGTTATGCTTTACTACAATTTAATTACAACTAAAATATACTTAGCACAAATTAGTTGTTTCAAAATAGCACACTACAAGTTAACTAATCATTAACACACTTAAAGTATACTGATAATTAGTCTGGCTGCAAGTATCTTAGCATATTTTTTCACCAGTGTCCAATCAAAAAAACTACTTTTGGTGCAATTTAATTTTGTCACACGGTAAAAGCTAGCTAAATTAGAGATGGATGCAAACCCATGAACAAAACTAGAAAAGAAAACAATAAACAAAAACAAACAATTAGTTTTTTTGTGCAAATAATAGTGGGTCTGCAGAAATATGAAAGGAGTTTTTAATTTGCACCTTTTTTTAACCATCAGACAAAAAACAAACAAACAAGCAAAAAAAAAAAAAAAAAAACAAATTGAATCCAAATGTTTGCAGTCATGATGATGATGCAGTGGCGACTCCTTAATTAATTCATGACAGAGCTTTAACAAGCCATTAGATTATAATAGAAAAATGGCTCATGAATCATATAAAAAAGTGGAAGTGAAACCGGGTGTCTTCCTTATTAACATTATGTAACCTCTTGTGGCCTCATAGAAGCTATGCTGTGTATTGTCTAGCCAACTGTTTGAATTAATGAAACAAAACAAAAATGACTTGTGGTATAGCATTTATGAATACCATCCCACATTATTATTGCACCATTTAAAGTTGACAACATAAAATCTATTTTTGTGTTAGATGTTCATGAAAAGGATTGTGTTTTCATAATATATTACAGACTGCAGTAGTTATATAATATCCACTGAAACCCATATTTCATTCAAAAAGCAAACCTTATAAACACTGAAATGTGTTTTTTTAAATGTTGTAATTGTGACTACAGGTGTGTCAGAATTATCTGTTTGAATTATGAAAATGAAAAAAAAAAAACTTACCAAACTGAGGGTGAAGTGGTAGCTTTGCATTTAAAAAGGAAGTGATATGACCTTAGTTCTGTTTGATGCATGAATTCCTCATTATCCTCAGGCAATAGCTTAAAACAGAAATGAAGGGCTTTGAAGAGCCAAGTCAAAGTACAGATTTTAGCTGTGAGGAGACTTTCAGCAGAGAGGCCCTCAAAGCAGTAGCGTAGGCAGAAATTGTATTTTGGGCGGGCCAGTGAAAAAGTGGGTGGGCCTATAGTTTTTCATAGTGTTTAAATGGGCACTTGGCAACAATTTTAACTTAATAAAACCATTTAGAAATCATTTGAATGGTTCAAAAACCTGTTCTGGAGAGAATGACTTTATCTGCTCCCCCAGCGCCAGGCAGAAAACCAACCTTGCAACATGGGGATCCTGGTAAGTTGGAGATAGAAGTCTTGTGAAAAGCAAGAACGAGCGAGAAACACAAACTGCTTCATGGAAATTCAACATAATTCTATGATACTGTGTATGATGTACCAGTAGCGTACCGTGGGGTCTCAGTCAGGGCCTTCAGTAACAATCATCAAGACACATTTCTAGTGTGCAAAGACAGAAAACGCGACGCAGCTGACACGCAACAGAAACGCCATGAAGCCAGTGTGTCACCGGCCTAACACTCATTTATTACTTGTAAATAAAATACATCCTCCGATCATTTCTGATGAAATGTTCAATGACCTCCTCATGCAGTTGTGCATTCTGATTAGGATGAATGAGCAATAGATGAGACATGAGAGTCGTGCAGAGAGTCGTGTTTGTTCAGATGTATTCCTTAAATACCTTTTGATGAGCTTGAGAGCAGAGAAAGATCGCTCAACTGATAAGGTTGTCCACCTGGAATAGTCGCCATCAAGCACATTGAGGGCATAAAGCTGACATTTACTGGCATTGCTCACGCTCAAACCCGCGCGTGTTTTCAAACGGCTGATAACATCAGCGGGGGCTGACGCGCCGATACACATCGCTGCCCACTGGGGCGTTCTGTCACTGCGCATCAAATTTTGATTGGCTAATGATACACGTCAGTCAAAAGTTAAGATCAAATGGGAAATGGCAGCTTCAACAGAAGGCGTCACGTGACCAAAGTCGGAAAACAGGTCTCATCGCGTCCGCTTGCCAGAGAAAAGGGTTGTTTGAGATGCGCCTCGCCTCGCCTGCAATGTAGTCGAGCGTAGGCGGCTGCAGTAAGAGGAGGAGTGAAAAAAGCGCATTCAAGCCGGACAAATCTCGGTTCTCGCAGTGGGTCTGACACCTGTGAGATCAAAGTCTGATATCGCGGGATTCACGCTCGTGCACGTGTTGCTAATAAACTGGATGTAATTTTAAGTTCTGTTGCTTTTATATGAAAATAAATATAATGAACAAGACACCCACAGTACTTGTTATTTAATTACATTCCAAATATGTGTTTATCAATATTTTTGATTTTTGAATATGTGTTTTTATATATTGTTTTAATAAAAATATCATGTGCATAAAAATATCATATGTGACATCACATAATAATCCATATGGCACCACCGTCAGAGATTTTCACCCATAACAAATATGTATACACATAAAACATGATATCAGAGTTTTAAAATCAAACATGTTAAAACAGAAAAATACATCACGGTTTAAACCAATGAGCATTAAGCTGTGTCGTCAGCAAGTCGTTTCCCATCGTGCTTTTGATCAGCGCAGGTCGGTTGAGAGCAAGCTGCGCGCGACTGCGGAATCCGACCCTTCCGCCTTGCGCTCGCGAGAGTTTTTTTACATACGTCGACATGACATCAGAGCCAGGCGGACCGTTCTCGGACACATTTCTAAGCCGGCATGGTCTCGCGGCTCGATCATCGATAATCGGTTCCTGCACAGATTTTGCTCATCTCAAACAAGCTTAATGTCTGATTTCTTAAAAAAAAAAAATCGATAAAACTCGGCAGTGAGCCCGTCAGTACCCGGTGAATAGGCTTGTTTGAGATGCGCCTCGCCTCGCCTGCAATGTAGTCGAGAGTAGGCGGCTGCAGTGAGAGGAGGAGTGAAAAAGCGCAGGCGAGACGGACAAATCTCGGTTTCGCAGTGGGTCTGACACCTGTGAGATCAAAGTCTGATATCACGGGATTCACGGGATTCACGCTCGTGCACGTGTTGCTAATAAACTGGATGTAATTTTAAGTTCTGTTGCTTTTATATGAAAATAAATATAATGAACAAGACACCTTGTTATTTAATTACATTCCAAATATGTGTTTATCTATATTTTTTCTTTAATACAGACATGTGTTTTTATATATTGTTTAAATAAAAATAACATGTGCATAAAAATATCATATTTGACATCACATAATAACCCATATGGCCAGGGCCTGAAATTAACACCCGACCACCTGCCAAATGCGGGTGAATTTTGCTATTGGCGGGTAACACTGTCAATCTACCTGCCACATTGGCAGGTAGCCAATGAGAATTGAGTGATTCATTAGGATTTTTACATTTCAACGAAGTCCGCTATTGCGTTGGACTTTTGCGTTGGCTAAAATGTGGCGGCACATTACTGGGATAAAGAGGCCATCTGAAACAAACAACCAACAAAAAGATGAGGATCATAAGAAAAGTAGAGAAGACATTTTAATACAAAGTGAACAATCGGCGGCAATGACAAGGTTCGTGAGCGGCTGATTTATGACAGCGACTGTTGTTTCTTAATGTTCATGCGATCAGAAAGATGAGGCCCATTTCTGACTTCGTTTGGATGTGCGAGTATTAAACTGTTGGTGAGATGGGATGAGATAATGTAACGGTGATGTAGGCTACAGTACAATGACAGTTGCACAGATGTGTGCTGTGTGCAACTGTGCATGTTGGGAGTTGGGAACCGGTGAGAAAATGTTCGATACCCGGTAATGTTACCAGTAATAACAATATTAATTTAGCTCATAGTTAACGGTTCCTGAACGCTGTAACTAAAAGCTGTCATGGTTATGACCTGTCTACGTGACTAAATCAGCCATCAACACAGCCTTGTGTGATTTGTTTTACGAGCTGCGGTAGGTCTCATCTGTTGAGTATATACTATATTATAGCCTATACTATATATAATATATATATATATATATATATATATATATATATATATATATATATGTATATGTGTGTGTGTGTCAAAATCAATGAAAAAAAAGATTTAAAAAATGTATGTACGTTAGAGTTATTATTACTTGACAGCACTTAAATGTGTATTCTTACAAGTTAAAGAACTGTATTGTGAAATTCACAGGGTTTTTTTCTCCACGTTTGTTAGGCAAAAAAAAAATGGCTGGTAAAAAGTCTCTGTGGCAGGTGAATTTTTAAATCCACCTGCCACAGTGGCCGGTGGCCGAAAAAGTTAACTTCAGGCCCTGCATATGGCACTGTCAGGAGAGTTATTCGCCCATAACAAATATGTATACAAATAAAACATGATATCAGAGTTTTAAAATCAAACATGTTAAAAGAGAAAAATACATCACGGTTGTTTAAACCAATGAACATTAAGCTGTGTCGTCAGCAAGTCGTTTCCCATCATGCTTTTGATCAGCGCAGTCGGTGGAGAGCAACTGCGCGCGACTGCAGAATCCGACAGGGGCGCCTTGCGCTCGCGAGAGTTTTTGACACACGTCGGCATGACGTCAGAGCCAGGCGGACCGTTCTGGACACATTTCTAACCGGCATGCATCTCGCGCTGATCACCGGTGATTCGGTTCTGCGCAGATTTTGCTCATCTCAAACAAGCCTATTTATTCAATGTCAATTTCAAGCTCACGTCATCCAATTCTTCTATTTTTAAATTGGACTCACAAAAATATTTAGACGAACCATCAATTTTGGGTATGAAGTCCTTTATTTCATTTAAATTTTTTGAGGAATCTTGGGAATATGCAGAGGCATAAAGATTATTATAAAATGAAAAAAAAGTATTTTCTATGGTTTTATTGTCCTTGCACTCAACTACATTTATCAATAGACTTGATATTGCCTTATTTTCCTGTCTTCTTTTCTCTCTAAATTACTGAAATATGAGGTGTTTTTTTCTCCTTCCTCTATCCACTTCGCTCGTGATCTCAAACGCACCTTGAGCTCTTTTGCTAAACATGTCATCTAATAACTTGCAATAGGCCTACCAATAATTTGCTTCTTTCTTCATCGTTTAATTCGGTCTTATCACAGTAGGCTATTTCCTGATTTCCTGAAACAGATTCACTTCCTCTCTTCTTTTCTCCCTGGCAATCTCCTTGCTAACCCTAATAGAACATTCATGAATTCTATATTTTACATTTATTCCCATTTATTGCAAAAACTATCAATTGTCTCATTGTTTTCAGTTCCCTTTCAAAGGGAACTCAACAATACGTCGAATGACGCAATGGGGAACGCCTGAGGCGTGACAGGTCAAAAATCAAATCTGATCTGAAATCATATTCCTCACAGTAATCAGGTTGACCGGCGACAGCCCGTGCATCATCAGCTTGAATGATGAGCGCGTCAATCAGTGTTGCGTTCCAGTCCAATATTGACATGCCCTTCACTAACTAAGGCTATGTTTACACGGAAACGATTCTGAAGAGAAAACGCAAAAGTGGCGTTGCATCATCATTTTTTATTCTGCGTTTAGACGAGCGTTTTGTGTGGGAAATTCGCGTGCAAATGGTGACGCAAATGTCTGTGAAATTCAATGTAGTATGCACTCCAGGTGGCTAGGAGTGCATACTATAACAACACCAAGTCCACGCGCCTGCGTACAACCTTCACTGTCAAGCAGACTTTTGCGTTTTACCGTTTATACGGGAACGCGACGGTGGAGCGTTTTAAGATTTCCACTCTGGAGGGTGGTTTCACTTTTTTGCGTTTTTAAGCCTCAAAAACGCCGTCGCCGTGTAAACGAAAGGCACATCCGATAAAATATTTTTACGTTTTCACCCGCGAGCGTTCTCCTGTAAACAGGGCCTAACTTCCCTCCGTCTCGTTTACTCGGATGTACCAGAGTCACGTGGTTCATGAAAGCAATAGTTCCAAAACAGACGCGGGCTGTCATGTTCTTAAATGGAAAGACAGCAGCGATTGCATTATTAAACGGTAAATATAAAATAAAACACACACCAAAGTACTTTTTAAGCTTTTAGTGCATTTGGTTAATGTCAGTGTGGCATTTTGAGAGGCAGGGTGTAAACTTAGATACGTTTTTTAGGCTATATTATTGGAGGGAAAAGCCTGTGTTCATGTTCGCATTGTTAGTTGCACTGGCTTTAGCGGCTCTAACTTAACTTTTCCATGTCATTCATCTGATGATGGACGTCTCGTGATATTTATTTTAGCACAACTGGGCTGTATTAGGTTATTGATTCCCATGATCTTACTTATAAATTCCGATTCAGCCATTACCGTGATCACGCAAGCCTGGTCTGCCGTGGTAGCCAGTTCAGGATTACAAACATGACAACCAACATAAAATATAAATAATTACGCTGTGCATGTACAAATGAATGATTTAGGGGGAAATAGACTGCTCCCATAACGTAGCAATGACCATATTTACAGCAATGTTCGATAAATATTAACTTCATAAAATGAAACCGAGAGATAGTTATTTTTCTTATTATAGATGTCATTTTGACTGTGTAGTCATTTTTACTTTTTTTTTTTTGCTGTTGTTTTTTTCTTCTATTTTGAATGTACTTAATTTTGTATAGGGATGTTCGCCAGCGTCATATGTGACGTCACGGAAATGGGCGTGGGCGCGAACTGGTTGGCAAAAAGAACCAAAACATACGCAGCAGTCTATGTGTTCTGTCAGCAAAATTATAATTCTTTGTAAGAAAAAGCTAAAAGGAGATATAAGGTAAAGCTTTCTGCACAAAAGGACGTGAATGCACAATCGAACTTGTGCTTGTCATAATGTGAAGCTAATCCCTGTTCTGGACGCGCTATTCCACAACAACACGCTGAAACGGCAACTTAACCCAGATAATTCACAACGTTTTATTACAATAGTGTTCTCATTATAATGGCATGTATATGACATTCCCAATTATAGTTATAAAAGTGCATTGCTGTTTGAGGTGAGCTGCCCGCATGCTAAAGATGATCTGGATCACCGTATCAATGAAGCGCGCGGCGCTCATTAACTCAACCAAACGCATCCTATATTATATTAATCAGATATATAAGCCTACATACACAAAATAAACATATTACAACTTACAATGGAACAGAATGCTGCGAATGCTCTAAGAGAACTTGACTGTGCTTGATCATGAAGGCTAACTCCACACAGACGCGCTCTTTCCGCCTCAACGGGCTCGTCGCGCTGAAACACTGGCGAACAAGAATTCACAACATTCTTTTGCATGCGTGTTTTTATTATAATGTTATGAAGCCTATGTGACAGATTTGTGCTGCACATGTTGCACTGAACTGTATCTTTCTTTTTGAAGTGAATCCAATCATTCAGAACCGTTATGGTGAACAGCGCGCGTCTCTCAACTGAAGTAAATAATCTATTATTCATCGGCTTTGATATATCGGCCCAATTTTCTTATCGGATCGATAACGATAACATCAAAAAAGACCATTTATCGGCCGATATCGATATGTGGTCGATATATCATGCATCCCTAATTATAAAGTCATAATTTAACCCAAAGATTGGGTACTGTACAGTCAGTGTATCATCTGTGTACACACCCTTATAGATTAAGGGCAAATTATTGTATTTTCTTTGATACATTTTTACGTATATGTTGACCAATGTTATAAATCAGAGGTAAGATCATTTTGATTCAAAATATAGCCCATGGACAAATTGCACCTCTATTTTACTCTAGTTGTAACAAATTTACCAGTTATCCAGTTAACACAAGTAATATTCGTAATTATGACTTTATAGGCATCTAAAGATTTGTACGCCTTCACTGACTCTCTGATAAGCATAGATGGCGTGTCGATGAGATACAGGTAGATGTCGCCGAATGTCAAATCTGGCCATGTGTTAGGACTTTTGTTCCAATTCTCACTCAGGTGATATGGATCAGGCATAGAACATGAACCCTGGTTATAGAGCACTATCATTGTTCTTCACGCGCACAGTAATTGAAATGTAACTGTTAAAAGAAAAGGCTCAATATTGCATAGATAGATTCTGTATAATACAATGCATCGATGTATTTCCTATGGAAGCTTGTTTCCGCCATAGAATGAAAAATAAAAAAGGTAAGTTAATTGCGACTTTATCTCACAATTCTGACTTTTTTTCTCACAATGCGAGTTTACTTCTCGCAATTCTGACATTATTTCTCAGAATTGCGAGATGGAAAGTCACAATTGCGTGATATAAAGTCAGAATTGCGAGATATAAAGTCAGAATTGCGAGATATAAAGTCAGAATTGCGTGATATAAAGTCAGAATTGCGAGTTATAATTATAAAGTCAGAATTGCATGATATAAAGTCAAAATTGCGAGATATAAAGTCAGAATTGCGAGAATATAAAGTCAGAATTGCGAGATATAAAGTCAGAATTGCTAGATATAAAGTCGTAATTGCGTGTTATAAAGTCAGAATTGCATGATATAAAGTCAGAATTGTGAGATATAAAGTCAGAATTGTGAGATTTAAATTATTCTGAGGGGAAAAAAGTTAGTCTTTTTTTCCCATTGGAATTGGCCTGATAAGTCTTTATATCACACAATTCTGACTTTATATCTCGCAATTCTGACTATTTCACACATTTCTGACTTTATATGTCGCAATTCTGACTTTTTATTACGCAATTCTGACTTTTTATCTCACAATTCTGAGAAATAAAGTCAGAATTGTGAGATATAAACTCGCAATTGTAAGAAAAAAAGTCAGAATTGTGAGATAAAAAGTCACAATTATTTATTTTATTTTTTTATTCAGTGGCGGAAACAAGCTTCCATAATTTCCTTTGTGCTAAGAACTTTTCCAACGGACTGAAGAGCTGCGTGCTGTGACTCATCTTGCCTCAAGCGCATCATTCAGCGCTCGTGATGTGCATAAGTGCTGTGTGCTGCACTCTGTTCACAATCTTTTATAAATCTTTTCATAAGCGACTTTCATAATCATATCAAAATAATTTTGCACAATGAAAGATTATTAATTGCATTTTTTGTTCTGTCCTATCTATCATAAGTTGCTGCCTCATTAAACAGCTGTGCTATACATTTGTGCTATATTTATTTTCTTAATTTTATAGTAGACTATAAAATAATTGGGTACCCCCAGGACCCCCCTAGAGGGGTAATATCCTTCTCACCTTTTCCACCCCTGACCCATTTTCATGTCTGATAAATTCATGATACATTGTCTTCTCTTAATTGTAATACTTAATGTACATTGTTGTTAAATATAGTTTAATAATAATGCTACATGATAAATAGAAGGCTTCAAATAGACTCTATAATCGGTGATCGGTATCAGGTGATACAGCTTCCAGTAATCGAGTGATCGGCCCCAAAATCCTGATCGGAGCACCCCTAATCATGACATCAATACTGTATGTATAGGCTACATGATCAAATATGCCAAACATGAGGAGAAAGAGCTTATTTTGGTGAGTAGGCTAATGCTTTAAGAAGCAGTGCTAAGAAACATGATTTGTGAAAGCACAGTTATAATGGAAAGTTTTAATTACAGAACATAAATCAATATCTCCATAAACACATTTCAGAATGGTTCAATTCAACTTTAAAGGGTTTTTATACATTTACCCACCTGTAGCACACAGGAGAGAAACGAAGAGTGTGAAGTTCAAGCTTTCTGGAGTAATGAAAAAAACTCACGACGACCTGCACAGCTTAACACCCATCGCTCGACTCTGCCCCTAACGGTCAGGAGTAGCATTGCACACTTCTCTTTATTTACTGTAAAATGAATCACATTAAAATAAAACCCTTCTGAATGTTACTTTTTCAACAAGAAAAAAACAACAACACAATAACATATTCAAAATGAAACAAACAATTTTGAATATACTTAAAGATAATTACAACACTTCTGTGATCGTCACACAAACTTGAAGAAGCTGGGTAAAATCAACACTGTTTTCTCAAAACGCTATGTTTCAAAAAGTGAATCACAAAACAAAAGCACCTAATCCATACGAACTCGACGATTTCCTCCTAGTCCTCTAAACTAAAGAGACAAAGGGTTGTTATATCTATATATATATATATATATATATATATATTTTTTTTTTTTTTTTTTTAAAGTGATAAATACATACATTTTTAAAATATATTGCAGTAGGCCTAAGTGTTTATAAAGTTCATAAATTTTAAACCCACTAAAGCTTAATAATTTTGCTATGTTCTTATACAAAGTACTCCAAAAATGTATTGTAAGTAAGAGCAACATAAGTATGTTTTCTTTAAATGCACTAAAAAATCACTAAAAGTATGTTTGTGTTTAGCATATTTCTTAAAAATATAATTAAGCATGTATTTATTACCAATGTACTTCTAGTATACTTGTTAGAAATATATATTAAAAGTATACTTGTGTTTAGCATATTTCTTAAAAATATAATCAAGCATGTATTTATAACCAATGTGTTACAGAGCAGGCTTCCACTTCACCTCCTCTTCACCACTGTAGAACACTTTCACCAGAATATTAACCATGAACTCAACTTCCCATCATGCCGTTTACCTGGGACTGATTACAATCACCTGCAGCTCATCCACACTCACCAATATAAACCCCGTTCACTCCCAAGTTCATTGCGAAGTATTGCATTGCCCCGGCGTACAATTTCTGAGCACTTATTCTTGCGGATTGATTATTGCCTTTGACCTTGGACTGTGTACCCCGTTTTCTGATCGTTCTCTGCATACCCTGACCTGGATTGTTTACTGGACTTTGCCTCTCGCCGCCTGCCCCGATCATTGCCTGTTATCTGGTTTATTCTCTGCCTGTTCTCTATTGCCCTGTTTGCTGGTGTTGATCTTTGCCTGTCTGACTATTCCAAATAAAAGCTGCAAATGGATTCCTCTGCGCCCTCCACCTCATTACACAATGTACTTCTAGTGTACTTTTTAGAAATATGTTAAAAGTATGCTTGTTTTTCAATATACTTTTAGAAAATATACTAAAGTACAATTATTTTAAAGTGTGTTAAAAGTTGTATTGTGAAAATAGGTAAAAAGAATGATGCTAATATACTTTTAATATATTTAAAGATGTACATTTTTTGTTAGTATATTTGCAATGTACTATTGACAAAGGGAATATATTTCAAATACAATAAAGTATACTTTTTTCACTAGGGTGTGGTTTTTGTATTTCTTTTTTGACGAATAGTGTGAAATATAAAAATACAGAGTCAGTTAACATGACTTTGAAATTGAGGTTTATTTTATTTCAGATTGTGACTTGACATGAACATTGAAAGTCATTATAGTGTTGAGAAGACATTAAAAATGTGATATGTTGAGCATAATGTTACTCTGAAAAACAGATTTGTTTAATGAACATATTGTGAATAAATTACTCCAGAGAGCTTGAACTTCACACTGTCTCCTTGTTTCTCTCCTGTGTGTTACAGGAGAATAATCTGTCCCTTACAGGTGCCGTCGCTATGGTACCCGTTACATTTGCATCAGCGTGTGACATTTGAAACCTCATCATGTTGTGATTCTAGGTAAGATTTGTATTACATTAACATTACTTGTCTTTGTCAGTAGTTTTTTTGATCCAAAGTGTAACAGCACGTCTTTTTTTTGGTTCAGCTACATTCAATGTGACCAATCAGAGCTAAGCTTTTCAAAAAGTCGAAGCAGACTCGAAGAGATGAAGATGCTGCCTTAGAAGTTACTGGTAAGCTTTTCCAATAGAATTTCTAACCTCTCTTTTTTGACTATTCATGAAATAAAATATTCAAATTATGTTGTAAAGTGTTTTTCACAATAGAGTGCTGAAGTGATGACGTCACTTTGTAGGACAACTCGGAAGCTAGCGGCGCATGGGTTCCCTCGGTTCGAAAAGCAATGCATTTTCCCCATAGACTTTTGGAAAATCGCAAAAAATAAGATCTGTGTTTAACAAAGAATTGTGACCCTGACACGTTTTGTTTATCAAGATAATCTTTACAAGTTAATCCAAAATTTATACATTTTGAAGCCTATATAATGATTTAAAAAAAAACACCAGACACAATAAAGTTTAAAAAAAACCACAAGCAGGTTATAACTGTGTGATCTGTCATAGATCAAAACGTGAAAATATTCAGAGGCTTTATTGTTCACCACAGACCTTATTTCAGGCGATTTAGCAAAAACCCATTCAAAAATCCCATAGGCTTTAGAGCGAGGGAACCGGGAGTGCTAAAATGCTATCTCACTTCCGCTTTTTGGCCTACAGAGTGACGTCGTAACTTCGGCACTCTATACATGCCATTTCAAAGCAGCCTTATAGAAAATGTACATGTCTCTATTACAATTTAGTCTGATCTATAATATAAATATACTTTTCAACTTGAATGACGTTGTGTCATTTGACTCATATTGTGATGTTTCTTCTCTTGTATACTCCGTTCGATTAACACACTGGAACCAATATTGACATGATACACTGATACATTTCCTCACTGCTATTCACAATGTACTTTCATTGTACTTTTATACACTTTTGGGTGTAATGCATTATGTTTACTGTCTGATGTAGTGGAAAGTAAAAGTATGAACATGCCCTCTGACCTTCCCTATTTTACTTCAACAGACACTCGTGGAGTTTCCACACACAACTCTGTCGGAAGTGTGAGCGACCATCAGGCACAAGTGCAACAATGAGCAATTTAGCAAGAAAAATTGAAGTTAGCTTGCTGTTCCACAATGTTTCAAATAATTTTTTTTCAATGCTAGAACCATGTGAGGATTTAATAAACACAGTTTGAGTTTATTATGTGTATCTGTGTGGTATTGAAGTTACATATTATTTATTGTAATGACCCTGACAAGAGCGTTCAGCATTGGGGAAGAAAGTATATTTTTACTCTAAAAAATATATATTTATAGTATATTTCTTGTTTGTTTGGAATACACTCTTAATCAATTTGTAATGTACTTGTAATAGAAAAAGTACTATAGCTTTGGGAAGAAATTATATTTGGTAACACTTTACAATAAGGTTCATTAGTTAACATTAGTAAATGCATTAACTAACATGAACTAACGATGAGCAATGCATTAGTTACAGTGTTTATTAATCTTTATTAATGTTAGTTAATACAAATACAGCTGTTCATTGTGCGTTCATGTTAGTTCACAGTCCATTAACTAATGTTAACTAATACAACCATTGATTTTAATAACATATTAGTAAATGTTGGAATTAATATTAACTAAGATTAATAAATGCTGAAGAAGTATTGTTCACATATTGTACATGTTAACTAATGTAGTTAACTAATGTTAACTAATGAACCTTATTGTAAAGTATTACCGTATATTTTTACTCAAAAAATGTATATTTATGGTATATTTCTTGTTTGTTTGGAATACACTCTTAATTAATTTGTAATGTACTTGTAATAGAAAAAGTACACTTTAATATCACCACTCAAGCATGAAAATATGCATGTACTTAAAGTGTGCTAAGTATACTCTGAAATTGTCTCAATTTAGCATCAAAAAGTACACTAAATACACTTAAAGTTATACTTTAATATAATTTAATTATAACTTAAATACACTTAGTACAAAAAAAATTATCCAAAATAGCACACTTCAAGTTAACTAATCATAATCACACTTGCAGTATACTGACAATTAGTCTTGCTGCAAGTATACTTAGCATACTTTTTTTTCACTAGGGTAACTGTACACATAAACATAAATAAAGAACTAGTAAATAGATCAAAAGTACATGTCTACCTGCCGATTTGACTATGATTTGATGTTTCTCACGCAACCTCCGTGTCCTAAAATCCCACAATGCCTTGCGTTACTGGGGTCCGCTGACGTCACGTTCCCATTCTCTATAGCTTGACGATTTAATTTACATTTTATAAAAATATAGGCCTTCATAATCGTTTTACCTTTCTTTTTGAATGGGAATTTCTTGGTAAAATATTTTCTATTTTATTTTGGCTTGTACGGACCACCTGCAGTACCCTCACGGACCACTAGTGGTCCGCGGACCACAGTTTGGGAATCGCTGTATTAGAGGACTGAGAACCTTCACATCGTTATTGTCGTTATTGATTGTATTATTAACAAACTACTATCACTGTTAGTCTATTACCTAACTAGTCTGTTCAATACATTTCTATTAACATTGTATAACGTAAGCGACGCTGTACGGTGAAAACCACATTAAATATAAATTTAATTATATAATGTAGCGCTAGTAACAACTAGACATCATATAGGTAGACGCATAGACATCATATAGGTAGACGCCTATCGACCGCTACTGCCTATTGGCACGGACGAGAGTTAGAGCCGCCATCTTAAACCGGTCATCCGCTCCGCTCAGTGTAATCTGAATGGCAGGTGAAATGAGCTGTCAGCGTATAAAATTAATCATATCTCACTGAATACTGAACTGATTTTCACACGTTTTTTTTTTTTTGCTGCAAAGGTCATTCATGTAGCTATGATACAGGACACATGGTTCGGCGTATTTTAATATGCATAGTAGGTTTAACAGTAATATAATATTCTGATATAAGATATACAGTGACCAGTCCAGACACAATATGTGTGATGAAGGATATAATGTATTTTATAAATCACACACTATAAATATAAAAAAAGAAGCAGAAACAGATAGTAGCAGTAACGTAAGATATTTTAATAAGTTGAAGAAACAATTTATGATTGGCACATGCACACACATACACGTGAACACTCTCTCTCTCTCTCTCTCTCTCTCTTCTCTCACACACACACACACACACACGCACACACTTTCACACACAGAGAACGCAGCCACCGAATCCACCGAACGCAGCCACCTGTAATAAAGACGCTTTTCAACGTGTTTGCATCAGTAATTTCTAAAAATTAAATTCAGACAACATTAAGCCTTAGTGTATACCTTTTTTATTGTATGTGAATGTGGGAGGGAAAATGTTCAGACTAAAGCCCTATTTCGGATTAACTTTACAAGGGTAGATGGAGTAAGTTAATGTAATTTTACCACAGGACTTCTGTAATATCTATAGCCAAATCGCATGTGATAAGATATAGGTTATCAATAAAACTAGAAGTTGGAGGGGTAACTAAATTTGCGCATCGCTATCATGCGTGTATATTAGGCCTATGTTGCTTCCTGATGTGCGCAAACACAAATAACCTACACAACAGGGCAGTTGCTTATCTGATAACCTATAAGCTCTTGTAGTTATTACTTTAACAGTTACCCCACCTCTCCATGCCGGGTGAACACCGGCGAATGCAGTAAACAGGATTGCACAACGATTTCAGTACAGTAATAGCAAATATCCTTGCTCCTTCTTGATTATCTGGTAGTATTCTATTCACAAAATACAACCAATAGTACGGTAATGTTAAGACTTACTTGTGAAAAGCCCTATTTTCGAGTGTTCCGGCGATTAGAACGGGAAAATGCTCCACAGTGCTCTGACATCTGCAATCTGAATCTGTTAGCAGTAACGTAAGATATTTTAATAAGTTGAAGAAACAATTTATGATTGGCACATGCACACACATACACGTGAACACTCTCTCTCTCTCTCTCTCTCTCTCTCTCTCTCTCACACACACACACACACACACACACACACACACACACACACACACACACACACACACACACACACACACACACACACACACACACACACAGTACGCAGCCACCAATCCACCGAACACAGCCACCTGTAATAAAAATTGAGAAGAAGCTTTTCAACGTGTTTGCATCAGTAATTTCTAAAAATTAAATTCGGACAACATTTAAGTCTATACCTTTTTTATTGTATGTGGATGTGGGAGGGGAAAATGTTGAGACTAAAGCCCTATTCGGATTAACTTTACATGGGTAGATGGAGTAAGTTAATAATGTATTTTTACCACAGGACTTCTGTAATATCAATAGCCAAATCGCATGTGATAAGATATAGGTTATCAATAAAACTAGAAGTTGGAGGGGTAACTCAATTTGCGCATTCGCTGTCATGCGTGTATGCTTCCTGATGTGCGCAAACACAAATAACCTATACAACAAGGCAGTTGAATGCTTATCTGATAACCTAGAAGCTCTTGTAATTATTAACTTTAACAGTTACCCCACCTCTCCATGCCGGATGAACACCAGTAAACAGCATTTCACAACGATTTCATTACAGTAATAGCAAATATCCTTGCTCCTTCTCGATTATCTGGTTATATTCTATTCACAAAATACAACCAATAGTAGGCTGACGTTAATGTTAAGACTTACTTTTGAAAAGCCCTATTTTTGGTGGTCCGGCGATTAGAACGGGAAAATGCTCCACAATGCTCTGGCATCTGATCTGCTGCCACGCAACGAACTAGGAATACGACCGGTTCAAGATGGCGGCCGGATTTCTCGCTTTCCAGTAGGGTATCCGGCCAGTAGGGTATCTAGTCTCTATTTGTTTTTTGATGTTTTTTTTATTTTATTTTTTATTGCATTTTAATAATAACAAAACATTTTACATACAAGAGCACATATAACCATACATGTCAGGGGTAGAGAAAACACATAAACAAAAAACAAAAAAACAAAAAAAGAATAGGCTACTAAAAGATTTTTTACAAAAAAAGTTTGTACTTGTCAAACAGCTGTTTAGTTTTCATAGCTTGAAATTATAACAATTAAATCTAAAATAAACAAAATGTTTTTTTCACTTTCAAATGAGAAACATTTTAACATAACATCAATTTCTTCAAAATTAACAGGAGTCATAACTTTACTTTGCAAGTAATTACAAAGTTCTTTCCAAAACATTTGGGTCTTGGGACATTCCCAAAATAAATGCTTAATAGTCTCAGGGCGGTTTTACAAAAAGCACAAATATCTTCAATGTCAACTTTAAAACGTTGTACCACAAGTGACTTACCTGAGGTAAATTCGATGGAAAATTTTATATGAAACCTCTTTTACTTTGTTTGTAATGCAATACTTGTGAGGTGTCATCCAAACTTTACTCCACTCAATATGTTTCTTAAATAAAGAATTCCATTGAACAGTAACAGCAAGTATACATTTAGATTGAAGAAGGGACCATAAAAAATATTATTACATCCAGAACTTGTGAAATCCTTACCCTGCAATTTAATACAAGAAGTAAATTCTTCTACTGTCTGTAAAGAACAATTATTATGACTTTCCAATAATCTCAAAATTTCCTTGGGAATTGCATTCAAAACCAAAGAATATTGGATAGGATCCACTGAAAAGTTATATATTTGAACAAACTCGTTGTAACTATATAAGACACCATCATTTTTTATCAACTGTTTAACCCAAATAATTCCCTTTACGAACCAATTTAAAACAAAAATGGATTTATTTCTAATCTTTATACATCTATTATTCCAAATGGTACATTTATGAGGGGAAAAATTGTGACTATACATTAGAGTCCATGAAAGTAAATCTTGTTTGTGGAAATTTGCAAGTTTGATGGGTATTTTGTTAGCATCATAATCACATTTTAGCATAAATTCTATACCACCTACTTTTTAAAAAATATAATTAGGTACTGTATACCATATACTTTGTTTATTTTTTAAATAATTTTGAAGCCATTTTATTTTAAATATCATATTAGAAGTCTTAAAATCCAAAACATTCAATCCTCCATTAACTTTTGATCTACCAATAATTTCTTTTTTAATATAATGTGATTTGTTCTTCCAAATAAATTTAAAGAGTTTAGCGTCTATACTTTAATTAGTGAAGAGGGTACTTCTAACACTTGAGCATTATAAACCAACCTGGACAAACCTTCAGCTTTAACCAATAACACACGACCAGTTATAGAGATATCTCTAATCAGCCAAGAATTCAGTTTCTTTTCGAATGATTGAATTTTAGGAGTAAAATTTAGCTCGTTCCTAACTTTCTGATTTTTTGATATCTTAATACCTAAATATTTGACAACTTCTTTTACGGGAATGTTGCATATTGTGGTAAAGTCACATGCACCTAGAGCCATGAGTTCACATTTATTATTATTCAATGAAAGACCAGATACAGATGAAAATAACTACAAACAATGCTTTTTCTACTTCAGTATAATCTCTTAAGAAAAGAGTAGTGTCATCCGCTAATTGTGTGCATTTAATTTCTGTATCTTCAATTTTGATACCATGAAAATTGTCCTTCTTAATATGAATGGCCATAATTTGTGTAACCAACAAAAAAAGCAATGGACTAATCGGACAGCCCTGCCGAATTCCCTTTTAATTTCGAATCTATGAGAAGTTCCATATGCCAATTTTACAGAACTATTAATCTTATTATATAGGGTTCTAATTACTTTTTGAAATTTGTTTCCAAAACCGAAAAATGCAAGAGTTTTAAAAATAAAGTCATGTTCAATTGTATCAAAGGCCTTGTAAAAATCGACAAACAAAATAAAACTATTTTCATTATTAATTTTATTATAATCTATAAGGTCTAATACAAGTCTAATGTTATTACAAATATGTCTACCTTTTATAAAACCTGACTGCCCCTCATCAATAATAAGTTCTAATCCTAACTTTAGCCTTTCAGCAAATATGGAAGCAATAATTTTACTATCAGTATTTATCAATGTAATAGGTCGCCAATTATCTAGTGATCGATAGGTCTTTACCAGGCTTTGGAATTAATGATATTAGACCTTGTGTCATGGAGGGTGGTAGACTCTTTAAAGACCATTAACAGAAATTCGGTTCATCTTGAAATGTTTTAAAAAACTCAGCAGTTAAGCCATCATTACCCTGGGGACTTTTTATAAAAAAAGTTTTTTATAGCTGTTTTTATCTCTAAAATAGATACTTCTTTATCACAAAGAGCTTTAAAATCTTCATCAATACAAGTTATGTTTTGTTTAAGGGGCTTTAAAAAATCTTCTATTTTGTCTGCACTACATGCATTGCTGGCATATAATTTACCATAAAAATAGATACATATTTTGAAATAATAATAGAGTCCTGTGTTTCATGGCTATTGATATTAAGCTTTCTAATGGATGTATATTCTCCATTCCTTTTCTCCAAATTATAAAAGTATCTGGAATTAGTTTCTCCTTCCTCCAACCAACGTCTTCGTGATCTAACAAATGAACCTTTTGCCTTGATTATATATATCCTAATTTATCTAACTCAGCCTGCAAATTCGTTAACAAATTAGAGTTCCCATCACTGTCATTATTATTAGTAATGTTACAAATAGCATTAATAATTTCCTCTTCCTTTAATCTATTAGATTTGGCAACTTCTTTACCTTTATTAATTGCACTAATTCTAATCTGAAACTTCATGAGCTCCCAATTTTTACAGTATAAATTTGTTCGTTTAGCTTCATTTTTAAAATTTTCCATTTCTAATAATCTATTATTAAACTTCCAATAAGTCTTAGAACTTTTATATGATGTTTCGTTATTTATTTTAGTGAAAAGATAAATAATTTTGTGATCAGACAATATTGATGGTTCAATTGATACTCTGTTTGTATTTTGTTCTAATGAATTAGAAATTAACCAAAACTCAATTCTTGACTGTTTAGATTTATCCCCATTACTCCCCATTACTCCACGTGTACTCTTTCAAATGTGGGTATTTATATCTCCATATATCAATTAACCCTACATTTTCACAAAATATTAATAGCTCTGAATTATTTGTTGGTGGTTTAACTGGAATAGGAATTCTATCCATCCTAACATCTGGGACAGTATTGAAGTCCCCACCTAGAATAATTTCAATATCACGAAATTTTTTTTCTTATTTTGTTTATCTCATTTTCAGTTTCAGAGAACAAATCAACATTATATTTTTTTATATTCGAGGCATATACAGTACCTAACAAAAACATTTTACCATCAATGGATACCGTTAGAATTATCCATCTACCCCGATTGTGGACTTTGCTATTAACTATTTTCCCTTTAAATTCTAGTCTCTATATGATATCTATGGTTCCAAAAGCTTGGCTTTTATTTTTGATAGGCTATATTTATTATTACTTCTGGGTCACGTAGATCTTCAAACGAAAAAATGGAAAAAATAATAATAAAAAAAAAATCGGACCGTTATTTGATTTTGGTTTTGCCATTTTTCGTTTAGAACCAAAAAGGAAGAACGGCTCTTTTTTACCGTTTTTTTGTTTTTGGTTTGAAACGACAAACGTAAAAGGTGGTTTCTCGTTATTTTGTTTTGTGGTGAAACGAAAAAAAAAACGATCAAAACGTACACGAACCTATCACGATTTAGCATTCAAAACTAAGCATTTAATGCGGCATAAAAAGTTCACAAAATGTATATTTTAAAATGCCGATATCAAATCCACAGCCTACTGACGGGATCTGCTTCAAGTATGCTGTTTTTAACTTTCACAGTAAGTTAAAACACGTGATGCGTAAAACATTAGGTAGTTTAGAAAAAAAAATAATGCTCATTAGCACCATGATGATATATGTGATGACAGCCAATGTGAGCGACGCTCCAGTGGCGCAATCGGTTAGCGCGCGGTACTTATACAGCAGTACGTTGCAGAGCAATGCCGAGGTTGTGAGTTCGAGCCTCACCTGGAGCAGTATTTTTGTAATGTTTATAATTTTAATTTGGCCTAATGTTCAGCTGTCTAGTAGTAATTATAGGCGTAATAATAGGTCCGGAATAGAAAAATAAAACGTGGTTTGTTTTGGGAAGGTG
This sequence comes from Hybognathus amarus, assembly GCA_030378365.1. NCBI lineage: Eukaryota > Metazoa > Chordata > Actinopteri > Cypriniformes > Leuciscidae > Hybognathus > Hybognathus amarus. The sequence continues at coordinate 53,173 of JAQIUQ010005424.1, forward strand.
ACAGTTTTACAATTTAAACTACTTATTATATAAAACAACCTAATATATAATGATTGAACTGTCAATTATTTGCATGTGTATTTATTTACCGTTTCCGTTTGTTCAATACAATCTAAATAAATGATTTCAATGTTTTCCTGTGTACTTAAAATCTGATATTTTAGTTGTTAGTAATTGAGTTGGTAGTAGTACCTTTGTCTAACAGCAGATTGCAGTCTAAGATCATCTAAAAGGCCTTTTATACATCTCGTTAACATTAAGCACTTACACGGACCTGTCAGTTGGTGGCAGAGTTGTTCATGAATTTCATCAGATCTCTCTCTTGCTCCTTCTGTTCATGTAGTTAATTTCCCTCTTTTTCACTTTTTCTTGTATGTTGAAATAAGATTTAATCTTACACATCCACTGTCCACACATTTTACTAAATGTAAGAAAATTACAATTTATTTTCAACTTTTATTAACATTTTGTTCTGTTTTAATATATTTACCTTTCAAGCACAGATCACTTTGACTTGTCAGACTTTTGACTGTCTATACAATTTAGAAAAGTTACAATTTAACTTTCACTCATTTGAACCCTAGTGGAAAAATATATACTTTATTGTATTTGAAATATATTCCGTTTTTCAATAGTACATTGCAAATATACTAAAAAAAATTGTACTATCTTTAAATATATTCAGAGTATATTAGCATCATGCTTTAACCTTTTTTCACTATACAACTTTTAACACACTTTAAAATAATTGTACTTCCGTATATTTTCTAAAAACAACAACAAAAAATGTATACTTGAAGTGAAAATTCAATCATTTTTTAAAAGTTTATTTATTTGCACTATTAGTGTACTGGAAATGATCATTGTAATAATTCATTAAAGGTTTACTTTCAAAACACATTATAGTATACATTAGTATTTTGTACAAAGTATAGCTAAGTTTTATTTGTCTAATAATGTACATTTGTTATTGGACATAGTATGCAATTTGTAGTAGTATTTGGAATAAGCCAAAGGTATTAATGAGCATATACTTTTTACTCAAATATTTCACACCACAATAGCCGCTTGGGCAAGTGCGTTCACGTGTGCTTGGGGAGACCCAAGTTTAAGTCCAGGCTCATGGTCCAATCCTTTCTCTCAGAAGATTTCGGTCGTATTGGCGGTTAAGTCGATAACAGGTTTGGGAGCTGTCTGCTGAGTTGACTGGTACCGAGTGGACTATTGGCGAGCACGGTAGCGAGAGAACAAACAAACCAAAATCAACAGAAGTGTCGGTCGGCGGTTCGGTACGGCTGTGCTGTGACTGGACCGGAGATGGAGGAAGGAGGTGGAGGTGGACGAGGAAAGGGCAAAGGAGGAAAGGGAAAGCAGGTAGGAAGTGGAAATGAAAGTATGATTAAGAAAAGGAAGGCTAACACATTAGGAGGAAGTAGTTCGGAAATGAGTGATGAGGAGAATGAGGAAAGTACACAAGAGGATCGTGATATTGACGAGTATAAAGTTGTTATCAATTTTCGAGAGGAAGGCGGAGTAGGAAGTGTAAATCCGGTCAGATTGACAGCAGCATTAAAGAATGCGATAGGTGATATCGTTGCAGCAAGGGTGCTAAGAAATGGTAGTTTAGTGGTTACATGTAAAGATAGTAATCAAAGAGCGCGGGCACTGAAGTTAGAAAATGTGGGACAATTTCAGGTGGTAAAGGTTGAAAAAGATCAGGGAGGGAAAAGATGGAGTAAGGGGGTGATTACAGGAATTCCGGTGTGTGTGCAGATGGAAGAAATCAAGAATAACATGAGAGGGGGAAATTTAATGAGTGCACAAAGACTACAAATAACAAGAGATGGCATTAAGGAAGACAGTCAGTCAGTTTTGTTACAGTTTGAGGGAGGGGTCCTTCCAGGGAAAGTAACAATTGGGTACATGAGCTACTTTGTGAGACTGTACGTGCCTAAACCGCTTAGGTGTTATAACTGTCAGTGGTTTGGACATGTAGCAGTAATGTGCAATGAGACAAGAAGGTGTGCAAGATGTGGAGGAAATCATAATTATGGTCAGTGTGGGGAAGGTGTACCACCTAAATATTGTAATTGTGGGGGTGCTCATAGTGTGGCTTTTGGAGGGTGTTCTATGATGAAGGAAGCGGTGCAAGTGCAGCAAGTGAGAGTAGGACAGAAAGTGTCATACGCAGAGGTAGTTAAAAAGGTTCATAACCAGAAATCAGAGGGTGGCAGTGAGAATAATGTGAGACATGAAGCAAGGCAAGGGAAAGAGGATGAGGGAAATATGATGCAAATGGATGTTAGACAGCTAGTGACATTTATTGCTGGTGTGATTAATGGTACTGCAGATGTAAAATCAAAGACTGAAAGAATACAGCTGATTGTGATGGCAGCAGTACGGCATTTGGATGTAACAGGGCTGACATGGGAAACAGTGAGAGAGGATCTCAAACATCAGTCTAGTCAGGAAGTATGGGTTGGTTAATATTTATCATGGTGATAATAATAATACATTAGAATGCCAGAAGCCTGGTAGCAAATGGACAAGAGTTTAAACAAGTTATTGAAGAAATGTTGCAAAAGCCAGATGTTATTTGTATTCAAGAGACCTGGCTGAGGCCAAATCTGGATTTTGTGATAGAAGGGTATGTGGGTGTCCGTCGAGACAGAAGCACAGGAGGTGGGGGAGGTTGTGCTACATTTATTAAACTGGGGCTACCATATAGGATTCTGGGATTAGGGATGGAGTTGGAGTATGTAGTGGTGGAGGTGTGGGTAGGAATGGAAAATGTAGTGATAATCAATTTTTACAATCCATGTAAAAGATTAGAATTAGGTTTAATGGAAGAGGTAGAGGGACAGGAAGGACAAAAGGTAGTGTGGTGTGGAGACTTTAATGCTCACAATCCACTTTGGGGGAGGAAAGAGATTAGATGAAAATGGAAGAGTGATAGAGGAGTTGATGGATTTAAAAGGATTGGCGTGCATTAATGATGGTAGCGGGACAAGGATCGATATGGGGTCAGGAAACGAGTCAGCACTAGACCTTACCATCACATCTCATGACCTAGCAATGTTTTTGTGATTGGGAGGTATGGGAGGAGTCGACAGTAGGGAGTGATCATTTTCCTATTTTATGCACAATTAGAATGAGGGTGGGAAACCTGTCTGGAGAGGGAAGAGGGAGATGGGTATTCAGTAAGGCTAATTAGGACAAATTCAAGGAGTTATGTGAGGAAAGGTTAGCTGGGGAGGTTCAAGATATGGAGAGTGAAAGAGAGTACAGTGCGTTCATAGATATTATTAAAAAAGTGGCAGATGAAACTATTCCTAAGAGTTCTGGGATAAGGAGAAGGAAAGCGGTTCCATGGTGGACACAGGAATGTACTGAAGTATTTAAAGTTAGAAACAGGGCTTTTAGAGTGTTGAGAAGTACTTATAATTTTGAGCATTTAATTCAATATATAAGGTCTCAAGCAGTTGTAAGAAAAACAGTACGACATGCTAAGAGGAAATACTGGCATGAGTTCTGCAGCTCAATAGGAAGGCAGACACCTGTGGGAGAAGTGTGGGGGATGATTAAGAAGATGAGTGGAATAAGGAGGGAATGGGACTATCCTGTACTGGTCAGTGGGGAGGAGAAGGCAGTAACTGATGTAGAGAAGGCAGAGATGATGGCTAAAGCTTTTGTGGCAATACATAGCTCTGACAACCTGGAGGGCGAGTGGAGGAAAGGAAGAGAAAATACATTAAAGGCATATCCTAGGGTCTTAGAAAAAGGGAGGAAGTAGGAGATGAACTGAGTGCTCCATTTTCTAAGGCAGAAATGGAAAGAGCTATTGCTAGAGCCAGTTTGACATCACCAGGAGAGGATGAAATGTGTTATATTATGTTTTCAGGTATGGGTGAGGTAGCATTAGGCAGACTGCTTAGGCTATATAACAGAGTTTGGGAGGATGGGCAGCTTCCAAAGAGCTGAAAGGAAGCAGTTGTAGTTCCAATTAGGAAGCCAGGTATGGACCCACAAAGCCTACCAGCTATAGGCCAATTGCGTTAACATTGCATGTATGTAAAGTTATGGAACGAATGATAACGGACAGACTTGTTTATTTTTTGGAGAAGAGGGAATTAATTACATGTCAAAGTGGATTCAGGAAGGGGAGGGGAACAATGGATCCAGTGTTATGCCTAGAAGACGAAATAAGGAAAGCCCAGGTCAATAAAGAAACAGTTGTAGCAGTGTTTTTTGATGTGGAGAAAGCCTATGACATGATGTGGAAAGAGGGACTGATGATTAAACTGGATAAAATGGGCATAGGAAGTAGGGCTTTTAATTGCGTGAAGGATTTCCTGTATGGACGATCCATACGAGAGAAAGTTGGAAAAGAAATATCTGGCAGTTACCTCATAGAAAATGGGACCCCTCAGGGAAGTGTGATTAGTCCTTTGCTCTTCTCCATCATGATAAATTATGTATTTTCAGATGTAGGGCCTGGAGTTGGAAGATCTTTGTTTGCTGATGATGGGGTGATGTGGAAAAGGGGAAGGAACATAAAGTTAGAAAGGTCCAGAAAGCAATAGAGCTAGTAGAGCGGTGGTCACTGAGATGGGGTTTTAGATTTTCAAGGGAAAAAGCGCAGGTGGTTTTCTTTACAAGGAAAATGGTGGATGAAGAGATTAATCTTAAATTATATGGACATGTTCTGGAGAGGGTTGAGTCCTTTAAGTTTTTGGGAATGGTGTTTGATGCTAGGTTGACATGGGCCAGCCACATTAAGAAAGTTTTAGTTAAATGTAAAAAGGTGTTAAATGTGATGAGGTGTTTGGTAGGAGTGGAATGGGGCGCAGATAGAAAAGCAATGAAGAGGATATATGGGGCGCTGATAAAATCAATAATAGATTATGGATGTTACAGAGATGCAGCTAGAACAACGTTGGCCAAGTTGGATGTGGTGCAAACACAAGCATTAAGGTTATGCACAATCACTTGCATTGCATGTGAACTTGGGCGCGAAACTCAGCTTGTGTTGTACGCTGTCCATTGATCACGCTTCATCAATAATCAATCACGTAAAATGAGAGGCCAAACACAGATATCACTGTGTGTGAAATAAAATGTTTTATTTACGATAATAGTGATTGTCGGACGAGATTAGATGCCTGACTTCCCTTGGCATCGGTAAAAGACGCCACTGAGAACGGGTGATAATGTGAGAACAGTAACTAATAATATGACAATTACATTTTTATTTTTCAGAAATTATCTGAAAAATACAAATGTAACTAATGTCATATTTAATCACTATACATGCATATTATTTAGTGATGGGCTGCCCAATGTTAGCTCAGGACGACGACTGAATAGGCAACACGAATACAGAAATAAATAAAGCTAAAATGCTTGGCGGCAGTAGGCCTATAAGGGGTTTAAAACCATTTCTTACCTCTATTTAAAGTGCACCAAACATGTCCTTGCGTTCTGGTGTGTTTCTAATGAATCTTAGAACAAGAGAGATTCAAACGAGTGTCGGGTTACGGAAGCAACTGAGAAGGAGGCGCGCGCAGGCGTAGTATATCAACGATTTACGAAATATTAAAATAATTAATCATTAGTTTATATCTTATACACTGCCCATTATTTTTATCCCATATCAAACACCGTATCTTTTGTCTATTTTAATTTTTTTTCTTCATGTTTTTAAGTATAATATTTATTATAGTCCACCACCGCAGCCCCTCACCAGGGGGGCTGATGGTATGACGAGGGGGCTGCAGCCCCCGCAGCACCCCCTTCCCGCGCCTATGGTCAGACCACCTTGGCGTCTTTGGCAGACTAGTGTGGACCTTAAGATTTTAAATACTCACTCAAGAAATAGAGCGGAGGTGGATATATGTCAAGTATTTTGTGAAAGGATGAGTGACAAGTATGGGGAATATTTGGTCATATTTACTGATGGATCTAAAGACCCTTAGTCGGGAAAAGCTGGAGCTGCTTTCAGTGTACCAAAGATGGGGGTGGAAATGAAGAAGAGAATCTCTGATAATTTATCAGTATTCACTGTGGAATTGGTAGCTGTTTGGTTGGCATTGAATTGGGTTGAAGAAGTAAAACCAGAAAAGGCTGTCATATGTTCAGACTCAAGTGCAGTTCTGAAAAGTTTGCATTCTTTTAAGTCACAAGCAAGACAGGACATAATATATGAAATACTAGAACTTCATACACGAATTTGTCAGATGGGGATAACGGTAAAGTTTACATGGGTACCCGCACATGTCAGGAGATAGATTGGTAAAGCAAGTGAGAAAACAAGAAGAGGTTGAAAAAGTAATTACAATAAGTAAAGCAGAAGAGAAAGCACAAATCTGGTCAGAAATCAACAAAAAGTGGCAGGCACACTGGGATGCGGAGGAGAAAGGAAGACATTTATATAACATTTAACAAAAGGTTGGGACAGAGAGGGTCACTGGAAGGAAGCGAAGGGAAGAAATTATCTTCACAAGATTAAGAATAGGACATTGTGGGTTAAATAAGTATTTACATAGTATAGGTAAGCACGTATCGGGTAGGTGTGTGTTTTGTGAAAATATTGAATCTGTGGAGCATGTGATTTTTGAATGTCATGAGAGAGAAAGATGAAAGAGGGTATAAGAAGGCTAGGGGGGCAAGGGAATTCACTAAGGGAATTGCTGGGGAAATCAGTAAATGGTATGAGTGCATTAGTATTACAAATTCTTAAAAGAAACAAGACTGGCAGAAAGGATTTAGGTTGAATTTTTAATTTATTTATTTATTTATTTATTTATTTATTTGTTAAGAAGGAAAGAAAAGAAGAAAAAAAGAGGAAAGATAATGAAAAGTTCAATTTAAGTTTGATGGGGTATTTTGGTAATTTATTTATTTATTTATTTATTTATTTATTTATTTATTTATTTATTATTTCTTGGTCCACACTCCGGTATAGTAGGTGGCGGTAATGCACCTTTAATGTTGGATGCCAACCGCCATAAAACGACAAAGAAGAAGAATCCTTTCTCTCTCTCTCTCTTCACTTCCGGTGAGGGCGAGGGTGCAGTGTGCGGTGGAGAGCGATCTTTCCTTTTTTCTTTGATTTTGTTTATTTTCTTTGTTTCTTTTTCCCCTACGTTGCGGTTTACTATAATAAAAAAAAAAAAAAAAAAGCCAGTGCGTGCCAGTATGGCAGCCGTTCCGGCGCAAGGAACGGCCTGCTTATTCTCTTCGTAATGGGTGTAGGTTTGTGCCAGAGGCAGGTGTAACAGTTGAAGATTTGTTGGTCACGGTGGGAGAGAAGGTTGGGTTTGATAACAATTTCTGGCTCAGCTGAATGAACAAAGCAGTTCGTAGTGTTTTTGATAACTGAAGCTTTGGTAAATAAATTGCCTGTGGACGGATTTGTGGGTGAAAGAGGCGTTCTGTCCCGGTTTCACCGCTGTCTGCCCCAGCCACAAAATCACAATCTCAAATGTCTCGCCGCTCATTTTCCAGCGACGCAATAGTAAAAGAACTTCTACGATTTTGGGAAAATTGCAAGCCCCATGAGAACGATCCCATTAGGATGCAAAAATGTGGCGCTAAAGCACTGTATTGTCCTTTCGACGTCGAATTTTTATGTTTCTAAGCTCCCAAGCAGGCGCGGATTTACGGGTGGGCCTGGGTGGGCACGTGCCCACCCAGATTGACAAGTGGCCCACCCAAACAGATGAATAAAAACTATATATTTTTTTTCATTTTAATAATAATAATGAATTAAGTTTGGCCATACGGCCGCCGAACACTTTATATGATATGACGAGCGCTGAGCGCGTACATCTCTGGTCAGCGCCAGCGAACGCAGTTTGAATCTGGCAGTGATGTCATGTCACTGTACATATTTTGTCCAGACTTCGACACCCCTTGCAAGGAGAGCGGACGAGGCTCATTTGTTCACATGAACACATCTTGGAAAGACAAAGAATAGGGCCCGTTCACAGATCGCCTCTTTGCGCGCTGTCATTTCAAATATACTGTATGCTCTCATTATGGAAGCAACGTTGTCGCGACAGACGTGGTCAGGCGTCTGATTGACTCGTCACACGCGTGCGTTTCGACAGCCAAGGGACGCGCGATTTGCCATTAAAGCTCGCCTTCTTAACGTGCGCTTTGTGGTCACGGAAAACGCGCATCAGAAATTCCCGGTTTTGCATCAAAACGTGCGTCCCTCGACGTGTGATCTGCAATTTAAACGAGATTGTTTCTGTCTGCAGGTGTTTTATGCCTCAGAAGACTGTACGAGGTGCTGAAATAAAAACAGTGAACGTGAAACCGAGTTGTTTTTCTGTTCGAGACACATCTCGCAAATTTTCCAGTTGTATTTCCGGTAACACTTTACAATAAGGTTTCATGCATTCTTTTTTTTTTTTAATTATGCATAAACCACGAGTTTCTGACGCGCGTTTTCCGTGACCACAAAGCGATTGTCCAGGCGCGCATATATGCCTGCGCGATGAGTGCAAGCGCACCGCAGGTCATGTGACAAAAACCAACTGATCGGCTTGCCTCAGTAACAACTTCGAAAGCTCGACAGAACAGCTGATCATAGCTGTACAGTGCAGTTTTTATTTCTCATCTCCATAAATATAGCCTATCTAGTAGTAAAACTACAAAATCTAGAAACCCTCGATTCTGGCCCACCTCGACTTAATCCAGGCCCACCCATCTGTCACGTTCTGCATCCACCACTGCTCCCAAGATCGATCTTTAGAAGTTTCCTTTAGAGTTAAACACGAAGATAATTCATACATGGTGTACGCGAGTACGGAGAGTTTGAAATGTTTTGATTGCGGCGATGTCAGACATAAGCGCTTCTCGTGTCCGCATAAAGTGCGTGATGAACCTACGCTTATAACGAGTGCAGATGAAAAAATTAAATGAGGAATCTCAAGCGATTGAAAGGAATAAACAAGACACTGTGCAGACTGATAGAGTGACGGAGGAGGAGGTGAAGGAACAAGAGAAGGTGAGTGCTGTTGTTTCTAATAGCGTGAGTAATAATCAGCCTGGGTGCAGTAATGCTGTTGAAAAGCCTGCTGGTGCTTGTGGAGTTACTGATAGGATGGTGAATGAATGCAGTGTAGAGGATGTGCAACAACAGTCTTTAGTAATTCAGGCAAAATGTTCAGAAGAGGACAGAGGTGAAGAAATGGATGGTTTATCTCAGAGTACTGAAGATGGTGTGAGAGATGAACAGTGGGCTGAGATGGAAAGAGCAAGAGAAAGTGATTTGTACACCATTGAACAGATTAATAGTTTTCTTGATGAAACTAAAGGGAAAGCAGGAGTAGAAATTGTTGATTTCTTTCCTGATCTTGAGAAATTTGTTTCTTCGGTAGCCTCTGAGCCCGAAAAACGAGTAATTGCACTGAGCTCTCTCAACTGAAAAGGTATCGGCTTAAGAAATATATCACATCTGCTAGGCAAAAATTGAAAATGGTTGAAAAAGAACCACTAACGAGGGGGAAAGCTAAAGACTGGGTTTGGGTAATGGATAATGGGTTACACTTTTTATTTTATTTTTCTATGTTTTCTTTCCTCTCTCTTTCTGATGGAGATCTTAAGAGCAGGATCACTAAATGTGAATGGGATGAGGGATATGAAAAAAAGTGTATTTCTTTCTGAAATTATTAATTTGAAAGATTTAAATGTTATTTTTTTTGCAAGAAACCAATAGCAATTCAGACAATGAAGTTGATTGGGGGCTATGGTGGAGGGGAGAGTATTTTCTCAGTCATGGGAATAATCTAAGTGCTGGGGTAGCAATTCTTTTTGCCCCTTCTCTCAATTGCAGTATTTTGTGGAAAAATGAATTGGTACCTGGAAAACTCTTGATTGTTAGAGCTGAAATACACAATATGAATTTCATTTTTGTGAATATTTATGCTCCAAATATAGGCATTGAGAGAACAAGGCTCTTTTCTAAATTAGAACAGTTCTTAAGACAACAAGATGATGGAGATGTCATTGTTTGTGGTGGAGACTGGAACTGTACCTTAGACTTTATAAAAGATAGGACTGGGGAAGAACCACATCAGATGTCAGCTACTTGTCTTGCACGATTAGTAAAGAATTTTCACTTATCAGATGTATGGAGAGAAAATAATCCATTAGTTACACAGTACTCTTGGGTGAGTTTTATTAATAATATATTTTCTGCTGCTCGTTTAGACCGGTTTTACCTTTCTCACAATAAGAGGAACAGGATTTTGAATTCAACCATTACTCCTGTCCCCTTTTCAGATAAACTAATCACAGTTGAATGTAGTCTCTTAACAAAAATGTATAAAACTTCTTATTGGCATTTTAATGTCAAATTGTTAGAGGACACTTTCTTTTGTGAAAACTTTAAGAATTTTTGGGAAGTTTGGAAGACTGAGAAAGGAAGATATGACAATATTATGCAATGGTGGGAGATTGGGAAAGTGTTTATTAAGGATTATTGCCAACAATATTCTTCTCTTTCTGCTTCGTGTTTAAAGAAAACATTAGAGAGTTTGCAACAAGAACTTAATATTATTGAAGAGAATATGACTGTAAATGCTTCTCCTAACTTGAAGGATATGTGGTCTGAAAAGAAAATTTTTTTGAATTTAATCCTTGATGAAAAAGTCAAAGGAGAACTTATAAAAAATCGATTTTTTAAATCCTACGTCCTTTTTTAATTTAGAACGGAAAACTACGCTTGAAAAAAAGATGTTGTTTTTAAAAGATAAGGATGGACATCTTGTTTCAGACCCGAAAAGGATGCGACAGACTGGCAGTGGATTTCTATACTGAACTGAATTCTGATGAGTGCCTAAATGAGCTATGTAGACATGAACTTTTACAAGATCTTCCTGAGATATCTACAGAAAAACAACAACTTTTGGAAGCACAACTTACTTTTAATGAACTGACCTCAGCAGTAATGGATCTCTCATCAGGGAAGGCACCAGGGATTGACGGACTTCCTGCAGAGTTTTATAAACACTTTTAGACTGTTATTGGTCATGATTTTTTTGAAATTGTTCAGAAATGTGTAAGTGAAGGATGTCTAACAAGAAGTTGTCAGCATGCTATCTTAACATTACTTCCAAAAAAGGGAGATTTGATGCTACTAAAAAATTGGAGACCTGTAGCTCTCTTATGTTCAGAGTATAAGATTCTCTCTAAGTGTCTTGCTAAAAGGTTAAATGATGTATCACATGAAATTATTCATACAGACCAATCATATTGTATAAAGGGCAGATCTATTGCAGATAATTTACATCTGATGCAGGATCTGTATGACTATGCTTTTTATAACAATGTTGATGTTGGGTTCTGGCAATGGACCAAGAGAAAGCCTTTGACAGAGTTGACCATCACTTTCTTTTTGGAGGGTTTGGAGGGTTCTTTTTTACAAGGCTTTTGGATTTGGAGAAAATTTAATTTCATGTATAAAATTGCTTTATAATGAGGCAACTTGCTTGATAAAAATAGGTGGTGGTATCAGTGTCCCCATAAAGGTTCAGAGGGGTATAAGGCAAGGTTGCCCCATTTCTCAGGGCAGCTTTTATAGTATTGCTTTTGAGCCATTACTCTGTAAATTAAGATGAGAACTAATGGGGCTTCAAATCAGAGAAATTGATTCTTCACAGTTTATTAAAATGTCTGCATATGCAGATATGTTCTGAAAAAGTGTTTAGAAACTTATGAAAAAGCCTCTTCTGCGAAAGTCAATTGGGGCAAAAGTGTGGCAGTGTGGTGTGGGCATGACAATAATGGTCCCATCCTTCCTGGAGAGTTGCAGTAGGGAAGGGAAGGTTTTAAATATTTAGGAGTGTTTTTAGGATCTGTAGAGTATAGGAAAAAGAATTGGGAGGGACTAGTGGAGAAAACATGTGCTCGGTTATCTCGGTGGAAATGGTTGCTCCTCCGGGAGTTATCCTATAGGGGTAGAGTTTTGGTCTGTAACAATCTTATTGCTGCTACTTTATGGCATAAAATGACGATATTAGAACCTCCAGAAGAACTGATAGTGGACATTTAGAAAAAAAAAGTTGATTTCTTTTGGTCTGTGTGTCACTGGCTAAAATCACCAGTACTTTATTTGCCCAGGATGGAGGGAGGTCAAGAACTTATTGACATCAGATCCAGAATTAAAGCTTTCAGACTCCAGACAGCTAAAAGACTCCTGTATGGTGAAGAAGTGAGCTGGTGTGGCGTAGCCCGTGGCCTCCTAAGAAGAGCAGGTGAAATGGGTTATGATCGTCAACTGTTCCTAATGGACATTAACAAGCTGGACTTAACTGGTCTGTCATCGTTCTACAGGTCAATGTTGAGAGCGTGGACTCTTTTAAAGTCTGCAGAGATCTAAATGGTGAACAGAGCCAGTGGTTACTGGAAGAGCCCTTGATCTTTAACCCCAAAATTGATTTGGATGCTCTAAAATCAAGTTCTGTGAGGCATGCTTTATGCTCTGCAAAATTTTTAAAGATTGGACACTTATTGAATGAAGATGGATGGATTTCTGCAGAGTCTCTGTCTACCAAGCTTGGCATAAAATCAGTCCAAGTGGTGCAGAGGCTGTTGAACCATCTTTATGAGTCCATACCAGTGGACTATAGAGACTCTTTATTTTTACACAAAAAAGAAAATGCAGTTTCTTCTTCGGCGACTGGATTGTGGCAAGAAAGTCAAGGTGGCATTTTATCCTTCAAGACGCCTCAACAGGGGAGTTTCAGAGACTTGGGAAAAAGGCTACTTGCGTATATGCTGTGTGTAAAAGTCTGTGAGATTACAAATTTATTATATGTTAAATTTAGGTTTTCCACTCCAATGGTATAAAAACTGATAAAGTTAAGTATGGATTTTAGATGATTCTTTAGCCAGTCTCTTTCCTAATAGTCCTGTTTTTTCTCACCTCCCAGCCTAGAGATTTAATAATTTAAGTTGATTGGATTATAGCTATAGGGGAGACTTCCACCTTTTGTCTTTAATGGCTCTGGGATGGCCCTTTGGAACCAGAGTTCCTGGCGACTATCAGCATCTGAATAGTTATGCTGATTCAATTGGATTGGTAATGCCCTCAGAGTAGGGTGTTTTCCTTCTTCATTTTCATGCTTTGTTTCAGAGTGACTCCACCCTTCAATGTAAACTCCTCCCCTCTAAATGTATAAATTGTAAGGGAATATTCTCCCTTAGTTAGAGCTGATGTTGACATGACTGCAGCTACCAGCAATAAACAACTTCTGCTTGGAAAGCTGCGATAAAGGCTAAAAGAGAGATGCATGCAATGCAGACTGCTCTTGCAGAGTCAGATGCAAAAATGGAAGTTTTGCAAAGATATGAATGCACACAAGCAGCAGAGAGCATTATAGAAGATGATGAACAGATCGCTGAAACAAAGGTGAACATAACACACCAGTCGCCATCACAATACACCCCAGTCATGCCCAAGCTTGAAAACAAGGTTCATCTAGCAAGGCCACAAAGAGCCTCGTCGGTATCGAACATGGACCCCAACGACGGACCTGTGCTTGATAGTCTATGCAAAGCTATTTCTCAGCAAGTCGACGTCACCTGAGTACCTCGTGAAGAATCACAAGGCCACATTACTCCCTGAGCTCGCTATTGCAACATTCAATGGTGACCCGCTTGAGTATAAATCCTTTATCAGATCTTTTGAACATGGAATTGAGGGCCGCACTGATGACAATCGTGATCGTCTACAGTTTTTGTTGCAGTACACAAGTGGACAACCACATGAGTTGGTAAAAAGTTGCATTCACATGGAATCCTCAGCAGGTTATGCCAAAGCGAAAGAAATGCTGAAGGAGTTTTTTGGTGATGATTACAAGATAGCAGAAACTTACATAAAGGAGGCGTTGGATTGGCAGACAATTAGGTCAGAAGATGGCGTTGCACTGCAGTCCTTTGCATTGTTTCTTACAGGCTGCTGCAACACAATGACTGATATAAGCTACATGGAAGATTTGGACAACACAGCTAACATAAAGGTTTTGGTTAACAAGCTCCCATACAAACTCAAGGAAGCTTGGAGAAGGTCTGCATGCGACCTACAAGAAAAAACAAAGAAAAGGGCGAAGTTCAAGGATTTTGTCGAATTCGTCAACAAGCAAGTCAGATATATACTAAACCCACTCTACGGAAACATTCAAGAAACCACCACCAGACCAAAACAACCGGTACAACAGAAACCCAGACTACAGTACCCAGAGACGTTCAGACCAAAGAAGGTATTCACGGGGGCCATTGTCTCCTCCCAAACTGAAAACGAATTCAGGACCGAAAGTGACAAACAACCAACACCAAAAACACCGAATGCCTCTGTAGACGCATACAACAAGCCCTGTGTTTATTGCAAGGGAGAGCAACACAGTCTGGCAGTCTGCAGAAAACTCAAGTGCAAGCCGCACAAAGAAAAAATTGACTTCCTGCGGAGCAAAGGTCTTTGTTTTGCATGCTTGAAGTATGGCCACATGAGCAGTAGTTGTAAAGAGAAAGCTCAATGTCAAGAATGCTCCCGACTGCATCCCACATTGCTGCACATGGATACTAAAGGCTTACGTGAAGAAACAACTACAAGCGAGCGTTGTGGACCGCAATCCGTTTCAAGCGCTCTTGTACACACGAAGGAAACTTTTGCAGTCACCGGGGCCGGTAAGGAAAAGTGTGCTCTTTCAATCATTCCAGTGCGTGTCAAGGCACAAAAGGGAACCGATGCAGTGACAACATACGCATTCTTGGATCAAGGTAGCTCAGCCACTTTTGCTACGGAGTCATTAATAAAACAACTGAGTATGAGCGGACACAATACAAGCATCTTGTTACAAACAATGGGGAATGAATTTATTGTTAACACCTGCATCGTGAATGGACTGGAAATCAGTGGCTTGGATGGCAACCACTTTATTGAACTTCCCGAGGTGTTTTCACAGAAACATATCCCTGTAACCAAGGACAATATTCCCTGTCAAGAGGATATTGACAGTTGGTCTCATTTAAAGGAGGTGAAACTCCCCACTATCCAAGCAGAGGTTGGATTACTCATAGGAGCAAATGTTCCCAAGGCAATGGAGCCACTGCAGGTGGTTAGCAGCGTGGACGACGGCCCGTACGCCGTGAGAACGATATTAGGATGGACGGTAAATGGACCACTCAGAGGCAAAAGCGATACGAGGGAGACAAACACATTGACTGGAGTCACCACCAATCGTATCTCAGTAGCCAAACTAGAAGAGCTCTGGCAGCTGCAGTCCAAGCTGGACTTTCCTGATGCTGGACAAGGTGAAGACATCGAAATGTCCAAAGACGATCATCGGTTTATTGACATTGCAATGCAGAAATGTGCTACAGACTTTGAGGATGAGTTTGGTTCAGAAGCTGCAAAAACTGTGAAGAAAAACCTTTACATAGATGATTGTCTTAAGTCAGTCACAGTGAAGGAACAGCCTTTGGATGATGAAGGTCTCCATGACCAGTGCGCTGGCCGCGGGTGGAGACGGGTTCAGTGTCTCGCTGATGTATTCTGGAGGCGCTGGTGTGGAGAGTGTCTAGTGCAGCTCCAAGAACATCAAGGATGGTTCACACCTGGAAGAAACTTCAGTGTTGGTGATGTAGTGCTGATCGCGGATGATTCATCGCCCAGAAATTCGTGGCCACTTCGTCAGGTGAAGGTCAAGACTAAGAGCAACGAGCTTTGTCGCCCGATAACAAAGCTATGTCTACTTCAGGGATCGGAGGACGACGCATGGGCTGTTCCGAAGGCGGGACCCTATTTCGGATGGGGCGAAGACCAATAATATTTCTTTAAATAGTTCATTAGTTATCATTCAGGCTCCTTTGATTTAAGTTTTTATAATTGTTTCAAGGACATTGATAACAATTAGGGGCCGGTAATGTAGGAGCCTAAATGCAGTTGTTTGATGAATGATGTGATTTGTGTGATTTGTTTTGGGAAAAATATTTACAGTGCTTGCAGATATTTATAGAGAACAAGAACAAGAATAACTTTTCTGACTGAGTTCAGGACTGAATCTTTTCATACAAACAACGATTCAGTGAGTTTTCACTCTATTCAAAGAACCAGACCAGTACCAAAGTTGTGCCTCTGCGCCGTCAGAGAGTTATCAGACAGCTGTAGTGTTTGATTAACTAAAGTTATCCTTTAAAAGTTGTCTTTTAAAGATGAAAGATATCCTCTGTTATCAGGCAGGGAAGATTGACATTAAATGTTAATATTTGTGGCCATCCTCTAAAAGTTTTGGAAGGTGAAAGATCCTTTCCATTTTCTTTCAGGGAAGATTAGCGTAACATGCTAATAGTTTGTGTTGTTTTTGTTATTTTGTATTGTTACCCTCTAAAAAAATTACTTTAGAGATGAAAGTTTGATCCTCTGTACAAGCAGGGAAGATTAGCATAAAGTGCTAGTAATAGTGTGGATTTCCTTTGCTCTGTCAAAGAAGGTTTTACAACAGTCAATCTGTGTAAACAAGTGTAGCATCTGTTGATCAGAGAAAGTTAGTTGTTTTGTGTGGTAACAAAGAAACTCACAAAATGGTTAGGAAAAATGCTAGGTTGATTCCTACAACTGAGAAAAGTGGCCTTGCCACTCCATTGTGGTCAGATAGCGAATTTAAGTCATTGTTAGGAGAACACATTGACTCCATAGTGACTCAGTCCGTCAGACTGAATTTGACAAAGAAATTTGGCATTCACCCAGAAAAATGTTCTATTGAAGTCTATTGAAGATTGTAAGAAAGTGCTTGGAGCAAGTATTCGCAAGAACAATGTGAAGGCCATTATCTGTTGTCACAAAGAATTGAGCTTATCCATTGCACAAGAACAAGCTAGGTGTATTGCTAAGTTAAATCAACAGAACAAACAATTGCAGACTCAATTGTCCTGTTTCAAGACAAAGGTGAGCCATAAGCAGGCCTCAACCAAATGTAACTCTGAAGACCAACAGTCAGATGAAATTTATCCTGATTTACAAGCATTCTTTGAAAGAGATGTAGACCTCCCATTAGTAACAGATAAGCATGTACATTCGGTGAAGGTATGTGCTGCTAGAAAAGACAGCAGGGAATTGAACAGTCAGAAACTATTCCTTCCAGTACTTCTGTTGTTCAAATCCAAACGGTTATCAAAACGCTTGAACCTAGAGACATAGAGAGATTGTCACAGAGCTTACCCTCAGCACGCACACAGTTCACTGAATTTAGCAGAGCTTTGATCAGTAAAATGCGTCTCTACGACATGTCGTTAACAGAAGTCACACAGTTAATGTCTCAAATTCTAACTGAATCTGAATTCAACAGTTTTGAGTCTGCTGTTGCTTCTGAACTGCAACATGCCAGAAAAGATGAATTGAGAGAAGGTGTTTTAAAAATCCTAAAGAATATCCTAGGACCCAAGTTGGACTGGTCAAAGATTACTAGGTGTATGCAAAAGAAGGATGAAAGTGTGACTGAGTACACAGAAAGATTCTGTCAGACAGCAGCTGCTCATAGTGGGATAGCGGACACTTCAGACAAAGTGTTAGATGACAACGGTCCATTAGTTCGCACATGGTTTGATGAGCTGTTGTCAGAACAAAGAAATGCGTTGCCTTTCTTAGAAGTGACATGGCAAACTGGAACCTTAAGAAGTAACCTGGACCGGTTAACTGCTTGGGAAAAAAATGCGAATGTTACGGCAAGAGTTCAAATTGCAGCAGCCTATTTTAAGGTCAGCACAGAGAACCCACAGAAACGTAAATGTCCTAAGAGAGAGGGCAGGTGTTATTACTGTGGTCAGAATGGACACTGGAGCAGAGAGTGTAGAAAAAGCAGAAAGAACTTTAGAGAAATCAATCTTTTTGGCCAGCTTTTTCTCAGCTTTCTTGCTACTCTGAAGCAGCCATTCTCCACGCCAGTAAACTTGGGCAACTTGTTGACGTGTTAACCATTTGGGCTGTGAGTGCTTAATTTCCCCAGTAACTTACAACAGAGATAAAAGACTTATGTTTGTTTAACGGAACAAAAGGAAAGTGACTGTCTCAGCTTTTCCTTTAGGGGACTGCTTAAGAAACTCACAGCCTTAAATATTATTCTACAGCACAGGCTTTTTATCAATAATAGTGATTAGGTCAGACTGTATGTAAAGTGCCCACATGCAGTGTAGCACTAATGAATCAAGCAACAGTCAATTCAGCAACCCTCACCCATTCTCACGCATGATGTCTACAATGACTGATGTTTTGTTAGAGGATGAAGGAAAATTAATTGAGTTACACAGATCAAAGTACACAAGTCACAGGACAGGTCAAGCCTAAGTGGCATGTGCCCCATCAAGGGATGTTGATCGGCAGTATTGTGTCAAGGAAGAAAAACTTGGTCTCATGTTCACGTTGAAAAATGTTCTGTCTCATTGCAAAGTGTTCTGCAAAGTTCTGCCCAATGACAGGGACATGATAGGACACGAAAACAGTGAGGAGCCAAGGGAAGAACCAAATGCAACAGGCTTTGGGGGCCAACCCATTCAGCGAAGATTCCCTCATAGGCCTTCCCCATCCATTTAGTCAATCCTCACCTCACTTTGTTCCTTAGGTGTCAAGAATTAAGAAATAGGGAAAGAGGGAACAATAGCAGACTCAGTGTTTACTAAGCAGGATACAACCCTTGTCGTTGAAGAAATACTGCTCTCTTGTTTTCTTTTTCCTCTGTGCAGAGAACCCTTCACCTGCATAGGAAGATACCACTTTCAGAAAAACAACGAGACCCACTGCCGAGCCAACGATCACCGAAGTGAAGAAGAAGAAAAAAAGATACTAACCATTAGGGATGAGCGAGTACAGCATTATCTGTATCTGTATCTGTATCTGTTAACCATATGAAGTATCTGTATCTGTATCTGTACTCGGACTGGGCGGGGCCTAAACCCGGAAGTGGGTCGGGTAGTCTTGAAATGGGCGGGGCTTTAACCGGTATGTTATTTTAAGCATGCAATTGATATGGGTTGATCAGAAATTGTTATATTTATTGCTGATAAGATAACTATTTACATGACAGCATCAGCATTGAGCTTCAGATCAATGGTTTTGATCATGATAAACAAACTACAGAACAAGTTTTGCAACAATGAATACAACACATTGCAATTATGAAGTAAAATGTAATGAACAAGAGTTTTCATCTCAACTAGGGCTGGGTGATATGGACCAAAAGTCATATCCATATTTAGGTGAATTTTGAATTTCAGATATACAAAAAATATCCTGATATTTTTTCTGCAAAGTGAGAGCAAATGTTCAGTCAAAGCCAAATATGACATGTCACAAGTAGTTTTATTGAAACATGAACATTTGCAAAATCAGATGAATAAATAATAAACAGGTTTCTTCACCTTAGGGCTGCATGATTATGACAAAAATCTTAATTGCAGATTATTCCCTTGGATTGTAATTGTGATTTATTTTTATTTATTTATTTATTTATTTATTTTGTTAATACAACGTTGGTATGAGCCATTACAGTCATTTAAAAATATTAAAAAATAACACAAAGAAAAATATGGGCATTAAGGGGTTAATATAGACACGACATTTACCATGGTGAATACACAATACTAACAAGAACTGTTAATGAAACATGGAAACTGCTTCTGGTGAATAAAATGAAAACCATACCTGCATTGCTTTTATTTCGTGTAATTTACAACGTAACGGTGTTGCATGCTCGTATACCGGTAGTTTCTTTTGCACTTATACAGTGAGACATACAGCGCGCGCGCCGCATATGCACGTGCAATTGAGTGTGCGCTACGACTAACGTTACAGTATAACGGCTGACAGGACAGGGAGTCCGTTTTGCTGAGGTGAAAGACTTTATTTCATGTTATAACATAATAACATGCTTTAATCAGGCATGCAAAGTGGAGTGACGGGGGCGCGGGGAGCAGTGCGAGAGCTCTGGGTCAGCAGCTTGCTTGGAGCAAGGATCACAGCGCAAACCTGAACTATCGATATGCGATATGGTCTAATTTCAGATCACATTTAAAATATATATATATATTTATATTGATATATCGCTCAGCCCTAATCTCAACATAACTTTATTTATTTATTTTTTTTTATCCGAGCACAGATATTGACTTGTATTACTCGTATAATATTTGTACTCGTCAAAAGTGCTTTATCTGTACCGGATACTCGTTTTAGCCGAGTATTCGGCTCTAACTCGTACTAACCATCCAGGACATCACACAAAGTGAAGACTCCAGAAACCTTCTTTTTGCTGGAAATGTTGCAGGCCACAGCCGAAGATGGCTGCATTGAATCACTTGTGCACAAACATGATGTTCCAACCAGATAGTCTTGATTTTTCAGCAAAGATTACACCAGATGGCTGAAGTTAATTCTTCCGTAAGTGCTTCACGAACCCTAATTGCATGTTTGTTTTCTGTGTCAGCACGCAAATACAGAAAAAGCAAACATAGAAGATGAGTTGATGTGCCTGTAACTAGCAAAAGTTACAAGAGTGTACTTTTAATTGTTTAATTTTGTATATAGTGTGGGAGTTATTTAGAACTCCCAAAGGGGGAATTGTGAGATTACAAATTTATTATATGTTTAATTTAGGTTTTCCACTCCAATGATATAAAACTGATAAAGTTAAGTATGGATTTTAGATGATTCTTTAGCCAGTCTCTTTCCTAATAGTCCTGTTTTTTCTCACCTCCCAGCCTAGAGATTTAATCATTTAAGTTGATTGGATTATAGCTATAGGGGAGACTTCCACCTTTTGTCTTTAATGGCTCTGGGATGGCCCTTTGGAACCAGAGTTCCTGGCGACTATCAGCATCTGAATAGTTATGCTGATTCAATTGGATTGGTAATGCCCTCAGAGTAGGGTGTTTTCCTTCTTCATTTGCATGCTTTGTTTCAGAGTGACTCCACCCCTCAATGTAAACTCCTCCCCTCTAAATGTATAAATTGTAAGGGAATATTCTCCCTTAGTTAGACGATGTTGACGTGACTGCAGCTACCAGCAATAAACAACTTCTGCTTGGAAAACGTCCATTGTCTCCTGGTCTCCTCAGTTGCTAACTTTTCTACCAAGGAAAGAAAAGTTTACTACAAGTCCTTCATCTTCATACACTTGAAAATTTAAAAGAGACTAAATGGACAGAATTTTTTGGACCAGACTCTTCCCGAGAGGTTGCTGGAGGACCATGTACAAGCCACCCATTGAAAAAAGGTCTGGAGACTTGCAGTGGCGCGTTGTACATGGTATTATAGCTACAGACAGATACAGAGCACATTTTTGATCCACTAGCGGGAATGGGATGTCCGTTCTGTGAACAGCAGGAGACTGTTTTTCATTTGTTTGCTGACTGTAGTAGATTATTGCCTCTTTTTGAAATTCTTGGAGGCTGGTGTCAAACATTAGGAGAAGATTTTACACTTAAGTTGTATGTCTATGAGACCCAAATATAAATGCAGTAAGAGGGAGATCTATCATCTACTCAATTTTATTTTTGGACAAGCAAAGTTAGCTGTTTGGCTCTCTCGTAAAAGTAAAAATAAGTGGTACAGGGGCAAAATAATGTGGTACTGATTTACGGGGGTTTGATGAACTCAAGGTTGAGAATAGAATTTGAATACTATCGACTGAATGAGAATATTGAAAGATTCAATTTTAATTGGGCTATTAATAAGTGTATTTGTGATGTTGACTGCAATGGTGATTTACAAATGTATGTATAATATTATATGATGATAATGTGGGTAAAAGGTTTATAGGTGGTTGTTATTTATTGTTCTCTTTGTTAGTGAAATAATTGATTGAAGATTGTTTTTAATTTTTTGTAATTAAAAGTTGTACAAAGGTCTCTCTCGCTCTCTCTCTCTCTCTCTCTCTCTCTCTCTCTCTCTCTCTCTCTCTCTCTCTCTACTGCCCTAGTGAAAAAAGTATACTTTACTGTATTTACTTTCCTTTTTCATTATCATGTTTAATAGTAAATTGCAAATAAACTAACAAAAAATGTATTATCTTTAAATATATTAAAAGTATATTAGCATCATGCTTTTTACCTATTTTCACAAACAACTTTTAACACACTTTAAACTAATTGTACTTAAGTATATTTTCTAAAAGCATATTGAAAAACAAGCATACTTTTAACATATTTCTAAAAAAGTGTGCTATAAGCACATTGGTTACAAATATATGCTTTGTTACACTTTTAAGAAATATGCTCAAAACAAGTATACTTTTAATACATTTATAACAAGTGCACTAGGTAATAAATACATGCTTTGTTATAAATACATTGGTAATAAATAAATGCTTAATTATAATTTTTTTTATTTAAGAAATATGCTTAAAATAAAATATATATTTTTTTATATATATATATACCAACTTATAATGTATTAGAAACATTTGTCAACTATTATTAAGCATTGCAATAAGCATACCAAAAATTAATGTTGTTCTCTTTTACTTGTTTGTAGACTTGTAAAAGGCTTCTTAAAGGGGTGGTTGATTGAAATTTCATGTTTTTCATTTTTAACAGTGTGTAATGTTGCTGTTGGTGAATGAACAGTATCTGCAAAGTTGCAGCGCTGAAAGTTCAATGTAAGCAGAGATTATCGTCTTTTAAAAATCAGGAAGTTTAATGCCTACAAAAACGAATGGGACTACAACGGGTTAGTTTTATCAAATGCCAGAGCTGGCTTTATAGCCACTAGGCTACTAGTTTGCTATGCTATTTTGTGTCTACAACTAACGCGTACAGACATTATGGACCTGATTTTTGTATATGTACTAATGTTGTAAATGTATTTTCCATGTATATATACTTTATGGTGTTATTTTTCGATTTGATCAAAACGTAAACCAGTTCCAGACGCTGTTTGTGTATATAGTAGCCACTTTGTTCGATGCTATTTTGTGTAAGACAAACATGTATAAAGTAAAAAAAATAGGCAAATTACCATTCAGAAACGTTTTGTAAGAGCCGTGTGTGGTGAGGTTCTGCTTGCCTGCTGTTTAAAACAAATAAAAAACTAATAGAGGAAAATATTTATGTGCAAACAGCGGAAACTGTATATTCGTGCAGTTTGCGCATGTCAAAAAATCTGATCCGATTGTGTCCATGTAAACGTAGGTACGGACAGTGGCAAAAGCGACGGCAACACATGCTCTTTTCACTTGTAAAACTCAAGGGTGTATGGGTAATGTAGTCTCTGCTCTCAGTAGGACAAATTAGGAAGTGTGCATTTAAGGGCGCTCTGAAAAGCGGCAGTGCAGCCAAAGGATTAAAACAAATGTGCAAATGAGTGTACTGGTACACTAAAAACACAATCTGGGCGCACGGAGAGGTGGTGGTACACTCAAGAGCTATATTTGGAAGTGGCGGTACCCGGCCCACTTAAAGCACTGATCACACTGTATGGTTTGGCTGGTTGAGGTGAAGCTGAAGGTCATTCACCTAGCAGGAATTTTCCATCAGCTTGGCTGAGATGTGAGCAGATACCATCAGATCATCTGGCTGGAATGAAAGGCAGAGATGTGTGTCATTAAGATAGTAGTGAAAGTAAAAGCCATGTTTCAAAATGACAGAGCCTAGTTACAAAAAAACAACTGTAGCAAAACCAAACCTTGTGGACACTTTTAGTGCAGTCATATGGAATCAGAAGACTCGGTCATTACGATTTTTTAAAAGATTATTCTTCCCATACCTTTTTTTGCCATGATCATCTGCTTTCCACATGACCTGATATCACAAAAAAATATTTTAAAACTCAGTATTACATTTACACGTCAGAATATGTTCCAATGCAATGCAAAACCTCAACTGACTATGATCTGGAAGCTCCAGGAATGGTTAACAGTATGTTTTGAGCTGCCATGTGATTTTAGCTAGCTACATTTATAGAAAGTAAAAATGAATATGATTTACTGTGACTTAGCTGCATCGGTTACACATAGGGTTCATCATGTTACAGTATATTCATATTTTAATCTTCCTGTTGTAGCAATATAGACATGTATTTGTTTACTTCCCCTTTAAGTATTTTCACTCTCTGTCAACTCCCCCCAAACTATGCTCTGGCAGGATTGGAGGAGAAGAAAATTAACAACGGAAGTGTGTATATAGCGGCATGAATGATTCAAAGTAGGGGGTTCATGTTCTAAGGACGACACACCTCCCCAGTGGAGGCTGTTTTTTGCGGGTGGATTATGAGAAGAGTGTGTGTTTTTCGGGCATCGTGAAAAGGAGGTAGTGCTGCTATGTTATCCTCTCACTAGCGGGTGGGTCCGTTGACTCACGGATGTTTCTCCGTTTCGTGGATTGTACTCATTTGAACTCCTCGGTGGCTTGGAGGAGCAAAGGAGCAAGACGGACTGATGCTGCCGATGTTCCCGAGTCACACAACTTGACCACCCGTGCTGCAAATTTTGGGTCAGTGTTGCGTTGCATTGCACACACATAACCACTAACACTGCAGATTTTAGGAGTGTTAGTTTGTATTTTTTTTTTTCTCTACTGTTTGAACGTGACTATAGTGCTACTGTGATTTGACGAGTATCGAATTTTCTTTTGTTTATTCTATTTTTATTTTTATTTTGAAGTAAATTGTGTGTCGAGAAACTTTCTAATCTTATTAAAGAAAGTGCATATAATTTCATTTGTAGTTTTGTTGTTTTTCTCTCTCTCTTTCTTTTGGTTTGTAACGGGTGGTTGTGATAGCTATCCGGGACAGTATTATAAATCTGTGTGGCAAGTGTATACTTGTCTGGCGCCCGAACATTAACAATTGTTTTTTTTTTTCCAGAGGTTTCGGGACTGAGAGTCGACATTACACTATTGCCTTTTGCAAAGTGTAATCGCCAGTGTGGTCTAGCGGTTAGGTGCCCGCGCTACCACGTGGCGACCCGAGTTCAATCCTCACCTGAAGCAACAGTTTTTTTTTGTTGCTTATTTTTTATTTTCTTACATTGTTAGGCCACCACCGTTACAGAAGTGGCGCCCGAACAGGGACCTGAACTTTGGACTTGAACTTTGGACTTGAACTTTGGACTTGAATTAAAACATGAACACTTGAAAATTTGTTTGTGAAATGTGTGGATTGTGAGCAGGTGAAACCCTGAAGTTTTGAATAATCTTTGTCAATTGGTGTTGTTTGCTTTTGAATATGTATTTGGTGGGTTTTTCCTTTTTTTATGGTGTTTGGGGGAAAATTTTTTAAAAATTGACTATTGAGAAAAAAGCCCAAAACCTTTTTTGCCCACATTCAATTTCTTGATTTTCATTTATTTATTTTTCAACATTTGCAAAACACCAAAACATGGCCACTACTCCTCCCCCACACTCCACGTATGTGGACATTGATGAACCGGATGCACCACCCAACATTTCCACTCCATACAGCTTCCCCTATCCAGGAACTCGGATGCGGATGCTTTCCCCTGCTCTAGGAGGCAGTATATCAGTGCAGCCCCCGCCGTGGGTCCCTGAATCTGACAACATGCAATTGTGTACTTCCCATGATGTTACTTCTTTTTCCTCAATGGATCAGCATGCCCTGCCCGGCATCCTTCCAACCCCTGGGAGGGAAATACACCATTTCACTGCTCAGGTACAAGGTAACTGGGACAATCTGAATGACTTCATGAAAAAACAGGAGAAAACTGTAAATGAGCTTACCCAGATATTAAAGACATCCTCTTCTCACCGTGAGAGCCAGATCAGTGATCTTTCGGCCAAGGTGGAGTCTAACAAGCAACAAGTTCTCACCCTACTGACTGCATCTAAACAACAAGAGGCAGCTGAGACCGACCAATTGGTTAAGGCAATGAAATTAATGTTCTCGAAGGAAATTCAGAAAATGGAATCAACTATCACTTCTGCAGTTCAGGATCAGGTGGAAAGGCTACGAGTAGAGTTCCAACAGGATATCAAAACCATCCAACACACCCTTCTGGGTGGCCTTGATAATGTTACCACAAACCTTCAGCAATGTGAAACACAAATTGACAAGTGTCGTATCTGTGTAGGTGATCTGCAAAAAGATTTCCAAGTGTACAAAAAGAAAACTGTTGAACACCATATGCAAGAAACAACAGCTCAAGTTCCGAGGACTACACTCCCAACAGCCCAAGCACCAGAAACTATCTCAACCCCTCTATCGACCCTATGGTAAAAAGTGATCATATTAAATTAACCTTTCCCACTTTTGGGCGGCATACAGATGATATGGACCCCCTATTGTACTTGACCAAGTGTCAAGATTTTCTAGCTTTACATCCTTTGACAGATGCAGACCTCTTGGCAACCTTCCGCACAGTATTGCATGGCACTGCATGTGACTGGTGGGAAGTAAGTCGTTTAATATAAATACGTGGAAGGAATTTGAGACCTCATTCCTCTCTGCTTTCCTGTCCGAGGACTATGAGGATGAGCTGGCTGAACGTGCTCCGTACTAGAGTCCAAGGGGAGAAAGAATCAGTTAGAGACTTTGCATTCACTTATCGTGCATTGTGCAAAAGATGGAAGAGCACTCTAACAGAAAACGAGATTGTAAAAATGATCTTAAAAAACATCAAGCCTTACCTGGCAAGTCAGCTGCGGAGCCGTGTGAACACCGTTGAAGATTTGGTTAAACTTGGACACCAGCTAGAAAAAGATTTCGAAGAACAGCTTCGGTATGAGGGCCGTGTGGGCCTTAAACAACAAGCCAATCCACAAAAACACATAGTGACTCAACCAAACCAACCTGTTGAGAAACCACCGGTACAGTGTTGGAGATGTAATGGACCACATCCTCCAGGAAATTGTCCATTGTATGTACGTCCATCTTCTCATCAGTCTTCTGGGCAACAACACTTCACCCATGGAAAGTATTCTCACCACTCTGGAAAATCAGGGGACGGCCTTCCAGTAACACTGTCGCAGCCTCTGGTACATCCCAGTCACAAGCAGAAACCCAGAGTATCTCAAACACTTCAAGATCAACTGCATTCATGACCATACCACAGCAATTAGTTGTCCCAATCCGTGTTGGTTTTTGGATGGGGAAAGCCATCATGGATACTGGAGCAAGTTACACGCTACTTCACGAAAACCTTATGAAGCACCTTGCCATCCAGGACCAGCTCCAACCATGGTCTTGTGGTCCTCTCTATCTGGCCAATGGAAAAGGTGAGAGTCCTCTAGGATGGATAAACTCCACTATTCATCTACATGGTAAAGCCATTACATTACCTGTTGTTGTCCTCCCTTTCTCAAGCCCTTGCTTATGCCGTTGTCCTGGGATTGGACTTCATCTTTTTCAGCGGCTTGCAGATTAACGTCAGTGAACACAAATATTCCTTCAAGTCTGACCTTGCTGAAGAATATCCTTTTCAACCTGGAAATGCCAGTGAACCCCTGTTTAACACACCAACCATAAAGGAGGAGAATAGAACCAGGAAAAGCAAACAAAACTTGTCCCTGTTAAGTGCTGTTCCTCCTCCCCAACCTTTTTTGACCATGTTACAATCTGACATTGTGAATGATGCAACACTAATTGTGGATGCTGTAAGCATTGCGCATCTACCCCTGGAAGAAAAGCAGCAGCTTCTTCAGATCCTAGAAAGCAACCCACGAGTATGTACTCACCAAACTGGACGAACAGAGGTCCTGAAACATCACATTTATACCACCTGTCAGGTACCTATCAAGCAACGGCCCTATCGGTTGTCCCCTGTAAAACAACAGGCAATGGAGGAACAATTGGACGTGATGTTGAAAGAAGGAATTGTGGAGCCATCACATTCTGGTTGGGCCTCACCAGTAGTCCTTGTTCCAAAGAAAAATGAAAACTAAAGGTTCTGTGTAGACTACCGTAAAGTCAATGCAACTACAGAAAATGACGCCTACCCTCTCCCAAATATCACAGAGATCTTAGAATCACTCTCGGGGGCATCCATCTTCTCTACCATAGACCTCAACAGCGGGTATTGGCAAGTGACAATGGACCCTGATAGTAAAGCCAAGACTGCTTTTGTCGTGCCTGCAGGTCTATATCACTTCAATGTTATGCCTTTTGGTTTAAAAAATGCTCCTGCTACCTTCCAGCGGCTAATGGAGACCGTCCTGGGGGAGCTAAGAAGTAAAATATGTTTTGTCTACATTGATGACATCATCATTTATTCTCCCTCCGTGAACCAGCATTTCTGTGACTTCCAGACTGTCCTCCACAGGCTGGAAACTGCTGGGTTGACTATTAACCCCCTGGGGTCTGAGGTCTGTTTGGGGCCCTTGAGAAGTTTTGACATGCCCTGACATTTTTGCTTATTTCAGCTACTTACAACATACCATTGGCCAACATATAATTATGCTATATTCAGCACAAACACTGCTACAA
Source organism: Hybognathus amarus (assembly GCA_030378365.1). Classification (NCBI taxonomy): domain Eukaryota; kingdom Metazoa; phylum Chordata; class Actinopteri; order Cypriniformes; family Leuciscidae; genus Hybognathus; species Hybognathus amarus. The sequence goes on from JAQIUQ010005424.1 coordinate 81,608, forward strand.
GAATACATGAGCAAAATGGATGTACATGTTTGCATTTTATAGAAAAAAAATATTATGCGTGGTAAGTTAGTTTTAGGAAAAAAATTGTCACTGCAATAAGGCCATTTAACAAATACTGAACAGCTGTTCACAAGACTTTTGACTTACCATTCTTGTAGGCTAGAATTTTTACTACAAAATGATGTGAAAATCATTCTGACCACACTTTCACAAACCACAATATAACAATTTAAATATTGCAAGTCAGTTTTTGTGTCAGCACTGCTGTATGCGTGGGAGTGTTAATGGCCATGAATATTAAATGAGATTTACACCAGGGGAGACAAAAGACACTCCCCCAGCAGCTAATGGCCCATCAAGCTGCTCTGACGCAGCCTGAACTAAGAATGAGAGGTGATTAAAAGGTTATGTTTTCTGTTTTATTGTAATTCCTCCATGTGGAGGAACTAAATATTGTGCCTCACAAGACCAGAGTGCTACATAAATAAACATAGTACAGGTGAAAAGTTTGGACACATTCCTATTTTTAATATTTAAAAAAATAATAATAATAATAAAAAATTAAGAGTAACACAGTCACACATCTTTATGCCACTCTTGAAAACAGTTCTGAAGACGTGACATACGTGAAGACATAAGTGAACATCACATGCCTGGCATTTCCATGGTGTTAATTGCGTTTTACCACGCACTGCTTTGTCCGTTCACATGTCCGTGTCCGTTCACCAAGTGTGGCAACATTCCTTTCATCTGATGTCAGCTCAGCTCCTGGAACTGGTACATGGTCACTATTGGTCGGTTTTGGTGCAGTTTTCTGTGACACACCACAGAGCTTTGTGATCAAGGAGAACGGGATGCTGAGACATTCCTGAGAAATTAAAATAAAATAAACTGTTAGCATTATCCAAAGTAAACTGATGGAAAAATAATGGGTATGGATAAAAAAAGAAGTTTTTTGTAGTTTCTCAAGTTCACTCAAGAATAGGAACTTTTACATTATGATGCTGTAAACACAAATAGGCTATATTTCATCTGTAAAATATTACATCTATAAACTTACTCAGTATGATTCTCGATCGCACTGAGATGGCGAAGGAGAACATGATGCAGACACATTCCTGAATGAAAAATAAAAAAACTGTTAGCATACATTAACCAAAGTAAAGTGATGGACAATTAATGGGTATCGATGCACAATGTATGTCTGTTGATGGTCCATGGGACGGAGAAATATCTATTGATGGGCCATATACATGAAATACTCAATGAACGGATAGTTCGTGAATGACACATCACTACATTTCAAACATTTACACCTGTATTCACAAGGCCATGATAGTGTCATAGGCTAACCGAACATTTATATATCTGTTGCTGGGCCATATGGGACGGAGAAATATTGATGGGCCGACGCGTCGCGTCACCGCGAGTAGGCTATCTGTTGATGGCCCGATTGCACGCATTTAGTGTGGATGGACCATTTGCGAACGCATTTCAAACATTTACACATGTAGCTATTCACAAACATCTGTGCATAAGGCAGGCCTAAGTTATTTACGCATGATATAGTGTCTAGGGTAACCAAAGCTGAACATTTAATTATATAAATAGGCCTAGATATATTATATTTAGACCTAATTACCGGAGCCTGAAATATATTTCTCTCAAACACATTAACATAAGCAGTTATTAGCAAACTAAATACATTACATATACATGAACATTTATATATAAAAAATGTGTTGTATTTAGAAAGTAGGCTAGAGATATTTATATTTCACGTAATCAGTACGCTATATAACCTAAACATGTAGTTGTTAACAAAATACATAACGCATAGTATTTGATAATATAATAGCCTAATATACAAATTTGTTTAGAGAGTAACAGGCTATATCATATTCAAAACATAGGACACGAGCGTAGGCTGTACTATGCCCGTATGATGTGAGGCAATCTTTTCAAAATATAGTCGGAAAATTCATATGAGCTCTATATGATCAGAAAATGAACAACACTAAACAACTTACTCCGAAATGAAATCCTCGGCGGGGTCAACGCGTTCTTCAAAATGCAGCCGTTCGTCGTCCCGAGTTGCAGGAATCTTCCTCAGAGGAAAAGGTGAATTCTTCCTCGCTGTCCAGAATCATCTGAAGGACCTCTTCGGCGGAGTAGCGTGCCATCCTCAAAACGCGATGAACTATCAGTGAATCTGATGAAGAAACTTGTGTTTCTATGCCACTGATCGGTGGGCGTATGCTTTGCATAACATTAGATCCCCCATTTTACCATGTGAAAAGCGCTGGGGCGTGGCGGTCTCAGCTAATTAAAGATAATGAACTGAGAACGAAAAAACTGTGCCTCTCCTTGGTTTCAAACGGATTACATAAACTGGAAATATTTATTTTTTTAATAAATTACTTCATTTAAAAGAAGAGAACACAAGCTTTAAAAAGACATGTGTCTCTGTGACAAGTATTGAGTGACTAACAGTGTATTTTTCGGACGCGTTTTAGAATGGACTTCACTGAAAGAGAGAACGCAGAACGCGCATCATGTTTATTATTGTTTATTTGGCGAAAAACACAACACTTTGTTTTTATTGTGAGATTCCACAAAAAAAATACACACTTCACAGGATCGAATGATGTATAACACTTATATGTAAGATCAAAATCAACAGAGTAATTTGAGTCTTTTTTGCACTGATAAGGAAAAAAGTGTGCTTATATCGCCGGCGATACGGTTCAACCCGAGAGGGTTAACTTGAAAAAATGCAAGTTTTGTCTTTCAGAAATCACTTTTCTGGGTCATGTGGTGAGCACTGAAGGCATCACAGCTGATCCAGGTAAAGTTGAGGCCATTCGCACCTTTTCCTGCCCCCTGCAACTTGAAGGAAGTTCAGCGGTTCCTGGGCTTATCTGGATGGTACCACCGTTTTGTGCCAAATTTTTCTAAAATTGCTGAGCCCCTAAATTCAATGAAAAAAAAGGACAAGTGTTTAAATGGACGACGCTGTGTCAACAAGCATTTGACCAGTTAAAAGCATGCCTCTCGTCACCCCCATTCTTGACCACCCTGATCTTCGAGTTCCATTTATCGTATATACAGATGCCAGCGACACAGGACTGGGTGCTATTCTCACACAACGGAAAGATCCAGGCAGAGAAGAGGTTATTGCTTATGCCAGCCGAACCTTATCTGGAGCAGAAGTCAACTACACGGCAACAGAAAAAGAGTGTCTGGCAGTTGTGTGGGCCTTGGAAAAATGGCAACATTACCTTGAATATAAACTCTTCACTGTTGTCACAGACCATTCCGCTCTGCAATGGGTCATGGGATCCACCAAAACCACCAGCCGCCTCATCAGATGGGTCCTGAGACTGCAAAAATTCAACTTTGTCATTGAATACCGTAAAGGAAAATTAAACGTAGCCCCTGATGCCTTGTCCAGGTCTTCCACTACAGCGAGTTCTCCCATCACAGCATGTTGCACCCTTTACAACAAGCAAAAGACGGACCAACACCCAGAGCTTCCAGTGTCAGATGATGTCCTGTGGGAGGAACAGCATAAAGACTGTGAAATAACAACGATATTGCAGGCGGTAGCAGAAAAACAAAGTCCCCACATTGACCAATATGAAGTGGTAGAGGATAAGTTGTATCACAAATCTCACCTCGGGAATGAGCAAATACACTATAGGGTGTATGTTCCCAGCAGTCTCAGGCCGACACTCCTTCAGCATTATCATTCTCACCCCTTAAGTGGTCATCGAGGAATCTATAAAACCTATAAACGGCTCCAGGAAGTAGCGTTTTGGCCAGGAATGTGGACTAATGTGAAACATCATGTCAGGAGTTGTGTGACATGCCAAACCCTCAGGTATGATAACCAGAAACCTGCAGGGAAACTCCAATCAATTACCACCACCCGTCCAAATGAAATGCTGGGAGTTGATATTATGGGACCACTACCCCGGAGTACACAGCAAAATGAGTATTTGCTGGTTTTCGTTGATTATTACACCAGATGGGTTGAGTTTTTCCCCATGCGTCACGCCACTGCTCAGAGTGTTGCAACACTTCTAAGAAAAGAAATCTTAACTCAGTGGGGAGTTCCAGACTTCATTCTTTCTGATAGGGGCAGCCAATTCATCTCATCTGTGTTTAGAGAAGTATGTGATAAATGGAGTGTTACCCACAAGTTAACCACCGCATATCATCCTCAGACAAACATGACGGAGCGTGTGAACAGAACTCTTAAAAACATGATTGCGGCATATGTGGATGACAACCACACGAAATGGGATCAGTTCCTATCAGAGTTGCGATTTGCCATGAATTCTGCCGTCCAGGAGACCATTGGAGTAACCCCTGCAGAATTGCAGCTAGGAAGGAGACTCCATGGGCCAATGGATAAAATACTTCACAGTCCAAATCTTACTCCTGACGCTTCCTCTTACGATGTGGTTTGTCACATACAACAACTACAATCTCGAGCTGAGAGAGCAGCAGAAAAGCCAAACATCGACAACTCCGAAACTATAACAAAAAAAGACAAGACATCACTTTCAAAAACAAAGACAGGGTATGGCTTCGAAACTTCTCCTCAGTCCAGTGCACAACGTAAGTTTAGTGCAAAATTGGCACCTAAATGGAAAGGGCCTTACCGGATTCTGAAACAACTGGGACCTTTAAATTATCGCATAGCGTTGGAAGCAACTGGAGAAGATGTGCGCACTGCACATGTGTGCAATCTTAAAATGTGTTTTCCAACAGCTGAGGAGTTGGACGACCAGGAAAAGAGGAAACTTCAAGACCTCTTTCAAGAAACCTTTGATGAGGAGGAGTTCTTTGGTTTTTGAATTTATTTTTTTACAACTATGTGTTGTTTCAGCAAGGGGGGAGAGTGTAGCAATATAGACATGTATTTGTTTACTTCCCCTTTAAGTATTTTCACTCTCTGTCAACTCCCCCCAAACTATGCTCTGGCAGGATTGGAGGAGAAGAAAATTAACAACGGAAGTGTGTATATAGCGGCATGAATGATTCAAAGTAGGGGGTTCATGTTCTAAGGACGACACACCCCCCCAGTGGAGGCTGTTTTTTGCGGGTGGATTATGAGAAGAGTGTGTGTTTTTCGGGCATCGTGAAAAGGAGGTAGTGCTGCTATGTTATCCTCTCACTAGCGGGTGGGTCCGTTGACTCACGGATGTTTCTCCGTTTCGTGGATTGTACTCATTTGAACTCCTCGGTGGCTTGGAGGAGGAAAGGAGCAAGACGGACTGATGCTGCCGATGTTCCCGAGTCACACAACTTGACCACCCGTGCTGCAAATTTTGGGTCAGTGTTGCGTTGCATTGCACACACATAACCACTAACACTGCAGATTTTAGGAGTGTTAGTTTGTATTTTTTTTGTTTTGTTTTCTTTCTCTACTGTTTGAACGTGACTATAGTGCTACTGTGATTTGACGAGTATCGAATTTTCTTTTGTTTATTCTATTTTTATTTTTATTTTGAAGTAAATTGTGTGTCGAGAAAACGTCTCCGGTTACTATCGTAACCTCGGTTCCCTGAGAGGCGGGAACGAGACATTACGTCATACTGACGTATATGGGAACTCCTCCTTTCTCCATTTCCACTGAAATCTTATAGGCTAACGCCAGCTGGAGACAGCTGGCCAATTGACGCAAACATGCAAATGCTGACCGACAGCGGGCAGTATAAATAGCATGGGCGCGCCAATTGCGTCAGAATAACGACTGAACGCTAGCACAACTGATCAAACGGCGAGCACGGCGGATGACGTAATGTCTCGTTCCCGCCTCTCAGGGAACCGAGGTTACCAATAGTAACCGGAGACGTTCCCTTTCAAGGCGGTCACTTCGACATTACGTCATACTGACGTATATGGGAACTGTATAGAATCCCGCCGTGAGCGCAGTGAAGATAAGCCCAGACGGGGTCAAGCTACTCTTCCACAGGAAACAACAGTTCTAAGCCAGTCACACCGCTAAGGAGCACACAAACTGATAGGCGAACTAGACCAACGTTTGCTCCTACTTTACCAAGATGCACATCCAATGCAAAGAAGCGAGGGCTTCAGATAGCCGATGTAAGAAGTGCAAACAACACATAACTGAATGTACATAAACACAGTGCCATTGGCCATAGCGACAACAACTGAGAATAACGCAGTCAGAAATAGAAAAGTCAGTCAGCCTATTCAATCGGAGAATAGCCAGTTGCACTAGAGGCAACATAACAGCATCGGTCGCTGTAGCTCCAACACCATAGACGCAGATAGATCAGTATAGGCACTGAAGGATACGGGGCAACACCACTGCATGAACACATCCACGTGTAGGTATCGCAGGCCACCATATCAGAGACTGTGAAATGCACAGTTTGACCGGGATAGCTAGTTGCACTGAAGGATCAAGGTAGCAACAGCATAACACCTTAGTTACGTACATACATCCAGAACTGTGGATATGCATGGTTAGATAGGATAGCTAGTTCTGCACTGAAGGAACAGGGCAAGAATAGCAAAACACGCCCTTGCACGTGCAGTGTAGTCACCATCGCGACAATATCTGGTAGTTGCACTGAGGAAGAGGGCAACATAACGCATAACCCATCAGTGTGTACATTTAACATCCGTGTGTGAAATGCGTGCGGGTCGCCGAAGCGACTCGCAACTGCATGAGTATGTGCAGATCAACATAATGGTCAGTTACGTTGGCAACATAACGTTGGCAACATAACATTATGTTGGCAACATAAGAGCATAACGCTTCAGTGTGTACGCCAGCAGTGCAAGTCGCCGTAGCGATAAACTGAGACAGGCACAGTTAGATAGGATAGCCATGGAGCACTGAAGGATACAGGGCCCCACGATAGCATAGTGACATTAGCGTGTACCAAAACACAGTGTCAGAGGCATAGCGACATCATCTGTGAATACATAGTAGATCAGAATAGCCGGTTGCACTGAGGATACAGGGCAATATTTAGCGGCGTAACCAAAACACATCAGTGAGACAGCGTGTACACAGCGTCAGATGCGTCGCACAACTGTGCGCGTAATCAGAATAGCCATTTGCACATCATAACACCACAGTGTGTAGAGTGTACATAAACACGACACCAGTTGTTTCACACAACAACTGTGAATATGCACCGTGTAGTAATATAATTGCCATTTGCACTGAATGACACAGAGCAGTGACAGCGGCATAACCATAACACATACAGTGTTTAGACTGTAGAGTATACATACACACAGAGCCTGTTGCATCACACGATAACTGTGAAAATGCACAGTGTAGTAATAGAATAGCCATTTGCACTGAATGACACAGAGCAATAAACAATGGCATAAATCATTACACGTAACAGTGTGTTACAGTGTAGCTTGTAAAACGTAGTCGCATAGCGCCACAACTGTGAATACGTAGTGATCACAATAGCCATTAGCACTGAAGGATGCAGGGCAATATACAATGGCAAAATCAACACATACCAAGTGTAGTGTAGTGTGTACATAACACGGCGTAGTTGCATGGCACAACAACTGTGAATACATGATGCTTCGTAGTCAGAATAGCCATTAGCACTGAAGGATGCAGGGCAATATACAATGGCAAAAATCCTACACATAACAGTGTGAAGTGCTTACGTAACAGCGCGGTTGCATCGGCAACAACTGTGAATATGTAGTAATCAGAATAGCCAATTGCACTGAAGCACAGGGCAATAGCGTGGCAAGATAAAACACACATAAGAGTGTACATAACACAGCGGCAACGCAACAACTGAGAATACGTAGTAATCAGATTGGCCCGTTGCACTGAAGGTACAGAGCAATATCGTGGCACAATCATAACACACATAACAGTGTAACGTTACATAGCACAGCGTCAGCGCATCGCACAACTGTGAACAGAAGCCAGTTGCACTGAAGATACAGGGCACTTATCGCGGCATAAATCATGAACACATCAGTGTGAAGTGTGCACACAAAAACAGCGTTGTCAATACATCGCACAACAACTGTAAAAACGTAGTAATAGAAAAGCCATTTGCACTGAAGGAACAGGGCACTATATAATGGCACAAATCATAGCACATATCCGTGTGTATTGTGAGTAAACACAGCGTCAGTGGCGTCAGCGACAACAGCTGTGAATACGGTAATCAGAACGGAACTGCACCGTTGGGGGAAGGAGAACCGCGACACGCTGGCTCCTACACGCGGGTCTCGCTCCGCTCGAGGCACCCGGGGACGGGGTTCGAGGACGGTGCGGCCGCTCAATTGCACAGAGGAACAGGGCAACATATAGGGGCATAACAGTAATAATAACACATATCAGTGTGCAGTCTGTGCACAAAACACAGCGTTAGTGGCGTAGCGACGACAACTGTGAATCGTGATTGACAGAATGCCCAGTTGCACCGTAAATATAGCACATAATCAGCGTGCATAGACACAGCGTCAGTGGCGTAGCGACAACAGCTGTGAATACGTGGATAATAGAAGGGCCAGTTGCACTGAACAGGACAGGGCAATATATAAGGGCATAACAGTGTGATATGACATATCAGCATGCACATTAACACAGCGTCAGTGGCGTAGCAACAACAACTGTGAATCGTGATAACAGAATGGCTAGTAGCACTGGAGGAAACAGGGCAATACATAAGGGCGTTACCGTGAATATAGCACAGCGTCAGTGGCGTAGCGACAAAAGCTGTGAGTTAGTTACATGGTAGAATCCAGTCACTGGATAAAAGCCTGAGCAGGTGTCCAGAGGCAGCCAGGGGGATCCACGGCATGTAAGTTAGCAGCCATCGGATGCGGGAGGAAACGTGGTGCGTAACCTCTATTGCAACTTCCACGATGACTTCCATATGACTTCTAGCGTGAAGAAAGAGATTCTGACGCAATTGGCGCGCCCATGCTATTTATACTGCCCGCGGTCCGGTCAGCATTTGCATGTTTGCGTCAATTGGCCAGCTGTCTCCAGCTGGCGTTAGCCTATAAGATTTCAGTGGAAATGGAGAAAGGAGGAGTTCCCCATATACGTCAGTATGACGTAATGTCGAAGTGACCGCCTTGAAAGGGAACTTTCTAATCTTATTAAAAGAAAGTGCATATAATTTCATTTGTAGTTTTGTTGTTTTTCTCTCTCTCTTTCTTTTGGTTTGTAACGGGTGGTTGTGATAGCTATCTGGGACAGTATTATAAATCTGTGTGGCAAGTGTATACTTGTCTGGCGCCCGAACATTAACAATTGTTTTTTTTTTCCCGAGGTTTTGGGACTGAGAGTTGACATTACACTATTGCCTTTTGCAAAGTGTAATCGCCAGTGTGGTCTAGCGGTTAGGTGCCTGTGCTACCACGCGGGCGACCCGAGTTCAATCCTCACCTAAGCAACAGTTTTTTTTTGTTGCTTATTTTTTATTTTCTTACATTGTTAGGCGACCACCGGTTACACTGTTCTAGGCTTTGCTGTATTATTATCAACAAGTACAGAACTGAATTTGATTGACAGTCTTGATAGAGTTAGTCATGTTATCATTAATCATTACGAAAATTAGCCATGGTCTAACTACAAAGAAAAAAAAAAACAAAAACAAAAAGCAAACAAAAAAAAAACACGGTTGGCATATAGTATACAGTAAACCTGTGGTAATAAATCCGGCAAAAATTGGTTACAGTGGTTACTACAATTTTACAGCTGCTTCTGATGGATTCGATTACAGCTTTGAACTGTGATCACAATAATCCACTTCACATCCCATATGAAAAAAAAACAGCATGGTTCATATACAGCAACCATATATCTTCCTTGCTTAAATTGTGCAAGAATTACCTTATGTGTTACATGTAAGACCAATACATGTCCATATGCAATGGTATATGGTTTTATTAGAAAATAACTTCAATTCATATACAAATCATTTAAAGTTCTTATATTGAATCATATGCTAGTCAAATTAAAGTCATATAGGATTTATACACATTTTGTGTAATTTTTTTATACTCGTTTCATGTTTAGAGGACCAACATCACTTATATGAAGTTTGCAAATTTGGAAATTGTACAGTGCAGAAAAAAAGGCAAAATTCCAACAGTGGTTTTAACAAACTATTTATTTTATTAACAAACAAGCCCCTTTACATCATAGGTTAACCATTAAAATAAACAATGAATGCACAATATAGGCATTTCTGTCAAATGGTCTTTGATACTTCAAATCCTAAACATGTCAGTGAATGTAAGTCCTGTGTCAGTGAAGTTGATTCAGTACCTTCGACTCTGCAACAGTACAGCAGTGCTCGAGTCAACAACATTCAGCAGATGAAGAACAGTTCTAGGATACGAGCAGATCAGTCGCAGGAAACGAGTGGATCAGTTGTGTCCAGTCGCTAACAGTAGAGTTTCATAGAGCAGGAATGGCAGTACAGATCCAACTTCCTCGAAAAATCCTGGAGTGCTGGTTCTCTGGACAACACAACACAAAACCAGATCGAACACAATTAATACAATTTGTGTTTTATAAATACAGCAAGATTATGGTGGAAAAAGTTCAATCATCTTAGACTTTGAGTCACACAAGAAACTATTTTGGTTAGATTAAGACTAGAATTTACTGATTATCAAGTAAATTAAGTCATCACCGAGTGCACATAAAGGATCTACTCACCTGGAGCCCTTCTGGAATCCCGTCAGTTCATAGACGATCTGTGGAAAGAGAAAGGAAAGTTATTGATCCATGTTATTCACTCACGTTTCTGCACAAAGAAGAGGAGTTACTCACCTGGATTCGTTCCATGCCACGCACCCTCTTCCAAGAGCACATCTGAGCACCTAAAACCTTGAAAACTTACCTTGTGTATTAAATAGTGCTGTCAAACGATTTAAAATATTAAATCGCGATTAATCGCATTAATGTCATAGTTAACTCGCGATTAATCGCACATTTTTATCTATTCTTAATGTCTTTTGATTTCTTTTTGTTACATTTTTTCTCATTTTAATGCTCTTATCAACATGGAAAAGTGGATTGGCTTGTTTAGTGCAAATGTTTTTTTTAATTATTATTATTGAAAATAACATTGGAATAGTGTTCAATTTCACTCTAACATATATAGCCTAAATAATCTCTCACACAATGTAACACTGTCCATCAATAAAAGGGTGAAAGAAATTCTGACGAGGTCCTGATATTGACGAGGGGGTGGAGAATTTGCATCATTTGTGTTTGTATGTGTGTGTGTTTGCTTGGCCATCATCAAGTGGCGTTTCAGGCTGGACGTGCTGTGATGATGATAGCTCAGTTCATAATGACAAAACATACAGATCGCTTTGGTCTTGTCAATGGGACAATTTGGCAACTTTTTAAAAGTAAACTTTACATTCAGAATCTCATTGGCATCCATTTTGGCGTCTCGCGCTCGTCATCCACTCAAAGCATAACGTTACCATTTGGCCGGCTCGCAAGCTGAAACGAGTGTGTGTGGCAAAACGTCCTCGCGCTGCGCTCTGAAACACATTCATGTCAATGGCTTGTGCCGCGCGAGGACGTTTCGTTGCTTCTTCGACCAAAGCGCAAGCGGATCTAGCTAGACCGGAAACAAAACGACAGGCACGCCGCGCACACACTCATTTCGGCTTGCGAGCGGCTTTGAGTGGATAACGAGCGCGAGACGCTGAAATGGAAAAAAAAGTTTGCTAGGACAAAAAGACTGTTAATCGCGCGATAAAAAAATAACGCCGTTAAAATGGGTTTGCATTAACGCTGTTAATAACGCGTTTATCTAACAGCCCTAGTATTAAATAAAGTTTGAGTTCATCATTTACCTCTGTCTCCTGGTCTGAATCCTGACAGAAGGCTTGACCTTAAACAACGGAAGGAGGTGAAGATCAAGATGGATTCCAAACAACCTGATGTTGCTACAAATCCCCTACCAGCCCCCACTACCACAGTGCGACCTGTGTTTTCCCCTGCGGGTACTTCCGGGAACACTGCTTCGTCGATTACCTGCTTTGCAAGTCCACCCTCGAGCCCAGCGCCATTCTCTGGCCGGGCGGAGGATTGCAATGGATTCCTGTTGCAGTGTTCGCTCGCTCTGGAACAGCAAGCTCAACTCTATCCCACTGAACGATCAAAAGTAACATTTGTCATTCAGCAACTATCTGGAGCGGCTTTGAGATGGGCTGAGTCGTTGTGGATGAAGGAATCACCAGTGGTGGCAACAATTCAAGAATTCGTGAAACACTTCAAAGAAGTTTTCGGACGACCAGCGGAGGATTCCTCGTTCGGGGAACAGCTGTTACAGTTACGTCAGGGAAGAAGATCATTGTCTGAGTATTCCGTGGAATTCCGCACGCTAGCATCCAACAGTGGTTGGAATGAACGAGCGCTCATTTCCGTGTTCCGTCGAGGACTAAACCCAGCCCTACGCCTCCAACTGGCCATCTATGACGACACCTTAGGACTCGAAAAATTCATGCACCAAGCCATGAGAGTGAATCAAAGATCCCAGAGTTGCTACACCGATCAGTCTTACTATAATCCTGTTCCTCAACCAAATGTTAAGAGCCCCACGTCCGAGAATCAAGCTGAAGAAATGCAAGTCGACACTTTCAAAATTTCCCAGGCTGAACGTCTTCGGAGAAAGGAGTTAAAGTTATGCATGTATTGCGGTACCAAGGGACATTTCAGACTCAACTGCCCCATTAGACCTGGAAATCTGATGGTAAGCTCAGTTTTAGATCACCACACTGTTTCAGCGCCCCTCACAATTCCTGTGACCCTCAGAATTGAAGGGATCTGCGTATCTGTCACAGCTATCATCGACTCGGGGTCCGCGGGAAACTTCATCTCGGGGAAACTCTGTAAGAGACTCAACCTGCGAGAAATCAACACTCCCAAATCCTACTCCATCTACGCCGTAACAGGTGAGCGAATCAACATGAAAGATGTTACTACCCAGATAAACCCCATTCAACTGTGTGTGGAAAAAACGCATCAGGAATGGTTTGAACCGTTTGTACTTCTGAACAGTCAGACTGATCTCATCCTTGGTCGACCCTGGCTAATTCTTCACCAACCTACCATTGATTGGAAGTCTGGAAAAGTTCTGCAATGGGGGTGTCAGGGTCATATGATCCCAGATCCAGTATCTCGTCTGTCTGGCCAGCGAAAGAACCGAGAGCTCACAGTTAACTCCACGTCTATAGAGAGTCCCACTAAAAACTTGTAGACTAATATTCCAGCCTGTTATTCCAAGTTCTCCGATATTTTTAATCCTGTCACTGCTTCCAAGTTACCACCTCACCGACCATGGGATTGTGCAATAGATCTGGTCCCTGATGCACGAACTCCCTAAGGGTCGAATTTACTCCCTGTCCATTCCAGAGCAAGAGTCAATGAAAAAATATATCCAAGAGGCGTTAGATCAAGGGTACATCCGGCCTTCCACATCACCGGCAGCAGCCAGCTTCTTCTTCGTGGCCAAGAAAGATGGTGGTTTGAGACCATGCATCGATTACAGAGCCTTGAATCAGGTCACTGTGAAATTCAGCTATCCTTTACCTCTCATTCCAGTCGCTCTCGAACAACTCAGAGAGGCAAAGATGTTTACCAAGCTTGACTTACGAAGTGCCTACAATCTAATCCGAATTAGAGAAGGTGATGAGTGGAAGACAGCATTCATAACACCTGCTGGCCACTACGAACATCTTGTCATGCCATATGGTCTGGTCAACGCTCCTTCCGTGTTCCAAAGTTTCATGGACGAGGTCCTCCGAGACTTTCTAGGGAAGTTTGTTCTGGTATATATCGATGACATCCTGATCTACTCACTGGGACCCAGCCGAACACCAACACCACGTGTCTTTAGTCCTCCAACGGCTCAGAGAGTTCAGCTCTGTTCCTGAAAGCTGAAAAATGTACCTTTCACCAGACCACTGTCGACTTTCTGGGGTACATCCTCAGCGATCGAGGAGTGGAAATGGACCAACAAAAGACTGAGACCATCCTGTCCTGGCCAAGTCCCACGTCAGTGAAGGAGCTTCAGAGATTCCTCGGGTTTGCAAACTTTTATAGGCGATTCATAGATCAGTACAGCCTTCTCACTGCTCCATTGACCTCCTTGTTAAAAGGGAAACCTAAGACCCTGCAATGGACCCCGGAAGCCGAGAATGCCTTTAAGTCTCTGAAGTCTGCCTTCACCAGTGCCCCTTTGCTTCATCACCCAAATCCTGATAGACCATTTGTGGTCGAAGTGGATGCGTCCACCAGCGGAGTGGGCGGAATCTTGTCCCAATGTTCTGAACTCTCTTCTAAGCCACTACCCTGTGCATTCTTCTCGAAGAAGTTTTCTCCAGCAGAAGCGAACTACGATATCGGAAATCGAGAGCTTCTCGCAATAAAACTTGCATTAGAGGAATGGCGCCATTGGCTAGAGGGAGCAAAACATCCGTTCATAGTCCTAACTGACCATAAGAACCTCCAGTATCTGAGAGATGCAAAACGATTAAACCCACGTCAAGCTCGATGGGCCCTGTTCTTCACACGATTCCACTTCAAGATTGCCTATCGCCCTGGATCCAAGAACACCCGAGCAGACGCTCTTTCACGTATTCATGCCCCCGAGAGTCCCGTTGAGAAACCTGAGACAATTTTACCAGAGAGTTTATTTGTAAATCCTATCCAGTGGGAAATAAACGAGCAACTCCAAGAATTGGCTCAGCAACAGCCCAGAGTTCCCGGATGTCCTCCCGGAAAGATTCATGTCCCTGAAGAATTCCGCAACGCCTTGATTTCCTCAGCGCATTCCTCAGTAGCCACCGGACACCCAGGGATAAACAAGACACTAGCCACACTTCAAGAGAAGTATTGGTGGCCCCACATGCGTCAAGATATCACCCAGTTCATCCAAGGTTGTATCCCCTGTGCAATCTCCAAGGTCCCAAGAAATCTGCCCATGGGGAAACTGTTACCGTTGCCTGTCCCGAATAGGCCATGGTCTCACATTGGGGTAGACTTTGTCACCGACCTTCCCGTATCCGAAGGAAATACTTGCATCCTAGTGGTCACTGACCGGTTTTCGAAAGCATGCAAGTTAATCCAATTGAAAGGGCTCCCAACTGCCTTTGATACTGCCGAGCTCCTCATGGAACATGTCTTTCGGAATTTCGGTCTTTCAGAAGACATCGTCTCCGATAGAGGACCCCATTTCATTTCCCGAGTCTGGCGATCATTCTTCATGTTAATGAATGTGACCGTGAGTCTGTCTTCCGGGTACCATCCACAAACCAACGGACAAACCGAGCGAAAAATCCAGGATATAGGTCGGTTCTCGTACTTTCTGCCACTCCAACCAGAACATCTGGAGTCGGTATCTCATCTGGGCAGAGTACGCACAGAATTCCCTCCGACAGTCATCCACTCAGTTAACCCCATTCCAATGTGTCCTTGGTTATCAACCCCCGTTATTCCCATGGTCCGGAGAACCTACAGAAATGCCTGCTGTCAATAAGTGGTTTGAGGAAAGCGAACAGGTTTGGAATCAAACCCACCATCATATCCAACAAGCTGTCAATAGACAACAACAGTTCGCTGACACACGCCGACGACCTACTCCAGAATACCAACCTGAACAATTAGTCTGGCTTTCCACTCGAGATATCAGACTTCGTCAGTCATGTAGAAAACTAAACCCCAAGTACATCGGACCCCTTCCAATCGTCAGGCAAGTAAATCCAGTCACTTACCAGCTCCGGTTGCCCCCTGAATACCGCATCCATCCCACATTCCACGTTTCCCTTCTGAAACCCCATCATCCACCGGTACCCAGTCAGTTAACGAGGTCGCATCCGAGAACAACCCCCCGATACCACCCATCGAACCAGAGTCCACCTATCTCGTCAAGGAGATCTTGGACTCTCGACGTCGAGGGGTCAACTAGAATATCTCATTGACTGGGAAGGATATGGGCCAGAAGAGAGAAGTTGGGTACCTCGTAATGATGTTCTTGATCCCAGTCTGCTCCTAGAATTCCATGCTCAGTATCCCGAGAAACCTGCACCAAGACCCAGAGGCAGACCCCCACGACGTCGAGGTCCAAGGTCCGCTGGCGCGGACTCTGGAGAGGGGGGGTAATGTCAGGAGCCAATCAGAATCCTCACAAGCCACCACGCAAAGATCACCGTCCCCAGAGTATTAATCACCAGCACCTGTTTCCACTCAGCGATCACTTCCCAGTCAGTATAAAAGCACCCAGTTCACTCACAGTCATCGTCAAGCCTCCGACAGGAAAAGACCCTTATCCAGTCTCCACTTGTCTTGCTCTGAGTCATCCTGCAGCAACGGACGTAAAGTATACTTACCTGAAAGATACTAACCTTGTTGTCCTTGTTCTGATGTTCCCAGGATACGCTCCATGACTCTCGTTCTCAGTTTCCTGGAATCTGCCATGAGTCCCGTTTCCCTCCGGATGCTCTGCAAGAGAAAGTGAAAGTATCATTGAACTGGTTAAGTCATCACCGAGTGCACATAAAGGATCTACTCACCTGGAGCCCTTCTGGAATCCCGTCAGTTCATAGACGATCTGTGGAAAGAGAAAGGAAAGTTATTGATCCATGTTATTCACTCACGTTTCTGCACAAAGAAGAGGAGTTACTCACCTGGATTCGTTCCTGCCACGCACCCTCTTCCAAGAGCACATCTGAGCACCTAAAACCTTGAAAACTTACCTTGTGTATTAAATAAAGAAAGTTTGAGTTCATCACTTACCTCTGTCTCCTGGTCTGAATCCTGACACCAGCCCTACATGGAATATTTAAACATTTTCTTCAATGACTTTCTGGGCCATCAAGTTTCAATCCCTTCAGGGTGCCTATGTGGTAGTGATACAGCTCTCAAATTTAATTAAAAATATTTTCATTTGTGTTCCAAAGATGAACGAAGGTCTTACGGGGTCGTTACCAGAATGGGGGTGAGTAATTAATGACTTAATTTTCATTTTTGGATAGAACTATCCCTTAAATTGATTAGTTGTTGGGTCTTAAGTTCAGCATATTGCTGTCTGATTCTGTTAGTTCACCTCACCTCCTGATCCGAGACGCTCTTTCCTTTGCAACTTAATTTATCTAGTTTGTTCTCCTCCTCTCGTTTCTCGAAGACGTTAGTTGTTGACTTGTCAGTCGGATCTGTGCTGTGCCGTGTGTGATACAGCAGGGCCGGAAAGAGAAATGATTAGTCTCTCGAGTTTGGGTTTGGCCGGGTCAGAGTCTTTCGTTCTTCCTGTCAGTCCCAATAGAGGCTATGCTGTCAGTACCGGAAAGAGAAATGATTAGTTCATTTTCTTCGAGTCTTCGAGGTTTGAGTCCTTCGTTCTTTTGTCACGAGACCGCTGGTATCTCGCATTAAATAGAACATTAGATGCATCTTAATGTATATTGTTTTATATTTAGGCATTAAAATACAAAATATGTGCAATAAACATTATCTGAAAAATAAAAGTTCCATCTTATTATTGTCGCTGTCCATCTCATTTCTATATTGTGCATCTGTGGTGTGTTGTATTATATATTATACATTAATTAACTACTATTATATTACATTATCTACACGCTTGTTTGTAAAAAGTTTGTGAAGTAGTAGGCTATTCAATACGGTGACAATTCAAAAGAATGAAGGACTCAAACCAGAAGACTCTATAGATTAACTAATCATTTGTCTTTCCGGTACTGACAGCATAGTCTCTGTGGGACTGACACGATAACAAAAGACTCGAACCAGGCCCGACTCGAGACATGAACTAATAATTTCTCTTTCCGGTACTGACAGCATAGTCTCTATGGAACTGGCAGGAAGACTCGGACCCGACCCCAAACTCTGAAGACTTAGAGATGAACTAATCATCTGTTTCCAGAACAGATTCAGAACCTATATGTTATGCAATGCGCATGCACGGTTAACACAAAATAAACGTATCACTCTCTGAGACAATTCGGTAGTCCCGGGTCATATTAAAGATTTGTTCAAAATGAACGGAATCGTTCATTGAACGACACATCACTGGTGTCACGGGGTATAATCTGGGAAAAGTAGTCCTTTTTTGTAAAGCGGATTTAACACTGTATATGTAAATCTACTACTATTTCCATGATGCATTGCAAACTGCATTGCCTTATCAGCAACCACAGACGCTGCATTCACCCGTCTGCATTGGTTCCTAACTCATTTGGGGGAATTACCGATCTAAGAATACGGAATCCCTGAACCGCAACGTAAAAAAAAAAGCATTTCAGAGATTAAAGCTCGAAATGTTTCGAGGATAAATTCGAAATGTGTTGAGATTAAAATAGAAAAATTTTGAGATTAAAGTCGAAATATTTCAAGATTAAAGTTGGAAAAATTTCAATATTAAAGTCGAAACGTTTCGAAATTAAAGTCGACTTGTTTCAAGAATAAAGTCACATTCCATCTATCCGCATATCTAGAATACATATACCATAAAATTACAGGATAGCTAAAATAAAGATGCAGATTTAATAAATTAAATATTATGAGAGGTGTTCAAATGTTGGTATGCTCAAAAGCCATTCCTTAAGACGTTTTGAGAATTTATAATATGAGGTGAAATTTCTAATGTCCACTGGCAACTGATTCCATAGTTTAGAGGCTCTCACAGAAAAGCATAATTGGCCAAAGGAACTGAACCTAGAGGGACTACAGTACAGTCCCCTCTTAAAGGGATAGTTCACTTTGAAATTAATTTTTGATATGTTTTAGCTTACCTCAAGGGCATCCAAGATGTAGGTGTCTTTGTTTCCACAGTATTTTCAATTTTGATATTTTTTAGGTCAAACCGTACTTGTCTGTCAGTCATATAATGGAGGTATATGGGGTCCTCCTCAAAGAGCATGCACAGAGAAGTCCAAATTAAACATGATTTAATGACTCGTAAATGTAAGTACACATTGATGGCCTAAGACATGAAACGTGCGGTTTGTGTGAGAAAACTAACAGTATTTATATCGGTTTTTACCTCTTGTAACCACAGTCACATCCAAGTGATCTGAAGGCATGGGCGTTTCGGTCTGCGCAAGCGGCAGAAAGTTCGCTAGTTAGTTCGGAAAGTTCGCTATTTAGTTTGGAAAGTTCGCTAGTTAGTTTGGAAAGTTCGCTAGTTAGTTCGGGAAAGTTCGCTAGTTAGTTTGGAAAGTTCGCTAGTTAGTTCAGAATGTTCGCTAGTTAGTTTCGGAAAGTTCGCTAGGTTATATTTGGTTCATTTGCACAACATTTCTCACTTGAGGTTTAAATGATAGAATAGAGTCTAGATTCAGATTCAAATAATTTTATTTCATGCCATGTCAGCAGTCAGAGCTATTTTCATGGCAAAAATTCATTTACAAAAATACAAATATCATATAAATACAACAAAGACAAAACAAATATAAACAAGAAGTCATATTATACAATATATTTTTTTAAATTAACATATGATAAAAAATCCAGAACCTTTTCAGGCATAATGAAAAGGTTCATTATGAAAAGGTTCATCCTTTAGCCCAGCTAGCATTCGACGCGTGTCCCTTCGCCTATCGGCCGTCTCATTTTACACCCGTTTCACTGAAAAGATACGGGTTGCATACGGCATTTCAGTCCTAAATTAGTCGGGATATTAATTTACTGTATAATGGCGAACACATCGGATGAGAGTCTAACGTTACCTCTGTGTGCAGATGAGGACACATTCGAGCTCTTCACGGTGAAGCAGGAGCTGGAACGCGTCGAGAAGCAGATCCGCAGTCTGCTGATGAAGCAAGCCGAGCTGTTGGACCGACGTTCAACGCTTGAAGCTTCACGCGCGCGACGCTCACAACTCAGTGGTTAGTAACGTTAACTCTGTTAGTACTTCCTCATCCACTCCGTACACAGGAAAAATAGCAGAGTAGTTTTTCCAGAGTAATTTTTTTTTCCTCAAAAATAGTTGTTTTTTATCTATTTTGAGTGAACAGAGTAAAATGTATCCATAGAGTGGGAGCAAAATTGAAGAGTAACTGTGACTCCTCCCCATAATCTTCTCCTCCCAAAGTTTCGTTTATCAGCCATTACTGTTCTGCACGGGCATCGCGATCAGCGGCGGCATTTGGGTTTGGAAGAGATCGTTGTGCTACAGCTGGATTTAAAAGTAAGTAGAATTCCAAAGTTTTAGTACTCATTTTCATAGAAATCGCCTCTGTTTTGAGCTCAGATCATTTTGCTGCATTTGTTGAACATTACAGAGATAGCTTTCTCATGTTAACTTGATGTGAAGTCTAACGTGACCGTTAGCTGCTAGTGCTCGACAAGAAAATCAAAAACGTTAACGTTAATCACTTGTTAAATACTGTGGTAATTTACACCAAAATGTTTAGCCTATGTTAGGTTACTGTGAAGGCGAATACATATAGCCTAACCTTAACTTAGTTTAAGGATCACATTTTGAACTTGTGATAAATTATCTTGTTTTTGTAATCACCACAAAAGCAAACAACGTTAGATGACAAAAGTTATAGATAACATAAACGTTATTGACACTAGTGCTACTAGCTAGCTGCATATTGATGTGTTGTCTAGTAAGTTAAACGTTAAATATTGTGACGAGCGTCTCGAGTTCGCGCCACATGTACTTGACTCGGTAAAGAGTTAAGATGACGTTAGCCTTAATATGATTGATTGAGACCATTTATAAGTTAGCTGCTATAGCTTACAATGTTAATTGGCACTAGTGAAACTAGCTAGCTGCATATTGATGTTTGTCCAGTAGCCTAAGTTATGTATGTTAACGTTAAATCTTGTGACGAGCGGCTCGAGTTGTGCTGCCACATGTACTTGACTCGGTAAAGAGTTAAGTTAACGTTAGCCTTAATATGATTGATGGGGGCCATTTATAAGTCAGCTGCTACAGCTTATAATTGGCACTAGTGAAACTAGCTAGCTGCATATTGATGCTGTGTCCAGCTAGCCTAAGTTATACGTTCGTTAACGTTCAAAATATTGTGAATGAGCGGCTTCCGGTTGCTGCGCCACATGTACTTGACTCTGTTAAGAGTTAAGTTAACGTTAGCCTAAGTTAATAGGATTAATGGAGGCCATTTATAAGTTATAGCTTACATAAACTTGAATTGACACTAGTGAAACTAGCTAGCTGCATATTGATGTGTGTCCAGTAAGTTACTTAAATATTGTGACGAGCGGCCCGAGTTGTGCGCTACATGTACTTGACTCTGTAAAGAGTTAACAGTGATGGAGGCCATTTTGATGTGGTCATTTTGAGTGTTAAAGGAGAACTCCGGCGAAAAATGAACCTTTGGTCTAATAAAACATCGGTAACGGTGACCTAGTTAATCGTTCTCTGAGATTTTTTTCATGATAATCGAATGTAAAGAGTTTTATCTCTAAAAACTGTTTAGCATATAATGTTAGTACTA
This sequence comes from Hybognathus amarus, assembly GCA_030378365.1. Lineage (NCBI taxonomy): Eukaryota > Metazoa > Chordata > Actinopteri > Cypriniformes > Leuciscidae > Hybognathus > Hybognathus amarus. Next base: position 103,109 of record JAQIUQ010005424.1, read on the forward strand.
GAGGCATTGACTAGGTAAAAAGAAATCGCTAAGTTATACCACTAACA
>JAQIUQ010005425.1:0-137501 GCA_030378365.1 Hybognathus amarus
TTATAAGCGGAGAGACGAGGAATATGCCATTGCTCCTGAGAGGGTTTTCCACTTGTATATCGAGCTGACAAACAGGAATCACCTCACCTTCCGCTGTCACTGTCCGCCGAATCACCTGAGGGACCAAACTCAAGATTATCCATAATGCCATAGAAGAACCATGGTGGGTTCCCCAACGAACTTTTCAGTGCTCCTAAAGTACCATTTCCACGATAAAGAACCTTCTGTCCAATGGAAATATTTCATAGATGTTAAATGTTTTTCATGGAAACCAATCAAGAACCTTTATTTTGAAAAGAGTAGGAGATGTCACCTGCAGCTGAATGGTGGCCGAGATGATCATGCTCTTCCTCAGATCCCCGACGCGGAACATGAGCGTCGGTCTTCCGTTCCGCGGGGCAATGACAGCGTTTCGCGAAAGATGAGGGTCTCTGCTCGCCGGTCGGCTTGAGCCGTCTTCATGAACACACAGCCCAGCATGATGGCGTTGATGATCAGGCCTAGAGATGTTCTGGATGATGAGGACTATGATGGCCAGCGGACATTCCTCCGTCACCATTCGTCCCCCAAAACCAATAGTGACCTGATGTTACAGACACATAATAGTTTTCGTTAACCCTTTTAACCTCAATTTAAAGCTACACTGTGTGATTTTTACCCCCATCTAGCGGCGAAAGGTATATGACCATCCAGTGAATATTAGTTTCTGTTCCTCTCAATTCCGATTTCGTTTTAACTCCTACGGTGGCCAATGTAGTCCAAGATTAACATGGCTTCCAGTTCGACCTCGTCCATGAGTGTTAACTCAAACATAAACGCGAAAAGGTGAAGCTTGAATTAACGGGTATGTCCCTCTTTGGCTAATGTACTTTCAAGATGGAGGGGCAACATGGTGACCGACATTAGAACCCCTTACCCGTATGTATTTTCAATGGCATATTATACACTTTCGAGAATACGAAGTAAATATATATTAATGAGCACTTATATTTTTGAAAGAACTAAGTGTTTTAGCTAAGAATAAACTAAAAGAGTTACACAGTGTAGCTTTAACCTCAGGTGATACAGTTCTAGATTAGGTCATTGATGGGTCAGTTACCTGAACCTCAATGGAGAAGAGAGAAGCAGATGTGAAGGAGTGAATGGAGGTCACACACGGCACAGGCCCGGGGTCGTTGGGATCTCGCGGCTCCAGATCACCGTGAGCGGAACGCCAAGAGCCACCAAACCATAGCAAAGAGCATCCAAGAGCAGAGGAATGCTGAAGTAAAGATGAGGAGGGAATGCTGCCATTTCAGGTCCACCATTGTGGTGAACACATCTTGGAGAAACCGGCCCTGAGAAGCAATAAAGTCATCATTTCATCTGTTGTCTAATATGTTGTACAGCAATATTTGAAGATTTGATCTGCACCTGTTCTCGTATATTCTTGTGGGCAACATTACACGAGCCGCTCTTGGTGATGAAACGCGCCCTCTGTGACTTTGGCCGGATGCGAGAGGGTTGTGCGGCGTCTTCAGCGAAGTCGTGTCAACAGGAACCCATCGGGCATAAGGCCTTTGCGGGCCAACATTATGATAATCTGTGGCTGATTGGTGCTCCACACTACAAAAAAGAACAATGACACGGATATAGAAATATACATTAGCAATAAGACTTTAACTATGACTATTTAACACATTTTTAAAAATAATACATTTAAAAAAGGTTTCACATACAGTACACTCCAAAAAAAAAATATTCCTATATATATTAACATTTTCATCCATTTGATTTTCAGGTTCAATGAACTAGGGTAATGAATTTAACATGATGTATAAATTTGTCAGTCATGCATAAATGAAACAAGGATAGTTATGTCATAAATATGATTTTAATATGCAATAATCAGGTTTCTATGTTCATCATCAATGAATCCAATTTTTTTAGGCTAGCTATATGTAAACCATATCTCATACTAACTGAATCTTGCTTGTTCCACAGCTTGCCATTTTTAAAGTATGTTCGTACTTTTACATTTATTTTACACTTAGATTAACACTTAATACATTTATGCTGATTATTATCAATTTAAAGAAATACACTTCAAAAATATGATCAATAAAAATCAAATAAATACAAATACTTAATACACTATGACATAATTATTTTTAATTAATATTATTATAATATATATATTTTTATTTTTATATATTTTTATTGATTTTACACAAACAATAAACAAACAAGCCCAGCTATTACCAACATACAAAACAGGGAAAAATTATTCACACACATAAATCGTACATCACATGTTACATCACATAATGTACATTATTGTTTACAACAAAACACATACATATACAAAATAATAATAATAATAATAATAATAATAGAATAAATCAAAAATAAAATTCATATTTGTTTATTTAATTATTGTGTGTGTAATTAAAGATTACATGAAAGAGACTACACTAGTGAAAATTATATATTATTTTATGTATAATTATACATTTATAGATTATACATTATAGTTCTATTATACATTAACCTTGATAATTCAATAAAAAAATCACATATATAATGTAACTTCGCTACGAATTATATTTTATTTAAATATATATTTAAAGAAGTTATTTTATAATATATATTTACTTGTAGTGTTTATAGTGAGTTTAACAGAAACCTGACTTGAATTTTAAAAAGATTTGTGCTTGGAATAATTGCAAATAAAAATCGCATATTTCCCTAATTTAAATGCATATACATGTAATGCGTTGTATTCTGTATGAATATTGATCGTACATTAAGAGTATTCAAAGGACAGTGATGTTTGTGATCATTCAACACAAACACTGAAATATCACTTCTGTTAAAACCAACAATTAATTATATTTAAAAATCAAAAAATCCCCCTCGTTATGTTGTGTATATAGGGAAAAACATCGTATTCAGTGGCTATTTAACGTTATTATACAGGCTATTAAATGTAATGCATCTTCGTTACAAAACGCACACGAACAGTTAGACATGGAAATATTATCAGATTTAATTATGCATTGCAATCCATGTTTTTGCATTTTGCAATTCGCCGTTTTGATCGCATAATAATCAAGGTTATTATAACAAATAGATGCTTACCAGCACAATAGTGAACCGCGCTGTTTATTTCATATCGATGTCGTTAAAAAAAAATTACCCGAACAAAATGTTTAAAGAGCGAAGGCAAGCAGATGGCTGGCTAGGAAGCTTATGCAATCAGACAACTGTTCTTATGATAGAAAAATGAATGACTGGCGGACTAACATATCCCACAGTCCTCTGCGGCTGTTTCACTACAGTAAACGCTGCGCTGCTCAGCTGTTCGCTGTGTGATATCTCTGCGCTGTTTTACAGTCGTCAACAAGTTTACTAAACTCATATTTCTTGGAATTTGTTTTAAACGTCATTTACATTTAAAACGAGCAGTTTTGTTGGTGTGCGCCGTGTTTTAGAGTGTTTTTGAGGGGTTGTTATTAGCTTATTAGCTCTTTAAAAATGGCTGAACCGTGGAATCGAGGTAAGTGACACGTAGCAGCAGTTAACTTTGAATATACTTATATTTTCATTTCGACTATTTCTTTAATATATACACGTAATATTTTAATTTTATGATGCTTCTCTGGTCTAAAACCAACATTTATTGTTGCTGTTGCCAGTACAGGTAAACTTTAATCTGTAAGTGGTCAGATATAAAGTCGTATTAGTGTATGTAACTTATGTCAAAATGACTTAATAACAGTTAATTTTATTGAACTGACAGGACATGGTGCTGTGGATGATATGTTGGACGCTGAAAACAAGCTGATGGCAGAAAATCTGGCCAGCAAAGTCTCTAGACTCAAGTCTGTAAGTTAGCTATACATTTAATATAAACACTGTATATGATTTTAACCATTTTTGTTGCATTTAAATGTCTTTGGTTTCATCCACAGCTGGCATATGATATTGACAAAGAGGCTGAGGAACAGAATTCCTACTTGGATGGCATGGTGTGTGTTATTATCAGTGTTGATGATGTATTTGCAATGTTGGCACATGGGTGATTCATCATGTTTTACATCCTTGTTTACTCAGGACTCCAATTTTCTCAGTGCAACTGGCTTGTTAACTGGAAGCGTGAAGAGGTTTTCCACAATGGTACGATCCGGCCGAGACAACAGAAAGATCCTGTGTTACGTGTCCATCGGCGTGGTTGTGATCTTCTTCCTGCTGTACTATCTTGTGAACACGGATCCAGAACTAATGGGTCATTTGATAATGTTTTAGGACCGGTTTCTCAGTTCTATGAGAATGTTTTTGGATTGTCTGTTTGATCCTATTATGAGGAGATTTCAGTGAACTGTACAGCAGATGTCTTTCCATTAATATTAAAAAGAATGACTGCGGTTTGAGGGTGATTTAGCACATTTAACTCTAAGCAAACCCTATGTTTACACTCTCAGAAGTGGTCTATTCAGTGTATATTTTTATTCATGATTGAAAGAAACATGCCACGGACCAATATTTGTTGTTTAATTTTGAATTAAAAACATATTTTTTCAAATTCCATGATTTATATTTTTATCATTGTAGAATATATTTGGAAATGTAACTGACAGTTGTTTTCTAAAATTATGAAAATTAAAATGAGTTTTAAAGGCAGGTTGTGTTATTTTTTTCATGTGCTTTTTTTATCCAGGTGAGAAAGTCCTTGCATGATGTCAGTTTAAAACTACTGGGAATATGACCCTCAAAATCAGTTATGACATAACATTTCATAAGACAATGAAACTGAAACACCTGTTTTTTGACCACAATAAATTATTATTATTACTTAGTATGGTGTAGGGCCTCTTTTTACGGCCAATACAGCGTCAATTTGTCTGGGAAAAGACAGATACAAGTCCTATATATTAGGCTTACCGTTATCGTTAACACTTAACAATACGGGTGCACTAATATGCATTAATTCACGCTTAACTAATGTACAGATAATCATGAGTTAATGTATAACTAATGAAGAACTAAACCATTAATTAATGATTACTGCATCAGCAACTAATAAAGAGTCTATATGATTAATAGATTAAGAAATACCTGAATTGCTATTAATTAAATGTGTATTTGTGTATTAATTCCTTAATAACATATTTTATTAACTAATAGTGTAAATTAATGTGTTAATTACCACAATTAGTCAAAGCTATACACTTCAACTTCCAGTTGTCTGCTTTAATTAATCATTAGCTAATGATTTGCAAAGGTATCATTATGTTATGACTTTACTTGTTGGGGCACATCATTATTAACTAGTAATTGTAGTAATTTGCACATGAATTTGCACTAACAATGATGTAATTAATCATGTATTAATGCATATTAGTGTACCTGTCATATTATCTGGAAGTTGAAATACAAGGCTTTGGCTCATTCTGGTAATTAACACAATTAGTTAAAATGAGTTATTATGGAATTAATCCACAAATACATATTTAATTAATAACAATTAATGTATGAACTAATACATTAACCTTACAGACTTTTAATTAGTTCTTAATGTACGTGGTAATCATTAATGAATAGCTTAGATAATCATTAGTTACACATATAAGTATTATCTATGCATTAGTTAAGCATGAATTAATGCTTATTAGTGCACCCGTATTGTAAAGTGTTACCCTGTTATCTATAAGCTAGTGTGCTACAAAACAATGACAAATTTGCATTTAGAAGACCAAACCCAAAGTTGAAATTGAAAAGCGTGCTAGGCATCAGAAACCAACATAATTTGGGTTCTGAAACTTCTGACAACCCGACGTTCATTTATAACCAGAATCACACCCTGACTGACGTTACTACTGTCGACTCAAGGACCTTGACAGAAATGTAGTAAAATGTATATTTATTTTTCAAATATAGTGAAGTTAAAGTAAAAAGTTTCCAGAAAATAATACTCAAGTAAAGTACAGATACTCAAAATGTGTATTTAAGTACAGTACTCAAGTAAATGTACTTATTGTCCAACCTCTGGAATGTGATTGATAGTTCATACTTTTCTAACGAGTAAAAGGCCTTTTAGCATAATTCTAAAACTTTCCACCTTCAGGTTACATCACATGTGTATTAGTGCCGAGAAATATTGAATTGTTTTTAAAGCAAACGTACGAATAGCTTTTATATTGTGAGTAATATTTAAAGAAATGATAAACACAAACGGCGCTTTCCTCCTCCTCCAGTCCGCGAGGCGGCGCCGCAGCTCACAGTGACTGAGAGACTCACTCTTCTCTCCCGAAGAACAACATTTAGGATTTTCAAGACAGCAGCAGCAGCAGACAGACGCCCAGTTAACGATATCTCCTGACGGCTCTCCGAGGGCGAAGCAAAGCCAAGTGTTCCGTTTTTTTGTGTTTTGTTTTCTTTTGTTTTTTTGCATTTCATTTGTCCAGATGTCCGGTGAAGTGGAGGCGAGCACAGAGGAGCAGCAGGTTCGCTCATTCAAACACGTTTTGTAGAGGCCGTCGCGCATCTGACAATGTGATCGCGATGATTGTTGAAATAATAATATATATGTAAATCTATCGGGTGTATTAAAGTGAGAGCTACTGGACCATATAAAACGTGGTCCATGTTTTGAGCTAGTCTTTTAAACCGTGTATTATGTGTTTGTGGAACTGTTGTAATATTTAGAAAAATTGTTATATATATATATATATATATATATATATATATATATATATATATATATATATATATATATATATATATGTACAATTTTTCTAAATATTAAAACGGTACCAAAAAGCTGCTAAGCTGTACTAAAAGCTGCTAACAATGTACATGTGTGTTTGGCTATATGTATATAATCGGGAAATTTACTTATTTATGGAGGCAAATAAGTTGTCAAATTGACCAACCATTGCTGTTTATACTTTGTATGCTGTTAATCCAGCTTTAATCAGTAATATGTATTCTTGTGGTTTATGAAATTTAGTTTGAGATGTTTTTGTTGTCACATGTAATGTAGGAGATGCAGGACACTGTTGTAAGTCCAGAAAAAGCTGAGGAGGTCAAACTGAAGGCCCGATACCCTCATCTCGGGACCAGGCCTGGCGGGTCTGATATGTTGCGGAAAAGACTACAAAAGGGGGTATGGTTTCCGAAGAGATTTTTAAGGAGAACTCCGGCACAAAATGAACCTTTGGTCAAATAACACATTGGCATCTAGTCAATCGTTCTCTGAGATTTGTTTTCATGATAATTGAATGTAAAGAGTTTTATCTCTAAAAACTGTTTAGTGTATAATGCTAGTATATGGGGCATAGAGTAGGGATGTCCCCATACCACTTTCTCACTTCAAGATCGATGCCGCAGCTTTGGCTTTTGCCAATATCCGACATAAATCCGATATTTTTATTTTATTTTTAAACTAATAAAAATATAGCAATTTTCTCAATTAGCCCCTTAAAATATACCTTCAGTATATAGTCCACAACAACAGTTGATTATTAAAGATTGCCACCCTTTTTTCAAACACTACAATATATATATATATATATATATATATATATATATATATATATATATATATATATATATATATATATATATAAAAAGAAAATACTGGTACTTTAGTAGGCTACTTAAAGCTAGCTACCACCAGGTTTAAAGTTAAAACAATTTAAACAGCAGTATTCTACATTGTAAATACCAGTACAGTTTTTTTAAAGCAAGTAGAATTTCTATAACTGTGTGTTAAACTGATTATCACTCTTGTGTGTGTTAAACACAATCTACTTAATACAGACAGCTTCATTATAAAGATAAACAACAAATCCCCAAAATATATGATCATATTCTATGACAAAAAAATGCTATTATAAACTAGATTAGTGAATAATACATATTGCTCTTTGTATTGTTGTAAAATACATTCATGAAAAACAATATAACAAAAATGAAAAAGATAATTATTTTAGAATTTTAAAATTGAGACATGTTCTAAGTGTATAGCACAGCTATTTAATGAGGCAGCAACATTAATAATTATTAATGTTAAGAAGCTTTAATTGCTGTCACTGGATTATGATATGAATCACCCAAACACAGTGCGGCACAAAGCGCTTATGCGGCATTCGAGTGCAGAATGATGCGCTTGAAACCACGTGGAGTTAAAGCGTGCAGCGAAAGTATGCACCCTATGGTATGTACGCTGCGCGTTCAAGTCCGCTTTGAAAAGTGCAAAGCACAAAGGAAATACATATTGATGGACAGTGTATTATAACAGTACCTATCTATAATAATAGTTTATTGAGCCTTTTCTTTTAACAGTTTTAAATTTCAGTTACTGTGTGCGTGAAGAACAATAGTGTCTCTGACTCCAGTGTTGTGATCTACCCAAGGCGTCGCCTCACACCTGGTAGAAGTACACGATTAGGCTACAGCAATTAAGTCCAGCAAGATAATGTTGTTTTATGCCAAAACATAGACCTTTATCTGTACAGATAAAGTATAATAGTATTAACATTGAATCATCTTGAAGATAGTTTCATCATTGACTGTAACCAACGCGACGCGCTGTTTGAGTGCTGAATGGAGAATGACTGACAGCCGCGAGAGGGAAAAGTTTACGTGATCTTGAATTTAATGACTTAAATATTAATTTCTCTCACATAATGGCTTCAGAACACTTATAATAGAGTGCACGAAAACGTTATGGTACTTTAGAATGTTTTTTGTGCCTTCTGTGGGGCTTAACAATAACATAATAGTATACGCACAATATCGGATGTGGATCGGCCTCGTCTGATTTCATACCCGATCCCGCAAAAAATGGCAGGATCGGAGTCAGACCGATCCTGAGTATCGGATCGGGACATCCCTAGCATAGAGTATTGAAGAATGAAAATCGCTGAGTTTATACAACTAACAAGGCTCAAAACTAGCCCCACACTAACACAGAAACATAATGAGGGTCCATACATGCAAAAATCGAAGCATTGAGAATTTTGTAAGAGTACAGACTGTTTAATAAGAAGACACGTTATAAAGACAGTTCACTTCGTGTGTATAGGCAGGAGCCATCTTGGAAAACAGTCTCTAGAAGTTGAACCATTGTTAGTGTGGGGCTATTTTGAGCCTTGTTAGTGGTATAAACTAGCAATTTGTGTTTTTCATAACTCTGCCCTATACACAAGCGTTATACGTGAAACAGTTTTTAGAGATAAAACTCTTTACATTCGATAATCATGAAAACAAATCTCAGAGAACTGTCGTCTAGGTACCGATGTTTATTAGACCAAAGGTTCATTTTGTGCCGGAGTTCTCCTTTAAAGTTTAGTTCACTTGAAATTGGTAATTCTTTCATAAATGGCATCCCGTTACAAACACACAAGACTTTTGTTCATCTTCAGAACACAAATGACTGAGTAAATCTGAGAGCTTTCTGTTCCTCCATGATTGACAGCTACACAACTGACGCTTTGATGCTTCAAAAAGTTCATAAAGGTATCGGAAAAATTATCCACAGTAGAGCCAGACCGATATATCGGCAGGCCGATATTATCGGCCGATATGAGGCATTTTCCAAACTATCGGTATCGGCAGTTATAATAGCCGATAAATGAATATTTCAAAAATAAAATAAAAACGGATGAAAAGCACTTTAACCATATCATGAGTGTTGGAGTTGTATAGTTTGTCCACCAGAGGGCACTCTACACCGTCCCTGTTGGCAACACTCGTGTTTAACGCGCTGGGACTTATTATTATTTTAATTATCAGAACTTTAATATATTTTGATGTTCCTCTGCTCTGTTCTGTTCTGAAAAATGTTTCTTTTTAAATTGCATTATCATATTATTTAAGTTAAAACTCATAAATAAATACAAATAACTAATTTTAGGGAAATCTGTTAATGTTTTGTTGCGCGTTTCTGATTTTTTTTTTTTTTAAATATTCTGCTGATATATCAGAATATCGTATTTTAAAATCAACAAATATTTGTATCGGCCTTCAAAATCCTTTATCGGTCTGAAGCTCTAATCCACAGTAATTGAGTGGTTTAGTCCAAAATTTCTGAAGTGAGTTGATCGGTTTATACAGCATCTTCAGAAAATTAGGACTAAACCTCGCAATTCATGTGGATTAGTTTTACGATTTTATGAACTTTTTGAAAGCAAAAGTGTCAGTTGTGTAGCTGTCAATGAAGGGACAGAAAGAAAGAGAACAAAAGTCTTACATGTTTGGAGTGACATGAGGAAGGAATTTTTGGATGAACTTAAAAAGTATCCAAAGTCAACCTATTGATTGCAAATAACGGACTTGTTTTCTCCCTGCAGCAAAAATACTTTGACTCGGGTGACTATAACATGGCCAAAGCCAAGATGAAGAACAAACAGCTCCCGACTGCACGCGAGAAGACCAGAGGTCACCGGAGACCACATTCCCACTCCTCAGGACCTTCCCCAGCGCAAACAGTCTCTGGTGGCCAGCAAACTCGCCGTCTGATGCCTGCTCTTTCCATCTCCGTTACGTTCCTCAGCCGTCATTGTTTCGTCTTTCTTTTGCTCTTTTCGTCCCTTTGGCTGTAGAAATGCTCTCAATATAATATTTTGACAAAATCTGTAGATTGCTGCTACCAATGTGCTTGGATTTAACCGTACAGTTAAATGTATCGCTTCAATGCCAAGGTTTAAACACGGTAATCTGACCGTTTGTGTCGTGATCGGCATTATTTTAGGGTTTTACACTTTTCCTATCTTTTCAACCACTATTATTGTGTATCTTGACTTGTGTGAACCGAGATGGACTTGACTTGAAATAATCACATCCACCTCTTCTGCCAAAACTGTGCCTGTTTGAAGAAAGAAAAGGCCTCGTAGACGTTAGATGGTTGAGCTGAGAAAAATCGAAACGCGCTTGAAGTTCGTCGTTGAGATTTGCGGTTTGCCTCCTCCTTGTTGATGATGAAACTGGCCTTAAATGGTCGTTCACCCACATTGAAGAGTGTGTTGATCTCTTAACTGTCTCGTCTAGGTTGTGTTGCCAGAACAACTGAAATGATTTATCTGAGCTGTACAAAAGTTTACGAATCACAAGCTGTGCCATTTGTTTTGATAAATAAAATAGTTTTGGACGTGTATTTGTGACCAAGTAGTCGTTTTTGAACTCGGCAGTGTGTTTTGTCTTTTAAAATTATTAGAATTGCTGTTTAAGTCAAATTAAATTATTCTTAAAGTAGCCACAAGCATTGTGCTGTCATTCAGAAATGACTTTTGATGATGTGCACTCTTGGTGAAGTGGCTGGTTTAACTCGGTCTAAACCCTTATGAATATACGTACAGAAGTGATTATTAAAACTAAAGCAGGCCTTTCCTTTTTTAATTTTATTCCTATTTAAGTTAATTTACAGTTATAAAATGCTTTAAGCTTGATCTGGTTTCTGACAGAATTTTCAGGAAAAACAAAGAACCAGTTTACTCTTGTACTTTGTGGCTTTTCTACCTACCTGGAACGAGTGCAGTTACTCATAATCGCCACAAGGCGGCACTGTCGTGACAGTTTTTTTTTAATATTTGTGTTCGAGCGATTATATTGTCAAAGCAAAGATGATGAACACTAAGTTTCTCAGTAGCATAAGAGTCGAGAAGATATGGATATATAAATAACCACCTCTCGTTTGGAGTATGAATTGATTTAATATTCCTGAAAGGGGTGCAGTAACTCATAATCACCACAGGGCGGCACTGTTTTCACGTTGGTCATTGCCACGGCAACTTTTTTTTTTTTTACGAATCAAACAACAATGGTCACAACTTGTAAAATAAAAACAGAAAAAGGGGAGTATGCTGTACAAAAGCATAGAAAAAAAAATATATCAAATGAAGAAAGAATGGCTCGTTCCCATGAGACAGTAAAAGCTCTCCACCGGTAACGGGCTAGGACTGATTGTCGCACAGAAATAGAACAAGCGGGAAGAACCATATAGGCAAGAACACGTCAACATGAAATGGGCGTGGTTTGGCTCATCGGAAGTTCGTTCTAATGGTGACATGCGCTAAGTATAAATAATTTTTTACTTAATAATTATAACAATATTGAATTAGGTTGTAATATTTTAAAATATATTTAGATTTATTTTTTTCAGCGTCTTTATTCTGATAAATAACTGGTGTTGTCAAGCGGTATATGTTACTTTTCTCAGCGGTGTCAGGATGGACCAATTATTGTTAGTTGTGATTATAAGGTGATTTGTTATTATTATTTATTTAATAAAAGTTTTCATTTGTATTCCAGATATTTGTATATTCATAAATAATATAACAAAAAGATTTCACTATTTAGTGTATATACACATGAATGCAGCTCTGTGAGCCACCGAGCGCCCCCTGGTGGAACGAAACATCATGACCCATTAGAACAGCTGTTAGTTATTAAACTGTGCCACTCAATGTGTTTCCCCGGCGGCTGTCACACTTCTTCCACACCACCAGCCAAGAGATTGCACAAACTTTGTCGTTTCTCAATGTCTGTTTTTCTAAATTGTAGCAGACGCAGAGAGGAGTGATGTTCCTGGAGTAACGGGTCTTCAGGTGGAGCTCAATGGCTGCGCCGGAGCTTTACTCGAAGGTATGAGTTTAAATAAACCCCGCTAATTTCACATATGAGTAATGGAAAGATGTTAGACGTTTTATCACCTAGACAGTTTATCATACAGCACTTTTCCTGGTTTGTGGGAAATTTAAAGGAGCTTACAGGAATTTAAGTAATTATTATTATTGTAAAACATTTAGATTGAATCCAAAACAAACTCTGAACAACGGAATATATCAATTATATTTAATAGTTTGAAATATGAATCCATTCATAAAACAATCTGATGGTTAATTACAGTTGAAAGAAAAGCAAAAAAATATTAATAGTAATTAAAAATAATATCTTAATCTGAGTTGCCACTCTAATTGTAGGTAAATCACAATCAGTCCATTTTACAACATTTTTAGAAAATATGAATGCATTGATAAAACAATGATATGCTTGATTGAAGTTGAAAAGATGCATCTGCTTTGAATTGCATTGAATAAATACTGTTATTCAAACTAACTTGGTGTCCACCTCCTGCAGTTTGCTCGAGTCTGGATCCCAGACACCACCGAGGTGTGGAGATCAGCTGAGCTGACCAGAGACTACAGGCCCGGAGACACCGTCCTACATCTGCGGCTGGAGGATGAGACGGTGAGAGCATCAAACACTAACCCCTGCTTTCACAGATAAGCCTGAAACCTAACCCTAGATTAAAATGCATGTTCGAGCTGTTTTAACTTGAAGCAATTTGCATTGACATCTTAAAATATTAATTATGTCACTTTATATCATTGTATTATTTGCACATGAGTGCACTCTAAACAATGCTGGGTTGTTTTAAAGGGGTCATGAACTGGCTTTTTAAATATTTTTGTTTTGTTGTCTGAGGTCAACTTATGACATTCGCTTGGTTTTTACATTCAAAAACATAAAAATGAATAAGTTATGGGCTATTTTCTTCCCTAGTTTTCAGCCTACTTGAAAAATGCTCGGATTTTATGGGCGTATTGCATTGAAGACTAGGAAGTAAACGCCCACTGCTGTGAGTGGATAACAGTTTTGAATATTATAATGAGCTTCAACTCTGTCGTTGGTTTTGGTCGATAAATTGACTTTAACCGCCGATCGCTGAATAAATACTTCAAGGTCATACACAAAATGCATATCTGTGTCGTCTTCATTTCTCCCTCTCATATTATAATGAGTTTAACTCACCCGTCGGTGCACGTGGGGAAAAACGTCCAATGTTGTCAAATGGCAACCGAATTCGTCCATACATGTTCGACCCAGAGTCCGTGTGTTGCACAATTAATGTCAGATCCAATATAGACGGCACATCACCGTTCTTTTCTCTTAATCGGTCTGCAAATCCAGCCTCGAATTGTTGACAAAACAATCCTCGGTGAAATGAAGCGAACATACGGATAATGTTTTACACTCATCTGCAGGAACGTCATTAAAAACAAATTTTAACCAGGCATTCCTAATATTGGAATCCAGAGGAAGCTTATGCAGCGACTGTCTTCTTCCACAGCCAGGCACGGCACAACATTTTGTCAACAGAATGTTTATTGCTGGTAGCTCGCTCCGGTTTGTCATCACAAGGTATGCTTTTGTTTACCTATGCGCGAATGCGCGAATCAGTGGGCGGGGCTAAACCGGCCGCGTTGAAGTAGGCGTTGATGAGCGGGTGGGGTTTTCAGCGTCATTGACGTCATACTTCCACACTTTCAAAAATGAGTCGTTTGTTGAGGCTGGTGTCAATAAAAGCTTTTATTGGACTAACAAGGACGTTTTCAGTTCTGAAACTTAAAGGATATTCTTATAATATGATGACCTCTTAGATGTCAAAAGCTCAAGGAAAATTTGATTTCTCAGTTCATCACCCCTTTAACCCAAAATTGAGTAAAATATGGACAAACCCAAAAGTTGGGTTAAAAATGTCATTTTAAACTTTTCACTCTCACTTTGAACTGTACATTTTTTTAATGACATTTTTAAACCAACATTTGGGTTTGCCCATATTTGACCCACATTTGGGTTGAAATAACCCAGCATTTTTTTTCTAAAGCACATTTATAAAAAGCTACTTAAATGTCCTAATTAACTTAGGTTTAATTCTGGTTTAATCTAAGCCTTGTCTGTGAAACCAGGCCGTGGTCTTCAAAAAGTTTTCCACATGCACTCTATTCTTCATCTGATGGTTAAGAAACCCTGTTTTGACCTTGTTTACCCGTCCTACATTGGTATTATGAAGGGAAAGTATACAAATTAGACCAGATCAGGTGGTTTAGGGCTGCTTGAGTCAGCATTGAGTCAAGTTGGAGGCAAAGTTGAGTCAGACTGGTGGTGAACAGGGCATTATGTGGAAAATAATGGGTGTGGATTTCCAATTCCAGCATTTTTCAGAAACTACACCCATTGCTGTTCCTACAATTTGTTTCTCTGGTGGCAGCTGGTAACGTTACTCACTAGGCCAAATAAAATGGTCTGTGAAGCTTAGCTTGTGGTTTTCCTGAGGTAAATGTATCTCCTGTCTGTAAGTGTGCCACTGATAGCAAAAGCTTTTGCATGTTTTATCCTGCTATTTAAGCTACGTGTGTGTACAAGATGACCTGATGAACTTCAGTTTAATTAAAGACTTGACTCTACTGACAACTATGCTGTGGATTATGACGAAAGCAACCAAAAATCGCATTCACAGCAGTGCATGTACAGTGGAAGTAAAGCAAATGTAATTATTGTAACTAAATATCTTGTTAGCTACTTAGCAGTTTGACTATAAAAGATACTAGCAACTCTTAGGCTGTGTCCAACATAGATGTGTATATAAAGGCTAGATGTGTTACAACGAGTTTCCATCGTCATCACCGGCGGCCATCTTGTCACAGTTAAGATGAGTGGTCAACACGAACACAAATACTCTTATCTCGTTGAAATCTTGACCGATTTACAAACGGTTTGGTTTCTTACAAACGTTATTAACGAGGCTATAATTATCTGGATGATTATTTATTTATACACTTATTATTCATAAGTATGCTGTGTCATAGCTACATCTCTGACGTTTATAACAAACCAAACCGTTTGAAAATCGGTAGAAAATTGAGCAAGTTATGGTTATTTAAATAGTACATGTACCATTAACACAATGTTACGAGTGAGCGAGCGCGAGACAAGATGGCCGCCAGGTGCAGACGTCGACCTCCATTGGCCAGCAGACGCGGACGACACATCTAGCCTTTATATACATATCTATGGTGTCCGAAATCTCCCACTACTCCCTATATAGTGGACTATATAGTGAGCTCGCCATTTTGTAGTGCTGTTCGAATGTATAGTGATGATTATTATACCCTGTATAGTCCACTCAATGTATCCCAGAATGCATTTTGAAAAGTAGTGTACAAACAATGGTCACTCACCTACATACCATCATGCATTGCGCTGATCGTAAGAAAAGACGGACGGGCGACAGCAATGACGTAATCAACGGCGCCGAGAGACGATCGAGTAGTGTCCGAAAGTGTTGTTTCTATTATGCTGGTGAGCTCACTATATAGTGCTCTACTCCCTACCCCCTATATAGGGGTTAGGGAGTAGTGATTTGAGTGGAGATTTCGGACACAGCCTTACTCTGTACTTGACTACATCTTTGAATATGTACTGCCACGACAAAAACTGGGAAAGGACTCAGTGATTGATTTAACAAAGTTTATTATAACATAAAATAATCAAATAAAACCTGAAAAATGAGATGGATCTTTAACCCATTACATTTGTGATGAATAATGTAATTGTTACGTTTTGCATGGCAACTAACTTTTTCTACAACTGTTTATTTCTGCTACAAAAGTGATATCGCCATCTACAGGGCATTGAAGCTACTACATTTTTGGCGTTTTTGCCCTTACACACAGAAAATTGTCAATAATGCTACTTTATGCAAATGTGAGTGCATTTGCAGGTTAGTTGTTGAACTGCGCGTGTTTCATTTTATGAGAAGAGAACAAGGCTACAGTTGAAACCAGTCCTGTGCAAGTAGGCTTTAACTATTTCATTTTACTTAAAGGAGTAGTTCACTTTTAAAAAAAACTTTTGCTGATAATTTACTCACCCCCATGTCATCCAAGATGTCCACTTCTTACTTTCTTCAGTCGAAAAGAAATTAAGGTTTTTGATGAAAACATTCCAGAATTTTTCTCCATAAAATTGACTTTATTTGTAACCAAACGGTTCAAGGTCCAAAAGACAGTTTCAGTGCAAACTGTTCAAAGGGCTTTAAACGATTCCAGACGATGAATAACGGTGCGTGTTCACTGGCATGGAGGCGAGCGGAGACGAGCGAGCGTTTTCAATTCATTGCTATGGAAGTCAAACCGGTGAAAGCGTTAGAGAGCGTCAAAAGGTTTGGGCAGTTCTCGACTTTATGCAAATATCAACGGAAAATCGCGGTCGGCAACCAATTGATGTGCGGTTTGGGATGTAAGCGTCTCTTTGAGAATTTTTAAGTATGTAAATTGTGCCGGAGTTTATGCTGGATTTAGTGCGTAAATAATTTTGTTTTCAAATTAGACGCTTTGCAGCTGTTATCTGTTAAATAATTCATTTTGGATGTGTTCATTGTGATTATACTGGCTGGGTTTATAAAAGTTTATAAAACTGACGCGATATCTTGCTTGGGGCATTTATGTAAACAAAGCCTGTCTATTTCCGAATGTAATTGCGAGCATCTCTGATGATAATACTGTGTGTATATGTTGAAAAAAAACAGATTAAACACACTTGCAACAGACACACCCCAAAGCGGAGAAGTTATAGCGTTGTCAGCGACACTGAGCAGAGTTTTGCCGCTGTCAGTGGACACGCACCGTAAGGGTCTTATCAAGCGAAATAAATAGTCATTTAAAAAAAAAAACAACAACAACAAAGTTTAAGTTTTATAAGCTCAAATGCTCACCTTGCTCTGTTCTGTGTGACTCTCCTGTTCGAACTCGTTCATCTAAATGAACAAACCTTTTCCAGAGTCAGACTCGTTCATTCGTTTGTTGAATGAACCAAATGACTCGAAAAAAGATTTGTTGATTTTGATGAACGAGTTCAACAGGAGAGTCACAACACGCATCATAGAACAGAGCAAGGTGAGCCTTTGAGCTTATAAACTTAAAGTTTATTATTATTTTTTTAAATAAGTCTGGAATCGTTTAAAGCCCTTTGAACAGTTTAACATTATTTTACTTATCCCGTGTATTCAAGAGACCTTTTTGATGGATATTGGTTTACTTAAGCCCTTTTAGAGCACTTGAGCGTAATTGAGGCTTGAGTGTTTGTAGACGTCTAAGAGCCTGTTGTGTCGACCTTGATTTACTGCAATATTTAGGTGTCCAGTTTTACTTTGACTTTAGAAAACACATGATTGCTCTCCTCACAAATCAACTCTTTATTGTTTTTCACTGGCATGTCTGTTAGGTGCTTCTTTGAGCCTTATTTCAGCAAGAGTAAAATACTTTAGTACTGTTCAAATCAGATCATCTAACACTTTTATCTGTAAATTTAATGGTTTTCATGTACTCTTTGCACCTCTGAAAGACAATAGATTTCCTTTTAAGAGCATTTATAGTTCTCCTGATGAGCTTCGGCTGAACTGTAGTGTCTTTTCATAGGAGTGCGAGTACAAGCTGGACTTGGAAGAGTGGCGTTCTGCCTCATCTTCGTAACCCGGACATCCTGGTGGGCGAGAGCGACCTCACGGCTCTCAGTTACCTCCATGAACCGGCCGTGCTGCTCAACCTGCGGGTCCGATTCACAGAGTCCAAGCTTATCTACACCTACTGCGGTAATGAAGAACGACACCTCACCTGGCCATGACATCGCCTTCTAGATATATTAAACTCAGACTTTCCTATTGAATTGGATGGTCTGTTCAATATATTGTCTGATAGCTTCACATTTAAAAAAAAAGTATTTTAGATTTCTTAGTGTTTTTATATAATTAAATCTAAAAAATATTGTGCGTGTTGTTTAAATGAACTGTAGACTTTGGAACTTCCATGAGCGGCAGATATTACTCAGTGAATATGAACCATAAAACATGACTTGTCATATACACCGCACAGCTCATTAGACTTTGAGTTATGGACTCCTGTTCTTCAGATTAGACGGTTTTGCATAGAGTATGCAAAGTATAAAAAAGAGTTTTTCAAAAATTGCACAAAAAAGCATTAGAATTCAGTCTGACCTTTGACCCAGAACTCAAAAAGTTTTCTAACTTAAGTTCTTAGGGCCCAAGCCCTGAAAGGGCGAATTAATGTAAATACATGGCAGATGAAGACCAATGAGAGGACTCTTGATATCTTTGATACTGTTGGCGTGACAACGCATCAAACTTTGAAATTATTTTAGGATGCTTTTGAGACTTTTAGCATCCTTGAAATTGTATGAAACTCAACAGACACATCACATTTATTAGCCAGTAGACATGAGCAAAGTTTCAGAAACGGCGTGGTGCAGGGACTAAATAGCGCCACCTTTTGACAAAAGTGGGGTTGTTAGTTTTATCTACAGTTACAAAAATCGGTATATACATTGTACTCCTCAAGCCGGACAACTTTCTAATTCATAGTCATTAGCTTGGACCGAGAGGAAGTCAGATATTTTGGTTTGAATATGGTGAGCCTCTCCCTGAGCCTACGTCCCTGTATGGCAAGCCCTTTTAACATTTAAAAGCTAAGTTTGCCTATCCGGAATTAACATTTTAGATATCAACAACGTCTTTCTGACTAGTCGTAATTACATTTTGGATAGTTTGTATAATGATTTAAGATATCTGTAACGTAATTGTGACTAGTCGAAATGACAGATAGAGTATGGCAAGCCGTTTTAACATTTAATCATTTAATCATGAAAGGGCCAAAGCCTGTGGCACCGCCACCCCGGTGCCTTTAGGTAACTAAAGGAACCGGGGTTGTGGTGCCACCAGCTTGGGCCCGCCATGCGCTGCTTGCAGCTATATTTTGTTTTTAAAATTATAACAGGGATCATCCTGGTTGCCATCAATCCATATGAAAGTCTTCCGATCTATGGATCAGACATCATCAACGCTTACAGTGGGCAGAACATGGGTGATATGGACCCTCACATCTTCGCTGTATCAGAAGAGGCCTATAAACAGATGGGCAGGTATGTGCGCACACCTTATTGCAATAGAAATAGCATAGTCCATAGGCAGTGAATGCTATCTCTCCTCCACGTCCTCCTGTAAGAGACGAGAAGAATCAGTCCATCATCGTGAGTGGAGAATCTGGTGCAGGGAAGACCGTGTCTGCCAAATACGCCATGCGTTACTTCGCTACAGTCAGTGGGTCCTCTGATGAGTCCAGCGTGGAGAAAAAAGTGCTGGCGTCCAGTCCTATCATGGAGGTATGACTGTAAAACTGTAAAAACCAAACAGATCTATTGCAAGAAACTGTGTCATATCTGTGTGTAGGCTATAGGAAACGCCAAGACGACAAGAAACGACAACAGTAGTCGCTTGGGAAGTACATTGAGATCGGATTTGACAGAAAGCACAACATCATAGGAGCCAACATGAGGACGTACCTTCTGGAGAAGTCTCGAGTGGTGTTCCAGGTTAGTTATATCATTCATTCGTCTCTTCTGTATACTGATTTAAAGCGTTTGAATGACCAACCTGATCTCATGGGAATTCGATTACGAATTTTACGAGGTGGCTAATTCGTAACAATTCGTACAGACCTTCACTCATACGAATTAGTACAATTTTTGCTAAATCGTACATATTTTGCAAATTGGCCACTTCGCATGAATTCAGTACGAATGACCTGCCCCTAAACCTAACCATCACGTGGGTTTAGACAAATCGTATGAATTCATACGAGTGAGGTCGTATGAATTAGTACGAATTAGCTACTTTTGAATCACTCGTACGAATTGGTCGTAAATAGCATAGGAATGACCCAGAAGTCATCAGTCATTTCAGTAATATAAAACTTGGTAGCTAGCTTTTATCACTGTCCACAAGTGTTGAGGAACATCCAGAGCTGAAGTTCTGATATGCTAATGGCAGTTCAGTTTCCAACATGCAGTGTAAGCTTTTGGCCAATCACAACGGACTGGGCCATCTGACCAATCAGAGAGTAGACTCTGTGAATGGAGGGGTTTAGAGAGCCATTTCAGACACTGTAGATAATGAGAAAATTAATCATTTTTCTTTTACGTTGGATGCATGTAAACCTTTTGCAGGAAAATCTGAAACCCTATTAGAAACCCTAAGGTCGTGTGTCCACCAAAGCGCTTTACCACGCGCCTGGCGTGTTGCTATAGGAGCGCCGCATTTATAAACGCCATGAGGCGCTGAGCGGTTTTTCACGCTGAGGTCAGCCAGGCGAGAGTTGAAAAATGTTCAACTTTGGATAAAACACAGCGCTCATCACTGTCACTTCTTGCCCAGCCGTCCAATCACAATGGAGGAGGGGCGGGACTCAGTACCACACTGACCAACTGTCACAACATTCTTTCTGTATTTAGCTCTGCTGTTGACTCGTTGTAGCTAACCGAACAAAATAGATGAAAAATAAATTTTTAGTATGAAACTAATTATCTGCGAAATCAGTTAAAAGTAAACTGTGCTGAGGATATCCTGTATCATAGCAACGAACGTCTAACGGAAAAACGCTGCGCTGCCAAAACGCTCTCAAGCGCCCAAAGCACGGTGTCTTCAGCAGAGCGTCTAGCGTTTTCAGCTGGCTAAAAACGCTTTGGTGGCTTGAGAGCGTTTTGGCAGAGCAGCGTTTTTTTCCGTTGAGGCGTTTCGTTTGCTATGATACAGAATATGCACAGTTCACTGATTTCGCAGATAATTTGTTTCATACTAAAAATAAATTTTTCATCCATTTTGTTCAGTTAGCTCTGCTGTTGATGTCGTTGTACAGAAAGAATGTTGTAACAGTTGGTCGGTATGGTTTAGTCCTGCCCCTCCTCACTGTGATTGGACGGCTGGGTAAAAGTGACAGTGATGAGTGCTGACGTTTTATCCAAAGTTGAATATTTGAACTCCCGCGACCATTTAAAGCGCTGGGTGCTGGGCGCTCGGCGCTTCAGCGTAAAAAAGAAAACAGTCAGCGCCTCGTTACACTCATGGCGTTTAAAAAACGCGGCGCTCCCATTGAAAACA
This sequence comes from Hybognathus amarus, assembly GCA_030378365.1. Lineage (NCBI taxonomy): Eukaryota > Metazoa > Chordata > Actinopteri > Cypriniformes > Leuciscidae > Hybognathus > Hybognathus amarus. The sequence continues at coordinate 21,776 of JAQIUQ010005425.1, forward strand.
ATTGAAAACATACATCAAGCGTGTTTGAAAAACGCTTTGGTGAGACACATGGCCTAAGAATGGCATAATAGAGCCACTTTAATATCAAATGAATGTGATCTATATACCAAATAAACATATGTTTAATGTATATATGTTGGAATGTCGCTTGATCAGTTTCTGTTTCCTGTTTTAGGCGAGTGAGGAGAGAACTATCACATCTTCTATCAGCTTTGTGCCTGCGCCCATTTACCTGAGTTTGAACCTCTAAAGTTAGGTAATGTGATACCCATTCTGGATTGTGTTTATGAATAACAGTCAAGATAAAGCATAAATGGTTATGTAGCCGTTAAGTCAACCGACAGCTGATATTTTGTAGTAAGAAAGTGAATCTTTTTATCTGTTCATCACTTCCCCTCAGTAACCAGTCTTTCTCTTAAGGTAGCGCTGATGACTTTCCCTACACTAACCAGGGCAGAAGTCCCGTCATTGAGGGAGTGAATGACCTGAAGGATATGCAGGCCACAAGGAAAGCCTTTTCATTGCTGGGTAACAATATTTTGTCTTTCCATGTGCCATATGGTGTTTTGTACATCAGGATCCCATATGTCTCCCTTTTATTGTTTTAACTTATTATTAAAATGATAAAAAGGATCACATCTTTTATTTAAATGTTTACATAATTTATATATATATATATATATATATATATATATATATATATTTATATATATATATATATATATATATATATATAATATTATTATATAAAAAAAAAAATATATATATATATATATATATATATATATATATATAAATTTTTTTAATATAATTATTATTATTTTTAAACGGTCGTTTAAAAAATTATTAAAGGGTCAGGTTTCTGAAGACCCAATAGGCATTAGTATAAACATTTAGAATGTTCAGAATAAGCCATTTTGCAGCTTAGTTTAGTCTTTTTGGACTAGGGAGAAAATTACAGTATGTTTTCATAGTACATAAAGCTCTTTTACCTGAAAAGATCAAAAAGACAATTAGATTCCTCATGATATGAGCCTGTTTAATGGGTCTTAGTTTAGTCATTCAACCACAAACATGCCAGTATCTGCTGATTCCAGGTATTACTGAGGCACAGCAAATGGGTCTGTTCCAAATCCTGTCAGCCATTCTTCATCTGGGAAATGTAGAAGTGAAGGAGAGAGGATCTTCTAGCTGCGGCATCTCTGTGAGTCGCAGTGAGAATGCAAGAATAAATGATTGCTTTAAAGGGATAGTTCACTTTGAAATTATTTTTGATATGTTTTATCTTACCTCAAGGACATCCAAGATGTAGGTGTCTTTTTTTTTCCACAATATTTTCAATTTTGATATTTTTAGGTCAAACAGTCCTTTTCTGTCAGTCATATAATGGAGGTCTATGGTCACCACCTTAAAGAGCATGCACAGAGAAGTCCAAATTAAACATGATTTAATGACTCGGAAACAGTGCCCATCTCACCTCCCTGGGCCCTGAAGCAAAATTCTGCTAAGGGGCCCTCTACCTGACCCGCTGACGCCGTGACGTGAGCTATATAAACCATTTGCCAATGCTACACAGTCACACCTGACACTTCAGTGCTCCAAATATAACCCTCCCTCCTTTAAACAAAACAGTCAAAGAAAAGAATGAGGTTCAACAAACAATATTTATTGAATAGAGTATTTTCCATAGAATATTAAGATAACACGTGAATATTATTAAGTAAGTGAAAAGTAACGTAAACATAAATAAGAATAACAGAATAAATTATAACCCTGAGCTTTGGTTTTTGGGATTAACTTTTGTTCTCTCTACAGCCTGGGCATTAGGTGATGCAACTAGTGATGCAGATATCAATAATCCCTGTGAGTGATGACATCATTGATATCAAGAATTTACTTGTGTACAAGTGAACATGTAATTCCTGATATCCATTGGTAGATAAAAATGAAACTAAGGGGCCTTACTAGTAAAAATAATCAAGAATTCACATTGCAAATAGTAAAAAAAGTGAATTCTTGATATCAAAAATACATAAACTGTGAATGAATAAAAGCTAAAACGGCTTGCCATGGCATGTTAAAGTTTTTTTTTTAATACATATTGAAGCAATTCTTGATTTATGGTTATTATTTACTGAGGGATGTTCATCCATATTGGTTTAAATTCAACATTTTAAATTCATACCCTATATATCAATAGTCAATCAATGTCAAATTGTCAATATTGCTTTCCATCTTGCATAATTAGTGCTGCTGCAGTTGTTTAGAATGTTTAACTACACATTGACTGAGACTAAATCAGTGTCTTGTTTTAAAAGTATGTATGTATAATGCGTACTTTGATGAGGAGTGCCATCATTTCCCGCCCATATATTGTACAGTATGTCCACATATATTTCTGCTTGAAAAAATGCGCGTTTCATTTCGTGCACGCGCATATGAACGCATGACAGCCTAACACACGCGACCCCGGCTTATCTTTTCTGAGCTGCAGTAAACAAACACCGCTGCACAACTTGCACTATGTTGTTTATCAAAAACAAACGTAATAAATAATTGTATTTTACTCTCACTTTTGTCAGTCAGGCACAAACGAGAAGTGATGCAAGAGATGCACTGCCTGCTCTGCCCAGCTAGGTTAAGATCTGAAAAAACACAATAGAAATGCAGATAAACTTAACTTTACTTTGCTGCTGACATCAAACTTGGAGAGGAAGAGAACAGAAGTTTACCTGAATGTTGTTCCCGAATTTCACATGTTTTTTCTTCTTCTCCTCGTATCGTGACCAGAGGGATAGTTTCGCTTTATTTTGTCAACATTAATTGCACGCGCTATGACACGAAGAGGGGAGGCGGGGCCTTGAGTAATTTGCGGGGCCCTGACGCAGCTTGCGTAGTGAGCGTATAGGGCGGATCGGCTCTGCTCGTAAATGTAAGTACACATTGATGGCCTAAGACACGAAACAAGCGGTTTGTGTGAGAAAACAAACAGTATTTATATCGTTTTTACCTCATGTAACCACAGCCACGTCCAAGTGATCTGAGGGCGTGGATGCTTTGGTATGCGCAAGCGCCGGAAGTGATATCTCACGCGTGTACTTCACTCATTGTTTACACAGAGATTTCAGAAGTGTTATCCTTCACTGTGAAGATCTAAACATATTTAGATATACAGGAAATCGCAATGGAAGGCGACTTTGATATATCAACAGACAAGGTTGAATTTTTTCGCAACCACGCAAGAGATCACTTCCGGCGCTTGTGCAGACCAATGCCCTAAGATCACTTGGACGTGGCTGTGGTTACAAGGGGTAAAAACGATTTAAATACTGTTCGTTTCTCCCACAAACCGCTCGTTTCATGTCTTAGGTCATCAATGTGTACTTACATTTACAAGTCATTAAATCATGTTTAAATTGGACTTCTCTGTGGATGCTCTTTGAGGTGGTGACCATAGACCTCCATTATATGACTGATAGACAACAACGGTTTCAATATCAAAATTGAAAATACTGTGGAAACAAAAACACCTACATATTGGATGCCCTTGAGGTAAGCTAAAACATACAAAAAATTATTTCAAAGTGAACTATCCCTTTAATTCACATTTTGCATAGTCGCTTTGAACAAAAGCATCTGCCTAATGATTAAATGCAAATGCATTTTCACGCATTGTGCATTTTTGAATTGTGTCCAGGATGAAAACGGCCACCTGGCGGTGTTTTGTGACCTCACTGAGGTTTCGTTCGAGGCCATGGCTCACTGGTTGTGCCATAAAAAACTCAAGACCGCCACAGAAACCCTAAACAAGCCTGTCACCCGTTTGGAGGCCGTGAACGGCCGCGACGCTCTCTCGAAACACATTTACGCCAAGCTCTTCTTCTGGATCGTCAGCCGGGTCAACAAATCCCTGAGCACTTCCTCCAAACCGCACTCGTTCATCGGCGTCCTAGACATCTATGGGTGGGTGAGCTGCTTTTTCATACTTTATTGATGATTAAAAAATAGTTCCATGAAAATGATGTTGTATTGTGCCCAGGTTTGAGACGTTCGAGGTGAACAGCTTCGAGCAGTTCTGCATCAATTACGCCAATGAGAAGCTCCAGCAGCAGTTTAACATGGTCAGCATTTTCAAACATTCACGAAATAATCAGTCGTGTCCAAGCACATCACGACTCACAGAAAGCATTTCCCCTCCAGCACGTGTTCAAACTGGAGCAGGAGGAGTACATGAAGGAGCAGATACCATGGACGCTCATCGATTTCTACGACAACCAGCCCTGCATCAACCTGATCGAGGCCAAGATGGGCTTGCTGGACCTTCTAGATGAAGAATGCACTGTAAAAAACATTATTAAACCACAATTGTTATATATTATCATTGGGTTTTTTTGTGATGAACTTCTCAAATTCCTAAATTTGATGCATCCAGATGCCAAAAGGCTCAGATGATTCATGGGCGCAAAAGCTGTACAACACTCACCTAAAGAAAAGCTCTCACTTTGAGAAGCCGCGCATGTCTAACACAGCTTTCATCATTCTGCACTTTGCAGACAAGGTACATGAAGACAAATATGCAGCTATTATGTGTTCCTATGAGTCTATCTTATTTTATCTCTCTCTATCTCACTTTTAGGTTGAATACCAGTGTGATGGATTTCTGGAGAAAATAAAGACACAGTCAATGAAGAACAAATTAATGTGCTGAAGGCTAGCAAGGTGTGTTCACCTCAGCATAACTCACTAAGCACTTTTCTGCCAGAGAAATTCATCTTCTAGTGCTCCACAGGAACATGTTTCTGCTTGCGAAATGTTATTAAGTGACTTTAAAATAGTTATGATTCAACATGCCTTTGGAGGAGTGTCGCCACCTGCTGTTCGGTTCATAAACACCATTTCTGGATTCCTAGATCTCTAGCTCTCAACTGGAGGGTGATTTAAGAGTGTTAAATGCAAATAAGCCATTGAGAACCTCTAATGTAGAGTGTAATTGTCACAGGTAAGGTTTTATGCATATCCATCTTTGTTATAAGTCTCTCTGGTTTCCTCACAGTTTGCCTTGCTGGTCGAGCTCTTCCAGGATGAGGAAACACCTGCAGCTCAGAGCACCACAGCAACATCTGGACGAGCAAAGTTCGGACGGTCCACTCAGTCTTTTAGGGAGCACAAGAAATCGGTTGGACTGCAGGTTAGAGTTGAACAACAAAGCCATGATCAGTCACTGTTATTCATTAAGGCATCATTCATATTAATTCACTTAGATATATAGTATTTTACCCTTAAAGTTTTGGGGTCAATATGATTTTTCTTTTTTTTAACCCTAAAACCGTATTCTGGACAAATGTGGGCAAAATAGATTTTTAAAAAATACTTCCCTTGATCTGAGCGGTACAAGACTTGGCTGCTTTTCCTAAGTTTGCCTCTTGAACACACACTTTTTTGACTCAATTCTACAATGTTATGTGGGTGGAAAAAAACCCTCCTTAATCTTGTTTTGGGGTCAAAAATGGGCACCCATAGAAATGAATGGGAAAAACTGTAATTTAGAGCATTCTAAAATAAGCCAAAATAAGACACCAGGTGACAGCAAAGTCACTTCATCTTTAGGTTTTAGCTCTAAGAACTTATTGGAATTATATTTTAATGTGTTTAAAAAAATAAAACTACATAGTAATTAATTTACATTGAAATAATTTACATAGAAAATAGGGTACTTTTTGAAGTAAATAAATTTAAAAATACCACCAAAATAAATAAAAAAACACCATAAATGAAATAAAAAAAACACCAAAAACTTTTTCGAAGACCGTGATATAACATTTATAATAAATAAATTCAGTTACCAGTAATTAGTTTTAGAAAAGGATAGTTCACCCAAAAATGAAAATGTATATAAACCTGTATACATTTCTTTGTTCTGCTGAATACAAAGGAAAATGTGCTGATGGACACTATTGAGTTCCATAGTATGAACAAAAATACTATGCAAGTTAATGGGGACCAGCAACTGTTTGGTTACACATATATATATATATATATATATATATATATATATATATATATATATATATATACATTATATTTTATATTTTATATTTTCCTTTGCATTCAGCAGAACAAAGACATTTATAGATTTGGAACAATTTGAGGGTGTGTAAATGATGACAGAATTTTAATTTTTGGGTTTAACTATCACTTTAAACGTATCAAAACAGACAGTAAAATCTTTTCACACATGCTGTTCTTTAAAGCTTTTTATTCATCAAAGAGTCATAAAAATGTATCATGGTTTCCACAAAAAGAATGATTACATTTATTTGGAGTAATGATGCTGAAAATTCAGCTTTGTTTCCAGTGTTGGGCATGTTACTTAAAAAAAAGTAATTAGTTATAGTTACTAGTTACTTCTCACAAATAGTAACTGAGTTAGTAACTGAATTAAATCATTATAAAAGTAACTAATTACCTGAGAAAGTAACTATTGCGTTACTTTAAAAACAAAAAAGTTAAAATAGGCCTATGTCAAATAACTTGGATGTACCCAATATTAAATATGTTTAATTAATGAAATGGACTCTATAGAATAAATTATTATTATAAAACATTGTACACTAATCTACACTATCGTAATGTTGCTGTGGGACAATGTGAGAGACACCAATAAAATTAAATATATTATTTTAAATATTATCATTACTATAGTAGAACAATTAAACATAATTTTAGGTTTAGAACTTTTAATATTTAATATTGCACAGACCACAACTGGCCAACAAATAAGTCAAGCCTAAATGTAAGCTTAAATGTACCAATAAATAAATAAAAAAATAAATAATAAAAAAATATGCATGCATAAAAATGATAAACAGTTTAACAAGAAGTGCTCCCAGAACCCGATCTCCCAGAACGCTCCTTGCAGGTTATTTTTTAGATTTTATTTGTATAACCATGTAAATTAATTAAAATGTTGCAGATAATGCCAATAGGCTACAGAGATTATTCTAATGCTGGAATTTGTCTTTTATTTATAAACAAACTATATAATGCTATATAATATAATGGAGAACATAAGTTACTTCTTTCAAAAACGTAAAAATAGTCAAGACCCATAACTTTTGAAAGTATTGTTTGGTTTTAAAAGTATTGTTGTAGTTCATTGTGTCATAAAAGATGTCTTGTGCCTTTGTCCTTTTCAACATTCATTAAGAACATGCTTGGGAAAATGACTTCCAGAACCAAGGCTGTTGAAAACACACTGTTATGCTCTATTGGAAAAGATCTTATCCACCCATAGAAAATAAGTGTCATGTGTTTGATGTTTTCAGTTCCGGAACTCTCTGCACCTGCTCATGGACACGCTGAACGCCACCACCCCACACTACGTGCGCTGCATCAAGCCAAATGACCTTAAAGCCCCCTTCATGTCAGTAAGATGAGTTCAGAGATAATCCACACTTTATGTAATACAGGTTATTCTAGTTTCTTCTCTTTCTGTCTCTAGAATGGACCCTCATCGAGCCGTTCAGCAGCTCAGAGCGTGTGGCGTCCTCGAGACCATTCGTATCTCAGCCAAAGGCTTCCCTTCCAGGTGCTAACTCAATCACTGACATGTCTAACTAGGGTGAACGGGATTTCACCAAGTACAACATGTTCCTCGATCCACTTCTTTATTGATCCTGGAGCAGCATTCAAATCAACCAATCAGATTTGAGGGACACGTTTACTGTCTATGTGAAGTTTTGGCTCACAACCAGGGTTAGGTGCTTCTACATCAGTGTTATTCAACTATCATTTCTCTTGATTTTAGGGAGAAGTTATGGTTGGGGTTAGAGCTTAATTTTCAGACAGAAATGCTGTTACAGGATCAACAAAACATGTTAATTTCAGGAGCATGTCTTACTTGGACACTTCTTATGGTAACACTTTACTTGAAGGGGTGTGCATAAGACTAACATGAAACCTTCATAATATAACATAATCACATATATTATGAATATGAAGGAAGTTTTATACATGTTTGTGACAACTCATTAAGTGTCATTCGCTCAGTTATGACATTTTTAATGCAAATATGACATTGTTTGAGATGTCTTTGTTTTGACACCTTGACATAAACCAATACATCATAACCGGTCAGTGTCTTTGTCATGACAACTTGACATTACTAAGACAACACAACCTGTCATAAACATGACATAGCAGATTAATTATCAAACTTAAGAAACCACCTAGCTTTATTGGTTAACATTACATTACACTATCAGATGGTTGGTTATGACATTGGCTGTCATGAGGCCATTATGACTTTTTAATGACAAATTCTATTAGTACCACTGTAGTTCAAAATATTCATGACAGTTATAATGGCCTCATGACAGCTAATGTCAAAGCCAACCACATGACAGTTTAACTTAATTTTATGTTAAGTTGTTATGGCAAAGACACTGACAGGTTATGGTTTATGTCAAGATGTCATAAAGACATCTTAAACAATGTCATATTTGCATTCAAAATGTCATTATTGAGCGAAAGACACTTGTCATAAACATGCATAAACCCTACTTCATATTCAAGACATATGTCATGGTTATGAAGGTGTCATGTCAGTCTTATGAACACCATTTCAAGTAAAGTGTTACCCTTCTTATTAGTGTCTGTTCTGCTTGGAAATTGATTTGCTGTGATTAACTCAAAGGAACCAATCAGATGTGACAAACTCTTGAAGGTTTTTGAAATGGTGAACTAATAGTAAAACTGTAAATCAGTAAAAAAACGTATTGTGTTTAAGTTTAAAACTGCTTTAGATTGACATAAACTGTAATTCTACAAACCCAGCTTTAAATATTCTAATGCCTTCACTGATCTGTGTTTGTGTTTTAATGCTGCTTTAACTCCCTCTGGTCAGATGGACTTATCAAGAGTTCTTCAATCGCTATCGTGTTCTAATGAGAAAGAAAGATATCCTCTCAGACTGGAAGTTGACCTGCCAGAACGTCCTAGAACGGCTTGTGGAGGTATTACAATAGCATTCTTATTTCTTTCTTTATACAAAGAGCACATCTCATGCTAAAAAAAAACAATTAGGCTGGTTTAAGATGGTCTAAGCTGGTTTAAAGGAACACTTTAGTTTAGTCACTGTATCTCCCAGAGTTAGATAAGTTCATACATACCTTTTTCATCTCTGAGCGTGCTGTAACTCTATCTGACGCACCCACTGCTTGCCTAGCTTAGCATAAAGACTGTATGTAAATGGCTACAGCTAGCATAATCCCAATAAGAGACAAAATAATGGAACCGTTATCCTATTTAAATGTTGCGATTTGTATAGTCGCAGAGTGTACAAATAACAAGGTAATATGAGACACAGATATCCTTTAACCGTATAAATATTGGGAACTATATTCTCAGAAGACCAAGAACTGCTACAGTGCATCTCTGGTGCTGTGGTTATCACTCCGCCCAAGTAGCAGTGCTTCGCCTTCTGAGAATATAGTTCCCAATATGTATATGGTTAAAAGATATCTGTGTCTCATATTACCTTGTTATTTGTACACTATGTGACTATACAAATCACAACATGTAAATAGGAAAATATTTGCGTTATTTTGTCACTTATTAGGATTAGTATGCTAGCTGTAGCCATTTACATCCAGTCTTTGTGCTAAGCTAGGCTCAGCGGTGGGTGCGTCAGACAGAGTTACAGCATGCACAGAGATGAAAAAGGTATGTATGGACTTATCTAACTCTGGGGGATATGGTGAATAAGCTACAGTCCAAAAAAGTCGGAGTGTTCCTTTAAGATGATCTCCCATCCAAAAAGTGCCCAAAAACCCATCTAAAACCAGGAAAAGGACAATTCTGCTCAGACATCTACAAACCAGCTTAGGTTGGTTTAAGATGTTTTTATTTTTAAACAGCCTACATTTACATTTATTCTTTTAGCTGATGCTTTTATTCTAAGTGACTTACAATTGCTATATATGTCAGAGGTCGCACGCCTCTGGAGCAACTAGGGGTTAAGTGTCTTGCTCAGGGACACATTGGTGTCTCACAGTGGATTCGAACTCGAGTCTCTCACACTAAAGGCATGTGTCTTATCCACTGTGCCATCACTGCTTTTAAAAAGCCTAATGTTACTCCTTTCCCTTTCTACAGAACAAAGATAAATACCAATTCGGAAAAACAAAGATTTTCTTCCGGGCCGGACAGGTGGCTTACCTGGAAAAACTGAGGGCGGACAAACTCCGTACGGCTTGCATCCACATCCAAAAAACCATCCGCTGCTGGCTGGCCCGCAAGAAATACCTGCGTATTCGCCAGGCGACCATTACCTTGCAGAGATACACCAGAGGACACCAAGCTCGATGGTGAGGGACGCTTGAAAATTTTGTACACTATCAGTTGCTGGTTGTAGACTAAACCAACAGTGTGTGTTTTATCTGCCCTCGATTAGCCTGTGCAATAACCTGAGAAGGACGCGGGCCGCAGTGATCTTTCAGAAAAACACACGCATGTGGGCGGCGAGACGACAGTATCTGCGACAGAGAACGGCAGCGGTTCTCATTCAGAGGCTACTGCGCGGATACACAGCCAGACTGGAGTACAAACGGGTATGAGGCCAATTACATGTTTTTAAAGTGTAGCATAGCAGAGGAAAAAGAAAACTGCTTTCAGGAATGATTGATTTCTTAGTACAGAGAGTTACTAATTGTCATCCAATTAAAGATGCGGACAAACTCAAAATAATTACACGCAACATAGTATATGGGTGATTCTTCAACTATGGTACACTTTGAGCTAGACAGTTTCAGAAAATAAAAACATTTCTACAAACAGTTTTTTAGTATCAGTTGGTTTCTCAATCTGTCTAGAAACCTTCCCTTAGTTGGGTGCGATGATTTGTATTGAATAATATATATATATTTATTGGCATTTTTATCTGACAGCCCAAGAAAACGCCCAAGTTTTCTTATTTACCAACAATATTGTAGCAATAATAAATAATAAAATATTTCTTACTACCTTAACTTAATTAATTGTATGTTTTTTTGTTTTTACATTAATGTTTTAGTATTATAGCCCAAAATAATTTGCTGTTTAGCACGAACAATGTCATTTCCACCACAACCTGTCTTTACCACCACAATGAACACCGTGGTGGAAATGACTGTGGCGGAAATGACATTTCCCCCCTTTTCCTCTAAAATATCATGCTATGTTAGCCTGTTAATATTAGTTTTACAGTTAGCATTTAATATACACAAATTACACATTATTAAATTAATTTTATCCAGTTATTTTTACGTCCATGTGAAATATGAGCCGTTTGGAAATGACGGCCAATAAACATATTCTCAGTTTTAGTCATATTTACCTTGATTTTTCTTCTTTTCGTTACCCCCTAAAGAGGTCACCCTTTCACCCAGCCATGTGTTCACTGTGGAGTTTCTATTGCTATGGTTACTAAGTATTCAAACCTAAAACAATGATCCCAGGATTCTATTTTGTACAGTGTGGCGGAAATGACAGTGAACCCAAGGGACAAGGGTTCTACTTATGAAAAATATAAGAAAATGTGAATAAATATTGCAATATATAATATGTATAATTGAAATAGACATTATTTTATAATTTGTACTTAAAATCGACATTATTTAAATATTTAATTTAGAATTAAGCGAGGTTGAAGGTACAAAGTCTGGCTTAGGGACAGGGGAAAACAGTAAAAATCATGCATAAAAGGCCTCATATTATATAATAAAAAGAATGATTGAACCATGATACATTTTTTATAAGTTCCCCTTAGGGTGAAGTAAGTCTGACAAAAACAAAAAAGAAGAAATGTTTTTTAGATTTTATTATTTCATCCAGGGACAAGAAAAGTACCATAGTTAAAGAATCACCCATATGCAACAAATCATAATAATATGTTCCATTACGGAAGTAAAACGGGCTGTGAATGCCCTTTCATGTTGGATTGGGGATGAAACCTTCTTGTTTTGTTTCACAGCTGGTGTTTGAGCGCAAGGCTTTACTGATCCAGCGCTGGGTGCGTGGCTTCCTGGCCCGCTGGCGTTTCCGTCGCATCAAGCGTGCCGTGGTGTATCTGCAGTGTTGCGTGCGCAGGATGCTGGCCCGTCGAGAGCTCAAGAAACTCAAGATCGAGGCCAGATCGGTCGAGCACTTCAAGAAGCTCAATGTCGGCATGGAGAACAAGATCATGCAGCTGCAGAGGAAACTGGATGAGCAGGTGTCTTTCATAGTTGTTTTATTCTCAGGACATTTGCACTGATATCTGAGGAGGAATCCATGTTTTATTAGCAATGTTTTCTCATGTGTCTTCAGCATAGGGAGAACCGAGAGCTTTCTGAGCGAATGAGTGGACTAGAGAGCCACAGCGCTGCTGAGATAGAGAAGTTGCACATACAGCTCAAGTCTCTTCAGGAGGTGGAGGAGGAGGCCCGTCACCGTGGAGACCTGGTGACATCGTTACAGGAGGAGCTGGAATTGGTCCGTCAGGAGCTGGAGAAGAACAAAGAGGTAACGTGTTTGTTCTCAAAATATTTTTTGTGAAAATAAAAATAAAATAAATTAGTTATTTATTTAGACAAAATACTATTTTAATAGTAGATTTTTAATATTGTCATTTATCAATCATGACGTATAATATGAATAAATGTGTATATATACACTCACCTAAAGGATTATTAGAAACACCTGTTCAATTTCTCATTAATGCAATTATCTAATCAACCAATCACATGGCAGTTGCTTCAATGCATTTAGGGGTGTGGTCCTGGTCAAGACAATCTCCTGAACTCCAAACTGAATGTCAGAATGGGAAAGAAAGGTGATTTAAGCAGTTTGAGCGTGACATGGTTGTTGGTGCCAGACGGGCCGGTCTGAGTATGGTGTGAAAAGGGAAAAACATCCAGTATGCGGCAGTCCTGTGGGCGAAAATGCCTTGTTGATGCTAGAGGTCAGAGGAGAATGGGCCGACTGATTCAAGCTGATAGAAGAGCAACTTTGACTGAAATAACCACTCGTTACAACCGAGGTATGCAGCAAAGCATTCGTGAAGCCACAACACACAAAACCTTGAGGCGGATGGGCTACAACAGCAGAAGACCCCACCGGGTACCACTCATCTCCACTACAAATAGGAAAAAGAGGCTACAATTTGCAAGAGCTCACCAAAATTGGACAGTTGAAGACTGGAAAAATGTTGCCTGGTGTGATGAGTCTCGATTTCTGTTGAGACATTCAGATGGTAGAGTCAGAATTTGGCGTAAACAGAATGAGAACATGGATCCATCATGCCTTGTTACCACTGTGCAGGCTGGTGGTGGTGGTGTAATGGTATGGGGGATGTTTTCTTGGCACACTTTAGGGCCCTTAGTGCCAATTGGACATTGTTTAAATGCCATGGCCTACCTGAGCATTGTTTCTGATCATGTCCATCCCTTTATGGCCCCCATGTACACATCCTCTGATGGCTACTTCCAGCAGGATAATGCACCATGTCACAAAGCTCAAATCATTTCAAATTGGTTTCTTGAATCAACTGCAAGATGCTATCCTATCAATATGGGCCAACATTTCTAAAGAATGCTTTCAGCACCTTGCTGAATCATTGCCACATAGAATTAAGGCAGTTCTGAAGGCGAAAGAGGGATTATTAGGGGGTTCCTAATAATCCTTTTGGTGAGTGTAATATATACACAACTGTTCAAATGTTTGGGGGTCAATACGTTGTTTTTTGTTTTCTTTAACAAATTAATAATTTTATTCAGCAAGGGCACGTTAAATTGATCAAAAATGACAATAAAAACATTTATAATGTTAGAAATTAATTCTAGTTCAAATAAATGCATTTGTTTGTGTCATAGTTTCCACAGAAATATTTATTTGTGGAATTTAAAATAACTTTTTTCAACAAATCATTTTAAAATGATTTCTGAATGATCATGCGACAACGAAGACTAAAGTAATGATGATGAAAATTCAGCTTTGCATCACAAGTAAAATTACATTTTAAGATATATTACAATAGAAAGCGATTATTTTAAATTGTAATAATATTTCAGAATATTACTGTATTTTTAAACAAGGATATGCAGTATTGGTAAGCTTAAGAGACTTTCAAAAAATAAAAATAAATCCAACTGACCCTAAACTTTTAAAAAGTAAATGTGTAACATGTCCATAAATATGGTCATTTTGTGCTATTACCGTGATGATATCAGATATGTAATACCATGAGACTCTGATCTACCATGGTATTAAATGATTATCACGTTCATATACTATGGTATTTAAGATACTTCAATGAATAGCAATGGTGCATGTCCAAAAATATGGTAATACAATATTTCCATGGTGCATATTGAAAGCTGGATTTTGAAGACCACTTGTAAAGGTCAGAAAAGGACATTATAATTTGTATAAACAGTATACTTACTTCTATATGATATCTGCAGGTGGTTGCTGATCTCAATGAGAAGAACACACTGCTGAAGAGTGAGAAAGAGGAGATGAACAGAGTGATCCAGGAGCAGGAGAATCAGATAAGAGGCGAGTTCATGTTTTGGCTTGGTGGAGGAAAGCTCCAACTATTATTACTTTTGTGTTTTAATGGCTATAATATGTAGAGAAAATGAACCATTAGCATTCATATTCATCTTAATGGCAGTTACTCCACAGAATAGGTTAGGAGATGCACCAGTCATGGTTAACACAATGTACAATATGTGGATTTGCATGTCAGGAAAGTGATGTAATAGACAAATCATTTGTCATTCCTTCTGCTTTTATCTTGATCAGAAATTCCAGAGTCGACCCAACAGGAATCCACTGAGCACGTGCAAGCCCAGCTGAACGAGGAGCGATTCCGTTACCAGAACCTTCTGACCGAACACCTGAAACTGGAGGAGCGCTACGCTGATCTCAGATCAGAAAAAGAGGCTGCTTTGGTAAGATATTTCATGCTACTTACACTAACACCAGTTTCAACTTACCAACAACTATATTATTTTATTTCTCGATTGAGACCTTATGTTTAAGCAACCCAATATTGATCATTATTATACAGTAAACCATTTTTTGTCACTAATCTTTCTAAACAGGATCTCTCTAAACTGGGTCATTACAGAGCCGACTCTGACTACGGCAGCAGCCAATCAGAGAGCATCCACAGCTCTGTGCTCACAGGGTCAGAGGTCAGCTCTCTAGAAAAAGAGGTCAGTTTCAAACAGCTGTATGGTTCTTGAGTTCCTCTAGATTTCTAAGGTCATGATAGAATATAATGGATGTGTTTGATGCGTCAGGACGCTGTGCAGACGGCAGCTGATGTGTCTCTCCTGATGAAGCTGCAGAGGAGAGTCACTGAACTGGAGAAGGAGAACATGGACCTGCAGAGTGAGATGGACACCAAAGAAGAGCAGCTACAACTGGAGCGAACTAAAGTAATTAGTGTTATATCTTTCAGAATGGCCCAATTCATCTTAATTTAATCATGGTTTCATTGACACATGTGGAAAACATTAAACAACCCAAGTCATGCATGCTCTTTCTCTACATTTTAAGGAACTGGAAGATTGTCAGAGAGTATTAGGGGCTGAGAGAGACTACGAGGCTCTGAAGGTACGAAAACACACTTTGGCTCACTAAATCGACTGTTTCTCTTTCATGCATTCTGAGTAACATACAAGTGTGTTCTGGTCTTCTCAGCGTCAGGAGCTGGAGTCTGACAATAAGAAGCTCAAGAAGGATCTGCAGGATCTCCGTCAGTCTCTCAGTAAGGGGAAGGGGTCAGAAGGTGGCATCCCCTGGAGGTCAGGCATATAACGTGGTCCTCGAGCAGCTCAACTCCACCAATGAGGAGCTGGAGGTGCGAAAGGAGGAGGTGCTTATTCTGCGATCTCAGCTGGTCAATCAGGAGGCATTTAAACATAAGGTACGGTGCAGACTTTTTTCTGTCTGCCATTTCACATGATTCCATATGTGAAAATCATAGAGATAATAAGTGAGATGATTATTATAAATTTTTCGCCTTCTCTAATATATCGAAATACACTCACCTAAAGGATTATTAGGAACACCTGTTCAATTTCTCATTAATGCAATTATCTAATCAACCAATCACATGGCAGTTGCTTCAATGCATTTAGGGGTGTGGTCCTGGTCA
Organism: Hybognathus amarus; assembly: GCA_030378365.1. NCBI lineage: Eukaryota > Metazoa > Chordata > Actinopteri > Cypriniformes > Leuciscidae > Hybognathus > Hybognathus amarus. The sequence goes on from JAQIUQ010005425.1 coordinate 37,962, forward strand.
AGACAATCTCCTGAACTCCAAACTGAATGTCAGAATGGGAAAGAAAGGTGATTTAAGCAATTTTGAGCGTGGCATGGTTGTTGGTCCAAGATGGGCCGGTCTGAGTGTTTCACAATCTGCTCAGTTACTGGGATTTTCACAAACAACCATTTCCAGGGTTTACAAAGAATGGTGTGAAAAGGGAAAAACATCCAGTATGTGGCAGTCCTGTGGGCGAAAATGCCTTGTTGATGCTAGAGGTCAGAGGAGAATGGGCCGACTGATTCAAGCTGATAGAAAAGCAACTTTGACTGAAATAACCACTCGTTACAACCGAGGTATGCAGCAAAGCATTCGTGAAGCCACAACACACACAACCTTGAGGCGGATGGGCTACAACAGCAGAAGACCCCACCGGGTACCACTCATCTCCACTACAAATAGGAAAAAGAGGCTACAATTTGCAAGAGCTCACCAAAATTGGACAGTTGAAAACTGGAAAAATGTTGCCTGGTCTGATGAGTCTCGATTTCTGTTGAGACATTCAGATGGTAGAGTCAGAATTTGGCGTAAACAGAATGAGAACATGGATCCATCATGCCTTGTTACCACTGTGCAGGCTGGTGGTGGTGTTGTAATGGTGTGGGGGATGTTTTCTTGGCACACTTTAGGGCCCTTAGTGCCCTTTAGGCCATTAATTACATTGTTAATGGTGTTCCTACTAATCCTTTAGGTGAGTGTATAGAAAAATAAATCTGGTTAGTAAATACTTTCTCTTTTCAGGAAACGGGAAGTGAAGGAGATTCAGGTGACTCAAGCAGGTAAATCAGCTTTTTATATTTCATAAATTTGTGTTAATCCCCATGTTCACTCTGTAACATCCAGGTTTCCTTATAATGGAAGTCACTCATGAATCTTTCTCTCTCAGATCCCCGACTTTGGACCTTCATGAGCTGAATGAGGATGGAGAGCTCTGGATGGCTTATGAGAGCCTGAAGGAAACTAACAGGTGGAATAAAATAGATTTAATATTCAAAGACTTAATCTTTCTCATACACACTACATGCTACACACCATCAATAAAGTATTTTTTTTATTGCTTTTTTTATATTGAGAGAAACAAAGAGGCTAAATGCCCCGAATTAAGGAAAAGTGTATAAACTCTGCATGACCATTAAACACAATATTTTTGGTAAAACTTAATTTAATGGTACAAACTTTAGCGTTTTAGTGAATATAAAAAAAATAGTGTATATCTTTTAACTAATATTTAAATGCATCTTTCATTGCAGGATTCTGGCATCTCAGTTGCAGACACAGGGACAGTCCCATGAGAAGGAGGTGGAGGGTTTGAGGGCGGAGCTTCAGCGGTTAAAGGCGGAGCTTGGCCAGCAGCAGCAGATGATGTCAGAAAGTTTGGCGCTTCCACACGACGCTCGAGTACAAGCAAGCCTGCAGCACGAGATCAGTCGCCTCATGCAACAAAACATGGTGCGCATACACTCACACTAAAGCCGCGTTTCCACCTCAGGAACTTTCCCCAGGAACTAGGAACTTTGGGGTGGTACTGGATGTGTTTACACCGCAGGAACCAGGGTCTAAATGAAGTTCCGGGTAAACATTTCCCCCAGAAAGTCCCTGCTGGCGAGGTAGTACTTTTTCAGAGTTCAGGAACTTCAGGGGTGGGACTTGTGCGCTGAACAATGCTGATTGGTTCTTACCACGCTATTCTTTCTGCCCGATGGCGCGCGTTCGTCCCATCAATCTCACGGTCAATGTCCGCTGATAAAAAACGTCTACTTTTAAGTCTAGCATTACGAGCTTTCTGAATATGCTTTGGGTGCTCTTCTCTTTTCTGCCGTTTTGTTAATTACCTCGTTAGTAAACCAAATCGCACACAAAAAAGCAGCAAAGCTTGAATCTCCTCCATACAAAACTTAAAACAAACGCGCAGGCTGGGAAAGCAGTCGCACGCAGTTTAACCATGAGTTTAACGTCACTATAATCTTCCCGCCTCGGGCCGGTACTTTGGTACGCGGTGTAACGCAGTAAGCAAGCGGTCTGGGGGAAAAAAATGTTCCTGTGAAAAAAGTTCCTGGGACAAATAGTTCCTGGTAATTGCGGTGGAAACGCGGAATAACACATACATGATTGATGATTATACTTAATATTCTTCTGTATTAAAATGATTTCTGTCAATTATAGGACCTCTTGGGGCAGACGGGAAAACAGGACAAAATGATCCGCAAACTAAAGAAATGCCTGAAGATATATATGAAAAAGTTTGGGGAGCCTGAGGGTAAGATTTTTTATTTTGAATTCATAATATCAATGCTATAAGTAAAGATTGGACTAATTAGGATATTTTTTATCATCTTAAAAAAATTGCAATTAGTTTTATAGATAGATTGTGCCTAAGTATGAATTACTGTTGGAGCAGCATTTTAGGATGATTTTTGTGTGGAAATGTATTTTTTTTTTTTTTTTTTGCTGGCATCAGGTGTTCAGTTCGAGCAGTCCTCTCCAGAGAACGTGGTCAGAGGAGAGCGGTCGTACGGTCAGTATTGTTCGAAAAGAGAGGGATTTCCAAGGCATGCTGGAGTACAGGAAAGAAGACGAAAACAAACTGTTCAAGATACTCATCACAGGTGATATGAACAACATAAACATGTTGAATATTCAAACAGTTGTAGATATTGAGATATAACTTGATATAACATGTAGAAAATGAACACCCTAAAAAACTTTTCTTTTTTTTTTTTTGCTTCATCAATGCACTGATAAAAGCTAACTCCTAATTTATTTGCTTTTGACTGCATTTTCTATTCCATTGGAAAGAGTAATTTTGTTTTTTGATTTATGTTATTAATCTACCAGATCTCAAACCGCGAGGTGTCGCTGTGAATCTGATCCCAGGCCTGCCTGCTTACATTCTCTTCATGTGTCTGCGACACGCCGACTACGCCAACGATGACCAGCGGGTCTCCACCCTCCTGAACTCCTCCATCAACGCCATCAAGAGCGTACTGAAGGTGAGACTCACAGACAGAAAATGCAGGAATATTAATGACCGTGAAACATCTTTACATGAAAAAACATTGTCCTGATTGAACAAAACATCTGATAAATGATACTGTGAAACTTTTCAATAATAACTGACTGGTTTTACAGAAACGGGAAGATTTTGAGACCATTTCATTCTGGTTGGCAAACACCTGTCGCTTCTTACATTGTCTGAAGCAGTACAGCGAGAAGAGGTAGGCATGATGTCTGGCTGTGTTTCTGAGTGTGCCGTCTACCTAGAAAACATTTTAGGCTTGAAGATTGTTTGAAGAAGTCAGCAGCAGCATTAATATCTTTTCTGACATTCAGAAGATTTAGTTAAAGTTTTTTAGTGGGAATTTTTTTTTCTATTATTTAGGTATAACCCCAGCAAACAAAAATATCCTGTATTCTACATGTATGAACGTTTTACCAATGTTCCCATTAAGTTATGAAAAATTATTACTAAATGTTCCCTGTTTGTACAAAGTGCAGCTTAAAAAAAAAGGGAACATTCCATTTTATAATTTTGCAGACATTATGGGAATTTTACTTTGACTCTAATTAGTTATATAATATAATAATAATAATAATAATAATAATAATAATAATATAATAATATATATATATATATATATATATAAATATATAAATAAATAAACTTAAACCTTTAGTTTATATATAAACTAAAAAGAAAATAATTTTTTTCTTCCCATGAACAATGTGCAGTATGATGTAAACATTTTGAGAACATTATGAAAGACCAGATAACTGAACAAATGTTCAGTTAATGTTGCTGAAAGAATGTTTGTTCATCTTGCCATAGTTTTAGCTGGGACTTTAGTTCTGTCTTTAACTCTAATAAAGCACAAAACACACAAATATTAGACTTCTCAGAACAGAGTTATTAGCGTAGCAATGTGCTAATATCACACTCGATTGGAATTAACTACAGTAGCTGTCAATTTCTGTGTTTGGTAGTGTTGTTTCTTGTACGTTTTACTTTAGTTTTTCACTTTTAGGACACAGCTTCTAATCCAAACAATGTATAAATCGATGAAGCTAAAAGTTTTGTAAAAACATTTAGCTTTCTGTTGAAGCTAGCTAACTCCTAGCAAATATTAGGAGTAAAAGTTTGAACCGTGCGTTCACATGTGGATTTTGTTTTCTCTTTTGAATATATTTAATTATTCACTGCTATATGAATGCTGACATAATATTTTATGGCTTCCTGACATTTTTTTAGGGTTACACAAAGCACAACACCCCTTCGACAAAACGAACACTGTCTGTCAAACTTTGACCTGTCTGAGTATTGCCAGATTCTGAGTGATCTAGCCATCCAGATCTACCAGCAGCTCATCAGGGTCATAGAAAACATCATTCACCCCATGATTGGTAACTCTACATGCTCTGATCATAAAGATTTCAATATTTATTATACTTCCTCTTCTTGATCATCCCCTCTTTTCCTCATCCCAGCACCAGCCATGTTGGAGCAGGAGACCATTCAGGGAGTGATGGGTGTGAAGCCCACAGGAATGAGGAAGCGCACGTCCAGTTTCCCCGAGGACAGCTGTCACTCGCTGGAGTCCATTGTGAAACAGCTGGATGTTTTCTATTACACGCTGCTCCAGCATGGCAACGACACCGAGCTGGTCCGACAGGTCATCAAACAGCAGTTCTACCTCATCTGCTGCGTCACACTAAACAACTTGCTGCTCCGCAAGGACATGTGCTCCTGGAGTAAAGGCCTGCAGATCAGGTGCTGACTGGCGATTTCATCAACTCTTAACAGCCCTAGTGTCATTGCTGTGTCTAAAAACTCTATGACTGTGATATAAAACTATATGACGCTCTACACTTGAGTGACATATAGTTTTATATCACAGTCATATAGTTTTATCCTGCATTGGCTGTTCTTTTATTTTTAAAAAGTTACTTTATATTGAAATTAAGTATGGTCCATGTATCATCCGATCATTTGATTTCCAATTTTGAATGAAATGAGCAGATGAGCAGAAATGAGATAACGGCAAATAAAAAACAAAATAAAAACAACTCTAGATATAAATGTTGAAATTCAAAATACTTATTATTGAGTTACTCATATTACTCAATAATTAATACCCAACTTAATTTAAATTTTCCAAAAGTAAGTTGGCCCAACTCAATAATTAATATTTAGAATGTAAATTTTCCAAATTTAAGTTGGCCCAGCTCAATTAAATCAAGTTTGCCCAACTCAATTTAAATTTTCTGAAATTAAGTTCGGCCCAACTCAATAATTATTATTTATAACTTTTTTTTTCTTTTTTTTTAATTGAGTTTGCCCAACTCAATAATTAATGTTTAGAATTTATTTTTTCCAAAATTAAGTTGGCCCAACTCAATCATTTATATTTAGAATTAAAAATGACCAAAATTGAATTAGCCCAACTCAATTTAAATTGTTCAAAATTAATTTGGTTTATAATTTTATTGTCTACTCTGTAAAAAAAAAATATTTTCATGATTTGTATATTTTTTCTTTTGTCAAACCAACATAAATAATTTATGTAGTTCAGATAACATAATATTTTGAGTTTCTGGTGGGTAAATCAATCTCCTACATTGTATTAACTCAATTTTTCCATTTCAATGAACTTAAAATTGTAAGGCCACCAGGTTACTTAATTTTTTTTTAAGTTAAAATAACAATATTTTTTACAGTGTATTGTAGTTTTATTGTACAAAAAATATTTTATATACAATTTGAAAAATGCAAACCAGCATTTCTCTGGTTTATTTATATATTTATTTAAAATTAGAAATTTTTGCATTTTTGTTATTTCCCCCCTCACACAGGTATAATGTGTGTCAGCTGGAGGAGTGGCTGTTAGATAAAGATCTTCAGGGCAGTGGAGCTCGTGAGTCTCTGGAGCCTCTGATTCAGGCGGCTCAGCTTCTGCAGATCAAGAAGAAGAGCCAGGACGACGCAGGCGCCATCTGCACCATGTGCACGGCTCTCACCACCCAACAGGTGTGTGAGCGTGTGTGTGTGTGAGGTGAATGGAGCCTTTCAAATGATACCGTGAGTTTAGTTCTGATTTGCTGTGTCTGTTTCTCTGGGACAGATTGTGAAAATCCTCAGCTTGTACACACCAGTGAATGAGTTTGAGGAGAGAGTGTCTATATCATTCATAAAGTCTGTACAGGTGAGTCATTTCTCAATGTTTTTAAATGCATTTTAAAGTCGATACTGTCTGATTTTTCATGGTTAAACACTTGTCCCTCCACTCCACAGAATTTATTAAAGGATCGTAAGGAGTCTTCTCAGTTACTGATGGACGCTAAGATCATTTTCTCAGTCACTTTCCCCTTTAACCCTTCATCTGTGGCCCTCGAGACCATCCAGATCCCCAGCAGCCTCAATCTGAGCTTCCTGACGCGAAGTGTAAAACACACCAGTGATGTCATCATGGATTCTACGGGACAGAAACTGGTGAATCAATTTTGAAATAAAGCCTTAGATTGTATTTATCTAGTCACATTTTCTGGGATGATTGTTCACACTTCTTGCATCACTATAAAGGATTTCACTTAAAAGATTATTTTTAAACACATTTCACTGTATTTGCTGGTTTATAGCTATGAGTTTTGTGGGTTAAAATGGGTTTGTAATATTTAGGACCGCAGTTGCGTTCATCTCTAATATGTCTGATGCCTTTTGAGTGTTTGAAAGAATGAAATATTGCTGTAAAGCTAAAAAGAGACAGGGACACTTTTTTCTTGGTCTTTATAAATATCTTAAATATTTTTATGTGCAGTAGTTTGATCTAAAAACGTTATCAGTATCGCCATGAGAAATATGAAACCAAATGCTATAAAAATATATTTTATATGTTCATACAGTGTGGATTGTTGCTTTGACATTTTATACAATCAGTAGCGGTTCCAGGCACGGGCGAACCGGGCAGTCGCCCGGGGCGGCATTTCTTCACGTTACATGGGGGCGGCACGAGAAAAAAAAAAGGAAATCCTCTGACGGTTTTCTATTTTTTTTTGATTATTTCGATTCAATTATTGGCAATGGCGCCCTGCTTGCTGAGAAGGTGCCGTGCACGGAAGCGGGTGTCTCCTGATTAGTTCACGGATCAAGTCTTTTGCGCGCTCGAGGTCGTTATTTCAAATAGGCGCACGGGATGCGCGCTCATCATGCGCTCACGGGAAGCGCGCTCATCATGCGCTTACGGGGAGCGCGCTCATAAACTTTTCAGCACGTGTGCACCCAAACACTTGGGTGTTTTTCTCTTCTAAATCAATCTTTTAGCAGAGCTACAGCAAGCGTTTTTCTGTGGTGGATATACATTAAAACTTCTCTGTCGTTGTGGACAGCGCAGTGCATGGCTGTATAGCAACGACAGCCATGGGGAAATTTTACTATTAATAATAAAAGATAAGCTACTGTGCATTATAAATAAGAATGTATCTTTATTGACTCATTCTTTTTTATAGAGATGATTTCATTGCTGAAATATGAGATTTATCTTTTTATAAAAACCTTTTTTGTTTAAGCTTTTTTAAGTTTTTATAGGTAAGATAAAATACACTCCTTTAAAACAAATCTTTAATGTTATTAACTTGGTAAATTGATTTCATTGTGTATTAGGCTTTTTGAACAAGATTCTGTGTATGTGAAAATTTTGGTCACTATATTCATGAAATGAAAATTATTTTCATAATGATCAACAAAAATCAACTTTAATTATGTGTTTTTACAGAAGCCTATAATATGCAAAGTACAATTTTCTATTTTCTAAATCTCTGATATCTGTCCGAGAATCTCTGACATTTTAAGAGTGATATAGGCCTACAAAAGCTATTTTATGTCTAAAACAGTTTAGATAGATGTTAATATGAGAGCTGTTCGAAATTATTGAAGAGATAGACTAAGTATTGTGTTACTAAATAAGTATCTCTCTGACCCTTTTACTTTTCAAAACTCCATTTCGTGACAAAGTTTAACAAGTCATAACTAAAAGTGTGCCATGCATATAATTCAATGCAGTAACCAATGTGCTAATGGTTCCTCCCTTGAAAGTTAGATAAATCTAGCAAAATAACTAAATTCTATTAACTGTGTTTTTCAAATGAACGGTATGTGATTTTATTGTTTATTGTTTTTGGTTTTTTTTTGTGTTTGGGGGGCGCTTGAAGGGGGTCTCGCCCTGGGTGTAATTCAAGGTAGAACCGCCACTGTATACAATTGTTGCAATTGCAAACTGTCCCAAGTTTGAATTACTTTGAATATCAGGTCTTAGAGTTTAAGTTAATACAGTACCGAAACATGACTTAAGAGTTAAAACAGTGACATGTTATTATTTGTTTATTTATTGCAAAACCATTATGCATGCATTAAATAACGTTTAAGTTGGTTATATAAAGGAATACACACTTTTTAAAAGGGTGATGCCTAGGTTGATCTTTCCTGATGAACTCTTATCAGCAGTTTTATACCCCATCAACACAATCCTCAGCTCTGAGAGATGTTTGAGCGTCACCTGAAAAATGGTAATGCACATATTAAAAAGAACAGTCCCAAAAAAAAAAAAAAAAAAAAAAAAAACATATAGGCTATACAAATTAATTTCAGTGCCCTAAAGTGATCAGGCCCATGCATGTTAGTTATATAATTTATTCTGTTCAGTGTTTTAAAACATAAATTTGTTAGCTATAGGAGACTTAAAGGGGACATATCATGCAAAATCCACTTTTTAGCCCTTAAATGCATTTTGTTGTAGATTTGGAGTGTTTATAAGTCCAGAAACACTGAAATTATTCTCTTCAGGTGTTCGTTTATATCTGTATATTCTGTTTTGGTCATATTTTTCAACCTGTTCAGATTTTTCTGTTGTCTATGATGTTTTTTGAGCAAGTACGTCACCGTATTTGCAGCGGAACTGACAAATAAGGACATCGACTACCAGTCCAACACTACGAGCAATCCGCCATTATTATTTCTCGCTCTGATTTTGTAGTCCAAGCTCAATCATGCAGAAGTTACGAGAGGGCTAGTCAAAATGATTGGTTGTTGGATCTAGTGACCTGAAGCACTTTAAGGATCCCCACTTCAACAACCTCAGCCAGTATACAGAAGGGTTTGCTGATCGACTTCTATCATTTAGCTGCTGTGTTTTCTGATGCTTTCTAAACGCAAGTTATCATTTTATTATCAATACAGATTTTTAAGATCAGACCTGTCATTTATCTTGTCAGTGTGCTTGTTTTAACAAGAGAAATAGTCGACTTTCACTAATAACACAACATAGTTAACTTGCATACCTGCCTCCATATGAAGACGTTGTTCTGCAGGTTCATCTTCGTAATCTTTTTCAAATCGCTCGCTCTGGCTCGAATATTTAAGGCTTGGTGGACAGTCTTCCGTTGTTGACATTTTGTTAACATGTGAATAAAAATGTTCTTTGAAGCTATAGTAATCGTATATCTCTTATCAAACTACAATAATGACCGAACGCGGAGAGTTGAACTGACCGTGAACTCAGCGACCTGGAGAGCGGGCGGGGTGAGACGGTACGCTTTTTTATTTAAAGGGGCCGCTTTGAAATGACTTGCTCACAGAAGCACATCAGAAAAGGGGTAGAAAAGGGGCCTGTGGAGCTATAATAATGAGGAATTCAGACCCAAGCATTGCAGCTATGCTTTATATAGACCACAAATGTATGATTTATAAGTAAAAATTAATGATTTAAAAGCATGACATGTACCCTTTAAAGATAAACAAGATACCAGGTGGTGACGGTAATGAACAGATAGATTCAAATTCCTCACAGTATTGTCAGATGTTGAGCCTTGCAATAACTAAATAAGTTCATATTCACCTGGTTGCAAACCATCATTGACGAACTTTAGTGTCTTCTTTAAGAAGCGCAACATAAACTAAATGAGAGCAAATGAAGAAAAGGGAGGAATTTACATTGCTGATTTTATTATTCAAAGCCTTGGTGAGATGTAAACCCTTCAACCCATATCAGCTTTGCCTGTTAATTTTATCACTGAAAACATATCTCCTATTTTCACAATTTGCAAGTACAAAAACACAGGAGTAAATAAAATAAAAGGGCACCACAAACATATTTTTAAATTCATTAAATAGACACAGTTCTTTGGACATTTTATTTATTTTTAAAAAAAACATCTTATAGATTCTAAATTATTTTCAAAAGCTGGATTTGAGTTCCCCCATTAGCCCTAGGAACATAAACCTTTCTTAATAACAAAAACAAATCAATAATAGGCTATATATTTTCTTTTGGAAAAATCATATTCATTTAAATGAAGTAAAACAGTTAATATTTGTTCATATCTATTTAAGATAGGTTGATTTCATTTTAACACATATACAAAAAGATGAACAGGGACATTCAAAAAATAAATGCACAATAGACTCTTTCACAATTACAAAAAGAGCATTAATAATTAAAACGCTCTGTGTTTTTCACGGAATATATTTGGTGAGAAATTTTTTAAAGAATTTTAAAAGAACTCCTCAAAAATTTTCCCACACAAATATGAATCAAACATATTTACAAGTTTTAGGGAGACAATAACAACGAGAGATTTAACTGATTGGTTACACAATTCTATAAAGTGTATCTAAAACAAATATTCAGAGACCTTACCAAGTTGCAAAATCATCCAAAATGTATTCTGCAAGCGAAAGTGTCCAATACCTGGAGAGCAATGGGTCATATGAGGAGACCTAAGACCAATATGTATTGATATGACATGAATAAATTCACATGTACTCATATAACTTTGTTCCAAGAAATATTCACATGCATAAACAACCAAAACATTTTTTTACGACGATTAACCCGATCAATCATTCAGAGTTTAAATACGTATTCTGCACAAGTTTTATGAACTAAATCACAAACTAATCTAAACATATGCATACATGGGTAAAAGGCCTGGTTAGTTCAGCTGTTTAGTCCACATTATTTTAAGTTTTTGTATATTGTCAATTGTAATTGAGTGGAGCTACAATATAATCAACATTTATTCACATGTACTGTGTATGCTCTAACAAAACGTTTAAACAGAGCAACGTTATTAAATACACAAACATTATTAAGGCATCTAACTTAATTTTTATGGAGCTATAACACCACCAGCATTTGCGCTTTACCTTCAAATACTGAACAAAAACATTTTGGCCAAGATTAATCGGATCAATCATTCAGTTTTTGTATCGTGAAAATTAGTACTCTAATTATATATCCAAATAGCATGCTGTACACTTTTTTTAGCAAGTGTATGTTCAAGTAAATCATGTTGTGTTAAAGCATTTGGTCTTGTAGTAATTAATATATTTACATTTCAGAAGGAAACGCTGCTTTTCCCTTGAAATTTATTTAAATCTTAATATTTTTCTGTGCAAAGGTTTACCAGTCACTTGAATGATGATGTCAATTACTATAAAAATATACATTGTGTATTTGTACAGTCTAGATTATTAATCTGAAAGTGATCATGTGACTTTCATCCTTACACAATTTGTATAAAATTGTTAGAAATATTGTACATGGCTCATCCTCATTAACTAGGGTAAAACTGATTCTGAACTTAATTTTTTGGTTAAGTAATATTAGACATGAAGAAGCTGTTACAATAAGCAATGTGTCTGCACAGGAAAAGAAAATTGGGCATGTCCGGCAGCTTCATGGGGTCTTTAACTGCTGTCTTCTTCTACTTCTGATATGTTTGAACTGCAAGCAGAGCTTCTCACAGACGTTGTAGACCACTCATCTCCGCTCACTGCAAAATACAAACATACAAAAACAGCAGAAAGATATTTACATTTTTTTGTTTTAGATTTAGAACACAGTGTGACAATTGCACATTTAATAGACAATAGCACAAAAACTCTAATAAGTTATAACATAATAATAATAATAATAATACTATTATAATTTTTAAAAAAGTTAGTTTAAGGTACTAGATACAAATCAACACACAGGCAGTTCACACATACTGCAATTAGTGAATTAACTCTACTGAAATATTAATAATCAATAATAATTGGTTCTAATTGATTATGAATTTTTGGATCAGTTAATATAATTAACTTAATGTAGTAAAATTAATATTACAATCGACCCACCTGTTTGTCCCGTTAACACTCAGTGTTAATTGTTTATTAATTCTAAGAAATATTCATTTCCGGGATCGGAATGTCTTTCTCACTGTACAGTACTAAGAGCCTGTAGTCAAAATCTAAACTGTAAAGTAAACTTAGTTGCAAGCAGAGAATCAGAAGCAAATACATATTGTGCACAAGTTTTATGAACTAAATCACAAACATAACTAATCTAGACATTTGCATACATGGGTAAAAGGCCTGGTTAGTTCGTCTGTTTCTGTCTTCCCCATTATCTCTGCCTTGAACACGTGACCACATTTTTAACAGCAATAAAAACCAACTTATCTGATCATGGTCATGGTAACTAAGACCCTTCTTGCACTCTATGATCTGTGAACCACAGGTCACAGAGTGAGCTCCAAACATAACTTGCCAACTATAACAAACAATTGTGTATGATTTGTCTCATAGTCATTACAATATGTTCTCAGGGAAATCAGTAATGGGTGTTCTTTAAGACATTGTTAATAATAATAAAAAAATATATAACAACATTTAAAAAAAATATAAAAAAATATTACCTTACACTGATCCCAAATAGTATATAGATTTTTTTAATTTCATTTATTTAATATATATATATTAAAAAGTATTCTGATCGTTTTAAAATTTTAAGGGTGTTTTATACAATGTTTTTTTTTGACTGCTTAACAAATGTCTGAAAAAATATTATCAGCATGATGGTATAAAACTGTTCATTTCTCGTCTATCATCAGCCTCTGCTACTTATACCAACAATGGAAATGATTATGTGCTGCAGTAACAGATTGAATATACCACAAATCAAAACCATAGCGTTGAGCAAATAAATGAAAACAAGCTCCCGCATTAGCTTACAAATATTAAAATAAAAGTGAACATTTAAAAAATATAAATTGTATTTACTTTAATTTAATTTGTTGCATAGGAGGATGGATGGAAATAAAAATCGACTAATACAATATTGGCAATATGGTGGTAGTGGGGAGTGGGGGTGGTGATGGTGGTGATGGTAATGACAATGGTAATAAATAATAAATGGTTACTTTGTTTACGCATACACACACACACACACACTCACACCCACTCACATACACACTTAGATCAAACTTAAATCACTCTTGTCTTGTCACTGCTGGAATTATGGAATTACAAGATTGCTCACTACTGCACTATGTTGGTATGTATTCATGTCAGACTGTTAAATAAATACAAAATATATATCAATTTAAATAAAATATAATTTTAAATATATATATATATATCATACTCACTATATGGTGATGGTAATTCCATGCTATTAAATCTTTTCTGGAGATCTGAACAGTCCTCAAAGCTGAAGGGTGAATCTGACCTGCTGTCTGCTCCAGATCGTGATCCCAATGAACTGTAAGCAGAACTTCCCACAGACCACGTGTCAGACTTCTCAACTCCTCTCACTGAAATATTTTAAAAGAACAGTGTAACATATGAATGGTATGCTTGGGGATTCATGAGTTTTGACCGCCATAGTAAAAAACAAATATAGTGGGTACCATTCTGATCTGGTCATCTAAAAACAAGGTCAGAAGACATTTAAATCATTTCAGTGTCACCAGTCCAGTGTATAACAGGAGAAATGACACAAAACAATGATGTTCATTTATGTAAGACAATGGATCTACAAAATTAAAAAACAAAAATCTTCAAATAACATTATTTGTATTGTTTTCTATTGACTGGGTGAAGGGATTTCTGTTTTCAAAAGCACACTCTATGAAGAAGGGGATTGTTCAAAGTGCTTATTTCCTTTAGTAAAAGCATTTATGGGCCGTCACTGTGAACTGCTTTGAACACATCTATCGTGAATGCCTCAACAAGCGGTTCATGACAACAAGTTTCATGTTATTATTGCTGTGACTGTGACATTTTCATGATTTACTTCATATACTCAGTGTGAATATCTGCATTATAAAGTATGTGGACTCACTCATCTGTGATCTGATGATTTCTCTCTGTTTTTGCATTCTCTTCATTCGTTCTTTTGCTCTCTCTTCCTGTGCTCTTTTTCTTTCTTCCACCTCCTGTAAAATCTTTCTGTCTATTTCAAAATGGTGGCCGTTGTTTAGTGCCACTGTCTCCTCAATCTTCTCCAGCAGCTCCTTGATCTGAGTGTCGTCTCTCCTGTTGAGATTGTTGAGAACATGATACCTGTTCCCACATTTGTCCACCAGCCGCTGGAGATCCTGTCCTTCACTCTCGATGTGTTCCTCTATAGATGTGTCTGACAGAGAGTCTCCACCAGTGAACAGCACTATAGTGTGACTCCAGACTCTCTCACTGAGAAGATCCAGATGATCCTGCATTGCTTTTATCTCAGACTCTTTAAATCTATAACCCACAGGTATGATCAGTAGTACAGCGTGTGGTCCTGGAGGACACAGAGACACACTGAGCACAATCTCCTGTTTCAGTCTCTCAGGACTCTCCTCTACAGTGTAATTCTTCCACCATCCTGGAGCTTCAATGACAGTGATGAGTCTGTCTGCTACTTTCTCCATGTCTCCTCACACACTGATCAGATCTCTTCAAGTCAAACTCGTCTCTGCCCAGGATGGTGTTTCCTGATGAACTCTTACCAGCTCCTTTATATCCCATCAACACAATCCTCAGCTCTGAGAGATGTCAGAGCGGCACCTGAAACAAATAGAGAACAAACACACTTCTTAAAGCGAGTGACATCTTAAATCTTCTTCAGTAATCTCTCTTAGTGAAATTGGGCTTACTGAAATAAAGTTTACTGTATCTGTGTGAGTGTCAAACTACACATTATTGATTAAAATTAAAAACAACACATAAGTGTATCTCGCATTAATTAAACTAAATCAGAGTTGCACATAAGTTATTGATGGACAATAATTATGAATTATGGAGAAAAGAAAATTGCTTCATTTCAATGATCTAAACACAAAACACAACAGATAACAGAACACACAGAGTAAGCAAGACTACTTTACAAATAGCTTCAGAATAATGTTTTTCAGAAAGTATATTGTTTAAAATTCAACCTCTAAACCAGTGTATAAATCTCTCTCTTGTGTGTGTTCACAGCTGGGAAAGTGTTATCAGTACACTGATGGATATTAGCACCAGCAAATACAAAAATGTGTTACATTTACATTCATTTAATAGATGGAGAGAAAACTAAAACAATTTGTTATAATTATAAAAGTCTTCATGAGGTAAAAAAAAGCGTCTAACGCGGCTTAAACAGATCCAAAATGTTTATAGACAAATATGAAAGTGAAAGCAGTGAATGTGTCGCACACAAAAATAAGTTTAGGCCTACATTTTTTTTATTTTATAAAAATATTTTTATTACGAGTGAAATGCTTACCGGTGTCCAGTTTACTTGACATATTTTATTTTAGTTGCCTAAGTTGAAGATGAAATACCAGCAAACAAGCACTTGTACAAGTACAAGTACTTTCACGATGTGTTTGACGGACTCACTTCCTGGAGCTTCAGAATAGCGACAAACATGAGGCGTGTCCAAGTCTTCTTTTCTATGGTCCAAGTGCGTAGTTTTGAACATTAGGTAAAGTGTGAATCAACGGGGTCCCGGGACATATGCTCCCCGTGATATTTGTTTGCTTGTTTATTTTTGCAAAATGGTGTTTTGTGGTATCATCCACATGCAACGTTTATTGACATAGCTGCAGTAAAGTGCAGCCTAAATGCATTTTATATGTCTTAAATGTCTTCTTGAAAACGTTACTCAGATTGTTATTGAATGTATAATCCTGTCGGGGGCGGTAATTCAACATCCGCGCGCCGTTCATACAGCGAAGAAAAAGACACAAACAACAGTACGCCTGCTTCCTCATGAGTCAGTGAATAATATTATAAATCACTTTGATGATATACAGTTATTTTTTATTAACATCATCCAGAGCAGAGTGTTTTAATGGCGTCAGGAAGCGCACTGATCTTTGATGAGGAGATGACTCGTTATAAACTCCTCTGGACAGAGTAAGTCACCGTATCACTTAATTACAAAAGTTAAAGTGGTTATACTATTAATTTCAGACATAGCGTTCAGTGAAGTACCTCACAGTTCTTATGCATTGCAAATACCATGGTTACATGAAAATGGTTATCTATGATGGTAAAGTAAGTGACTGCCGTTAACCATGCCTGATCCCGTCAATATACTTGCACTGTGGTTCTTTTTGTAAGGGATTTGATTTATAGAGATATATCATACCTTATATATATACATCTGAAACATTTAAAAATAAACATCTGAAATAAATTGAAATATTTAAATGAATGAATATATATATATATATTCATTTAAATATTTCATTTTATTTCAGATGTTTATTTTTTTCCAAGTAATTTAAATAAGTAATTTAAAACAAGTGATTAAAAAAATATAATAGAAGTAAGTTTAATATAAAAGGAGTAAGTAAGTAAGTCATTTTTTTTATGAAGCACATTTAAACATAGCAGAGACTATCCAAAGCGCTGAACATAGTAATGAATATAAAAATAAAAAACACAGAAACATAAAATCAAACAAAGAAACAATAAAACAGGAAAATTGAGTATCAAAATGCCAGGGAAAAGAGATATGTTTTCAATTTTGTTTTAATAATGTAAATGGAAGGTGCAAGGCGGATGCCCAGAGGTAATTATTCCATAGGCGGGCGACAGAAACTCAAAAAGCTCGATCTCCCTTAGTTTTTAAACGAGAGCGGGGGGATAATAGAGCCCTGTCTGCAGATCTTAATCTGGAGGGAGGCAAAAGGGAAGACGATCTGTTAGGTAAACTGGAGCTTAAAAAAGAAACAACAAGATTTTAAACTGAATTCTAAAATGAACCGGGAGCCAATGAAGGGACGCTAAAATAGGGGTGACATGACCAAATTTCTTTGTCCTGGTCAGCAACCTTGCAGCTGCGCTTTGTACCAACTGGAGATGACCAAGCGATGACTGAGAAAGACCCAGATACAAGAAATTACAATAATATAAGAACTATACTATGTGTTTTTAGTATTGCAACCAATTACAAAACAGTAATAATTGCTGTTTGTCGGTAGCAAAAGTCGATAGCAACATTTTAGTTATTAATAGTGTCGATAACTACACATTGGCAGATTCCCATTCTGTCAGTTCTGTCAATCTACCAAAAGTCTTCTCAATGGATAATAAACATGGTCTCTTTTCACAGAAATCTTGTTCAGTCATGAAACTCCAATGAGATTGCTTGCTCAACATTTCAAGTAGTCTGTTCCTTCTGAACCCCTCCACCTCCCCAGCTCCACCTGCCTAGATTGGCTACAGTGGTTTATTCTATGTCTATTTATTCAGCAGCAGCAAATCTTACACACTCACACAGCAGCGTTTCTGTGTGTGTTAGCAGTAGTCCACACTTGCTCTGCATTAGCCGCATCTTGTCCAACAAGACCAAATACATTAATATTGCCATATTTAATAGCATGCTAAAACTATTCCGAGAGTTGTCATGATTGAAATCTAATTGTGTCTTCTCTGTCCAGTCCAGCATGTGAGATCGAAGTGCCGGAGCGTTTGACCGTGTCGTATGAAGCGCTCAAGACACACGGCGTGGCACAGAGATGCACGCGAGTGCCGGTCCGTCAGGCCACCGAGCAGGAGATCTTACTCGCACACAGGTTGGTGGACTCTCGACACATGACCTTAACCCAGGCCAGTTTCTATTCCCATGCAATTAAGTTTGGTTTCAAAATCAGGGTTGCATGATATATATCGGCCACCATATCGATTTTGGCTGATATGTGATCATTTTTAATGTTATCGGCCCGATAAGGCAATTTGGCCGATATATTATAACCGATAAATAATGGATTATTTCCATTCCATTTATAAGTGTGTGTTTGAGACATGGCTTTTAACGATGAGACTTTTGTTTTTGTCTCAAAAATGATAATGAATTTTGATTTTGATTTATCGGCCAATAAAACGATTATTGGCTTTCAAACATAAAGAATTATCGGTTATCGGTATCTGGCCAAAATGTTGCCCTATTTTCAATGCAGTGAGGAATATCTGGAGGCCGTCAAACAGACTCCGGAAATGACCATGGAAGAGCTGAAGGCATTCTCCAAGAAGTACAGCGATGTCTATTTCCACCAGGTATGTGCAGATCGCTCGCGCTGGTTCGGGTTGAGATGAGTGCAGGCGCTTTCTAACGCAGCGTGTCATGTGACTGCAGAACATCTATGGCTGCGCTAGGCTGGCGGTGGGCGCTACGCTGCAGCTGGTGGACAGTGTCATGAAGAGAGAGGTCAGGAACGGCATGGCGCTGGTCAGGTGAGCACACATCCCGCAGCTGATGCGTTCATGAGATCGGAAATAAAATAAAGGTGAAGTGTGTGTTATCTTTACCGATACACACTACACGGAACTGCAATTTCTTTGAGGCAGGAGGCATACAGACCCCCTGTATGTCTGAAACTAAAATGAAACGAAAGTGAAACTAAAATACATTTTAATTATTATTTTATTAATTGTTAATAGTAAGTAATAGTAATATTTAATAATATTTTAATTTAGTATTACATTTAATTGTGAATTGTTGTTTTTGTTATTGTTACTATTATTAACAATATCAATAATGCATAAATATTTAGCGAAAATAATGCAAAATATTTGAATTTGTTTTTAATTAAATCTATTATTATTATTATTGACAATGTTTATTGTGTTTACATTTTAATGTATAAATCTAAAACTTAGAATTCATGTTAATTTAATATTTTATTATTATTGAAATTATTGACCGTAATTATTTTAATATTAAATATTAGTAATATTTATGATTTGTTTTAGCATTTTTAATTTGATAATTAATGTAGCACTTAAATTTAATGTTGTTAATTTAATTATTATTATTATTATTATTATTTAATTGTTAATTTTAAATATTTATATATTTTTAAATTGAATACATTTCATTCTTAATTATTATTATATTAGTATTATAATGTATAGTTTAGCGCTATTAATTTAATTTATTATTATCAATGTTCAATTATCTTCATATTAAATATGAATTATATTTCATAAAATAGAAAGGTAATGTTTTAATTTAATAATAAATGTAATACATGAATGTACATGATTTTTGTACTAATAATTTAATAAAATATTTATTTATGTATTTATTATTATTATTATTATTATTATAATTGGTTATTATTTTTGTATTATTATTGTTGGTTATTGGACACTTATGTTGATATGTAGTTTTGAATAATTCATTCTTGTTCACTTCCCTCTTCTCTGTGTCCCTCAGGCCTCCAGGACACCACAGTCAGCGCTCTGCTGCAAACGGGTTCTGCGTGTTCAATAACGTGGCCATCGCGGCTCTTTATGCTCAGAAGAGCTACAGTGTGAAAAGGTGAACAGGAACCGCACAGCTACACCTGTAATGGAGAACTAAACTGTATTTTTGTATTTTGCGTATGATTTTCCATATGTCATATAGATGTGTGTTTTTTTTTCCAGGGTTTTGATTGTGGACTGGGATGTCCATCACGGACAAGGTGTTCAGTTCTGCTTTGAGGAGGACCCAAGGTGAGTCCATCTCGCTTCTGATAGACATAGCATTTACTAACTAAATGTTTATATTTTCCGAATAAAATATGAGTGATCTTTGCCTGAGCAATTATTGTATTTTATTTTATTTTAATTTAATTTTAAATTTAAATTATCTACATTTCCCCATCTGTTTAAAAAAACAAACAATTATTTATAATTAATAATAATAATTATTATTATTATTATTATTTTTTACTTTTAATTTAATTGAATTAAATGTATTTTATTTTAGGATTTTTTATTATTATTTTATTTGTACATTTAAATTTAAATTTTATTATCCACCAGTTTTCCCTCAAGATACGAGCACTAAATGGTTTCTCTTTTCCCCTAGTGTGCTTTATTTTTCCTGGCATCGTTATGAGCATCAGACCTTCTGGCCCAATCTCCCAGAGTCGGACTATACAAGCGTCGGGAAAGGCAAAGGATCAGGTTTCAACATTAACCTCCCCTGGAACAAGGCAAACAAAAAACACCACTGAATCAGTGCTCAGAAATCAAGCTCTTTCACGAGTGAATCGATCAAGCTCTTTCACAATCCAGTTTTGAACAACAAAACTTAGTTCTTTCAGTGAAATTTCAGAAAAATGCCATTTGTGATGCTCATGGTTTGTTTTGTGCAGGTGGGCATGACGAACAGTGACTATCTCGCTGCCTTCTTCCATGTTCTTTTACCTGCCGCATACGAGGTACCCGTCGCATCGAGAGGAAAGGCCCGTTCACTCCACGAACGAGAACTATTACAGTATACTTCGATTAAAAACATTGACAGCCAATCAGAATCCATCCTGCTTTAAAGAGCTCAAGCATTTAAAGAGGCAGCTGACAAACCTGCAGCATAAACAGAACAATGGCATGTGTTGGTGTTAATGCATGTGTTGTATACTTATTGCCATAGGCAGTTATGTTTATAGTTATTGTTCATGTTGTGAACGGGCCTTAAAGAGAGAGTTCACCCAAAAATGAAAATTAGCCCATGATTTACTCACCCTGACGCCATCCTAGGTGTATATGACTTTCTTCTTGGGCCATTGGAAATTTAAATTATTAATATAATGTTGTACTAATGTTGGGCCATTGGACCATTTTTGTTGTTTTCTCTTTCAGTTTGATCCAGAGCTGGTTTTGGTGTCTGCTGGTTTTGATTCAGCCATTGGGGATCCAGAAGTAAGAGACTTTTTTTAAGTTTGTGATTTTCTGAGGAGAGCTCCTTAAAGTCCCACTGTGGTGAAAATCAAGCTTTTAATATTGTTTGTCTATATGGTGTTTTTAATATGCTTTAAGATGAACCATGTGTAAATTCATGTCGACAGCATTAGTATTTTCTTTAAAACTGCATTGAACCAAAAAAACACGGTTTGAAATCACTGGTGTTTCTGGCATCACAAGCTACCTTGTAACCAATCAGATCAATGTGTGATTGTCAACGAGTGGATCTCTGAGCTGTGTGAGTGAGTGGAGGCGGGGCTCATTTGCGTATTCATAGAACTGCTTATACTAAATGAGGCAAGGGTGTCGAGTCACATTCAAGCTTTTTTTAAAAGCATGATTTTCAAGAAAATAAAATTGTTTTAATATGTAATTTTGGTGATCAAACATGAGTTTTAAGGGATAAAATGATTGACTACAGGGGGACTTTATCTGTTACTTCCCTTTCAGGATCTTGTTTAGTCCATCTATCTATCTGTCAGCCCTATTTCACGGGCCATATGGGATGATATCAGTTGACGTGGTTGTCTTTTCTGTGTTAGGGTAAAATGTGTGCTTCTCCTGAGATCTTTGCACACCTCACCCAACTGTTGATGCCTTTGGCTGCAGGCAAGATGTGCCTCGTCCTGGAGGTCAGGTGTCATTTTCAAACAAAACCTGGATTCATTTAATTCTAAATACCCGTTCTCTTATGTTTTAAGTTCAGATATCATGTTTGACTTCTCTTTGTTTCTTTTGATCGTGTTTAGGGAGGGTATAACCTGACTTGCCTGGCCCAATCGGTTTGCCAAACCATCCAGACGCTCCTTGGAGATCCGGCCCGCTGCTGTCAGGACTCAGAGCCGCTTGTGAGAGGTGAATTGAGCTGTCAATCAAGCACAACAAGTGTACTTGGGTAGCCCCGCCCATCAAATACATCCTGATTGGTTGAAATTTTATATCACTTTATTTTAGATTGTCATTGTTACACGTTGCATGTAGTTACTATAATCATAACTATAATTTATGCATAATTACATGCAACTAAACCAAGCCTAATCCTAACTCTATAGTAAGTACATGAATTTACTTAAAGGGCACCTATTATGCCCCTTTTTACAAGATGTAATATAACTCTTTGGTGTCCCCAGAATGTATTTGTGAAGTTTCAGCACAAAATACCCAAAGTTAATTTATTATAACCATTTGAAAATGTCATTTTTGGGGCCTGTTTTAAATTGAGCTGTTTTGGTGTGTACCACCTTAAATACAAGTGAGCTGCATGTCCCTGCCCTGCCTTTGGATGAGGGCGTAACTTGATACCTATGGCAGTCGGTCTAAGCCAAGCGGCAACATTCTAATCTGAAAGATGAAGCCTACCCGGAAGTGCGATAAACTGCAATACATCTCAAATCCGCTAGAGGCCGGTCCCAAAAGGGAGCAAATATACATAGTCGTCATGTTAAAATCTCCGTTTTCACAGCATAAATTCATATGTTTACAGTTTGATCCCATGGACTTTTATTGTAATCTTCAATATGTTCCGCGTGCCTGACAACTGTGAGGGGTGAATTTTTTTCTAACTCGTTCAGTATAGATCATGTATTTAGATATAAAATGTATATAAATAAGGGCGGTTAACTGATAACGGACTGCGCAGAGTGAATTTGACATCTCGGCCATGATCTGACACAACACATCATACCACCTCTGTATCCTTTCTGAAACTTTTGTATTTTGTATTTTCCAGTATGGCGCTGCCCATACCCCCATAAACAGCCTCAAACGCGTTCTTCAGAGAGTCTATAGGTGATGTCACAGACGCTTTGTCCATATTTTTTACAGTCTATGGTCTAAGCAGAAGGGCTGAGAGTGAGAGACGCTGTTTTGTATGTCATTCAGCCGCACATGTTTGAATCAGAATATATAAATAGTCTCTGATCAGACCCAGATAACGAAGAGACTCCGGCAGAATAAACACAAATAAGAATGGGCCAGTATCGTCTCGGTATAGTTATTTGATACATTTATGTACTTATAGAGTTGTAATTGCGTTCCCTTTGAAATTATGGATGTGCAACACACAGACACACACAAACACTAACGTTGGCGCAATTTTTTGAAACTATGCACATACTGTGATAAAGTTTGCTACGCACAAGCGAAATTACATTTATGCAAGGGACCTGTTGCGTCATGTTTACTTGTCATACAGGTGCTTCTGTGGCAAATGTGAGATGGCTAACTTACAGAACAAGAACATATGCAGTTTTTAATACAATATCTTTAAAATTATATATATATAAACTATACTATTATAAACTATTATACTATTATATATTTATAATATTATATTATATAATATTTATATTATAAACTCTTATATATTTATAATGTGTGGTTACACACTATACAAACAAGGGTTTAAATTATATACACAGACATCCTACGACGACGACAAAAACTTTAGACGCATTTGTTGTTGAATTGGCTGACATCGAATGAAAATACTATTGCTCAAAAATCATAAAATACACTTACTGTTACTGGAGGTGTCGTTGGATCGCAAACGGTAGATGACGATCCACACTTGAGGATTAACTTTGAAGCAAGACCTGCTTTGAATTGACACTCGTTCACAAAACAGTCAGTCAGACAATGATTTGCTCAAACATAAACTTATTTACGAAGGAAAGGCGCCGCTTAAACTTCCAAAAAACAATACATCCACTGTGTTTTCAGTGGCTCTGATGTCGGAAATAAGTGAAAACTACTATGTATGTCATTATTACATCCCACGACAGAACACTTATGATTCTAGGAGACATTACCAGCTGTCGTTGAAACAGATCACCGAGGGCGGGGTCTAGGCCACAACCACACTGTCAATCAAACCCCTTGCTCAATTCTACGTCACAAAGCGTTGAATCTTAGAACAGCTCGTTCTGAGACAATGCATATGATTTATTGAGATTGTAAAAAAACCACTGGGTGGATTTGTTATCATTCTCAGGGTGGTTTTGCTCACACACTGCCAACACACATTTATGTTCAAACACCATGTAAAAGTGAATTTTGCATAATAGGTGCCCTTTGATATTACTCAGTACTTAAAAGTATAATCACAGTGTAACACACACCTTAAAGGACAAACAAATCCCTCATCACTATAAAGTTGTGTTATATGTTGTGTGTTTCTCTCAGCGCACTGGAGTCTATTCAGAATGTCCGCAAAGCTCAATCATCGTACTGGAGCTGTTTTAAACACTTAGGTTAGTGCTTGTTTACTTACTTTTGCTCAAATGAAATTGCCTTTTTACTTTCACTTTAAAGGAATTGTGTTTATTATAAAGTCTAAAGGCCATTGCACACTGAGTACGAAATTTTCGGATGCGTTTTTTCATGTTCGTCCGCCTAAAAATTTGTCACGCAGAGAAACCTTGCACACTGAGTCCGATGCGTATTTATTAAACCGTTGCGGAAAAAAACGCAAAAATACAAAAAGAATTCGTCAGGCAGTGAGGATGATTTTGTTGCCCTCTCTCTTATTGAAAAGAGAAGAAAGAGAAAATATTGCGTTTGCGTCCATCCAATCCTGAAATTGCGCCGAGAGTAAGCACCTCATTATCAAGGAGCTGTGATTCAAAATTTACTTCAGAACATTAGTGGAAAAGTTTGATGAAAGCCACATTTTAAAGCCACTGGAGCCACATTTTAAAAACAAGATCATTAATTTCCGTGAACCAATTCGATTCTGAAACAGAGACTGACAGCATGTTTAAGGTATGGAGACACACACACGCACGCACACGCGTGCGCGATGCGCGGCCCGGTGGAAGCGCTGGGCAGACAGAACAGCTGAATATTCTGAAGCTGTTATATAGCCTATTGTACCCAAATAATACATTAGTTATCGAATTGGCTGCTCAATCACACCTTTTAATTGAATCCCAAATTTCAATCTGATTGAAAGGGGAGGTTAATCCTTTCATAATCCAATTGAGAGAAGAGAACACTTGATCAAAATGAAAACCGAAACTGAAAGCACTGCGCATGCAAAGATGTGCGGAACGAGCTCCAGTCGGCCCTGAATTCTCAAAAAAACCTCTCAAAATGCAGGCTCTGTGTGCGAAAAACGCAGAAAATCGAACCTGATCCAATTTTTTTATGACGGGCGAAAGTTTCGGAGGCGGTGTGCAAGCGTGATTGACATAATGTGAGGTTGAATTTTTTTCTTAACGTGCGAAAATTTCGGATGCGAATTTCGGACTCGGTGTGCAATGGCCTTAATCATGGTACATCTGGTAGATGTAGTGACAATGCAAAGCTGGATTTCAGCATCATTACTCCAGTCTTCAGTGTCACATGATCCTTCATAAATCATTCTAATATGATGATGCTCAAGAAACATTTCGGATTATTATCTTTTATGAATGTTGAAAACGGTTGTGATGCCTACGATAATGGATTGATATAGTGTGTTTGTGTGAATGCCAATATAGTTTTCATTCTAGTTGTCATTCTTGGTGTGAACAGGCCTTAAAAGTATTAATTTCTTGTGGAAAAAAACAAACTTTTGAATGGTACTGTATATTAAATTAAATTATTTTATCTGTCCTGTTCTTAAGAGGCTCGTTCAGAAATTAGCACAAAGCGGTCCAAACTGGACGAGAGAACGGCGCATCAAAAGAGGCTGCAGAAGCTATACCAGAGGCCAGTACAGAGAAGACTCAGGGATCGTGTGGCCAGAACCTTTAGCCAGGACATCAGCGTGTGTGCGAACTGTCGTCAGCGCCCCCTCCTGGTGTGGAGATCTCCCTGCCTGAGGGCTGCCAGCGTTTGGAGGACGTTTCCCAAAGTACCACTAAAGAAGTACAAAGTATCCGGTTGGTAAAATACTATCAGATCAGGAAACCTGGTGTTACTCTTGTAGGGCACATTGTAACCCGTTTTTCCAATTCTAGGGATAAACATTTCCAAGGCGTCACGGACCAAAACATCCTCCAGCCTCTCGGAAATGTCATTTCAGTTCTTGACCAGATGATGAATAAAGAGGTGAGGACGTGATAACGGAGGTCTGGGGGTTGTTTCTGTGTGCAGTGTTTGGTAACGGACTGTAACTTCATCAGGTGTGTAACGGTTGTGTCGTGGTGTGTGACTCGAGTGTGTCCGTGCGCTGTGCTTTTCAACACGCACTAATCGGCCTTGCTGAACGGTACAACACTTCTTAGACTCTCAGAAGAATACTTTTTAAAAAATCACCTCAATAATTACCTGTTATGTGATATTAAATTCAGTGCTTGTGTTTTTGATGAAGGGTTATGGTTGTTTTTATTGGAGATGAGAATATACCAGTCATTACTAATGATGGGTGAGACAAATCTATCTATCTATCTATCTATCTATCTATCTATCTATCTATCTATCTATCTATCTATCTATCTATCTATCTATCTATCTATCTATCTATCTATCTATCTATCTATCTACCTATCTACCTATCTACCTACCTACCTATCTACCTATCTATCTATCACTTTAATCGAGTATATTATCGCATGCCCAGCTGTCCTTGACCGCAGTGGATGTCTCTCTCCTCAGGAAGGTGTTTCTAGTCCAGATCCGTGCTGAAGAAACCGAAGAGAAGTGTGTGAACCGTTTGTCCTTGTGTCTGAGAGAGGTGGGTCATCACACCTGATATTGTCTCAGATTTCACCTTGTTTCTATGAAGTCACTTCCTCTTCCTGCTTGTCTGCAGGGCGAGAGCTTCACGGCAGGTTTCATGCAGGCGGCTCTGGGTCTGATCCTCCCCCTGGCGTACGAGTTTAACCCCGGGCTGGTGCTGGGGGTTGTGGGAGAAAGTGGAGTGAAGACTCATTTGGCGCCAGTCTGGGGTCACCTGACCAGCCTACTTCAGGGTGTGGCACAGGGTCGGACACTCGCTCTACTGCAGGTCAGAGTTTGGGTTCTGTTTTTTTACAGGCCCAAAATATCAACCTATAGTATTTATTTATTTAAAATGTATTTATTTATTTATTCTAAATATATTTGCTTTAAATGTATTTGCATTAAAGGTATTTATTTAATTGCTTTAAATATATTTATTTCAAAATCTATTGGTTTTAAATGCATTTATTTTAAATGTAATGTAATTGTTTTTAAATGTAAAACAAATAAATACTTTTAAAACGAATAAATACATAATACATAAATACATTTCACTTAAATAACAGTTAATACATTTTAAGTTTATTTGAAGTGTTTTTGCTTTAAATGTATTGATTTAAATGGAAATGAATTTATTTGTTAAAAATTCATTGAATAAATCGAATAAAACTTTATAAAATCAAACAAATAAAATCGAAAAACAAACAAATGGGTTTTAAATAAATACATTAAAATAAACAAAAATACATTTATAATTTAAAATACATAACTAACTATTCATTTATTAAAATAAATTAATTTTAAAATATATAAATACTTGAACAAATAAGTACATTTTAAATAAGCCAATTCAATTATTTATTTATTTTCAATATTTTTATTTATGTATTTTAAATGTATTTATTTATTTTGTGTATTTTTTGTATATATTACTGTATGAGTATTTTGGTCTGTACAATAAACACTGGCCTTAACGACCAGTGAATCACAATATATGCGTGTCTTCAGGGCTATGACAAAGATCTGGTGGAGGTTACGGTCTCTGCCCTCTCTGGGGCCCCTGTTCCCCCCTCGGGTTCTTGGGCGCCCCCAAACCTGAAGACGTTCAGATGATAGAAAAGCAGAGACAGAGGCTGCAGGAATGTTGGGGTCTGCTGCGGTGCACAGGTACTGACACTGAATTAATGCAAATATTAGACAAAATATACATCACATATGCTCATCTACACTGGCTTAGGTTCATATAGGGTCAAATATATGCATTCTGTGAACTTTCTGATGCTTTAATGTACTTACATGGATAACAGTGTTTATTTTTGCAGTTTCAGAAAGCTGAAGGAAGGCAGCCTCTCTGAACATTGAACAGCCTGCCTTTTGATGTCCAGTTATGGAAAAATCATGACGGCTTTTTTTGTACTTTTAACATTTTGTATGGCATTAAAAATAAACCTGATACAGTTAATAATTGTTAATAATGTTGTACATTGTTTGACCGTGGTGTGTGTGTGTGTGTCTGGTTAGATCTGACGACCTCCATTTGGGGATGTAAGCAAATTGTAAATTGCTTGGTTTATTCCTCATTTGTTAGTCGTTTTGCAATAAAAGCGTCTGCTAAATGAACTAAGGTTAATAAATATAATTAGTTTTAGACATCTTGGATAGCTAAGTAGATGTGTTGAGTTGTTTAGTTTCTATCAGTCTGACAGAATGATGTTTGTTACAACACTACATATCAGGAGGTACAGTTTGGTCGATACTTCCTTTTTACTGCTATATGCCTCTTAAACTATTATCTATTTTTACTTTATTCGTACTTTATATTCTTTTTTCAGTGGTTTGCTGGTATTATTTATGTCCCATATGGTTGTGCATGGCATGTGATGCTTATCCAAATCTACTGGGTGGCATATGTTACCAGCTAACAATGTTAACATTAAAAATAGTCATCCAGTAGGTGACGCCGATTGGCCAGAATCATCAGTCAAACCGCATTTACCTTTTCTGCCTTTATTGGCGATATTTGTGTTATCGATAACCGTATAATCATCTACATTTATGTCTATACAGACAAAGCAGATCTAACTGAATATATTTTACGTGATATGGCTGTGAGGAATATTTAGTCTTACTGTAGTTGTGCTAGATCACGTTATTTTCAAATCCCACAACAGTTTTTCTTTATGGTTTTTTTTTCAGCTAAACAACTGACATGTAAGTAAAATCACTATTTCTATTGCTGACAGCCTTTTCATTCCTGTCAAACTGACTAAATGAATAATGAAATTAAGGTATTTATTACTAAAATTAATTATTACGGTATAAATACCCAATAAACTCAAACAGACAAATCGATTGTTCTAAATAAAACCAAAAATTAAAAAAAATTTTGTGTAAACTCATGTCTGTCTTTATCATCAATGAGAAGAGTAACAGGTACCACGTGACATCACCGCATATCTTTAGCAACGATCAAGATAATATTTTGCACATGAAAAATGACACTGAGGGATTTTAGTAACCACTGTAATGAAATCACATGGTAAAGCATTAAAATAGTCAAATAATTATTTTTAGCCACTACGCCCCGCCCCTTATAGACAATGCTAATTTCCATTCTTCTCACTTCTCCGGTTCTGTGACAGAAGCCGAGGATCAGATGGCCGCCAATCCGACAAGAGCGACCGGCCAACCGGGCAAGATGTGAAGAAGGATGAGTCGCTTCGTGGGAAAACTAGGAGGAACGTTATCTCGCAAAAAGAAGCTGAAAGAAGGTAATATTTCTAGGATATTGTTACAAAAGAAAGGAGAAAATACTGTAATTAGAAGAGCACATGACATCATGCAGTCATTGATTTTATTCTGTCCATGGTGCTGCTCTTGATCAATAATAGATTTATGAAAATGATTCACTGTTGGATATATAATATAACCACTTATTTATGTTTAAATAGCCTATTTATATATTTAAAATAATAATTATTAGAATTAAAAGGCCTGTATAATAGATATTTCTACCAGACTATTATAAGTAATTGTATATAATCCTAGTGTTATAAAACATGTGTGCGATTTACTCTTTGTATATCAGCATAACTTCATCCACAGTTATGTTCTGTTGTTGTCTGGGACAGAAATAGCCAGGTCAGGAGCTCAAGGTTATTCAGATAACTGTGAAACAGGTTGCTTTGTATTTCTAGTTATGTATTTCTCTTTCAAACTCTCAACAGTTAAAAATCTATGTCTTTGCTTTTTAGATTTGTTATTTTTGTACAGTTTAACTCAGCCTTCCAGGCTTCATCTGTGTGAACAGCTGCAGCTGCTCAGTAAAGTGTGAGTGTGTGTGTGTGTGTGTTGCTTGTTTGTTCCTTAATGAGACACAAAGGCAGGAATGACAGAGACAAAAGCTGTTTTAAATAGTTTTTGTACTATTTTAACCTTCAGTCAGTCACACAGGAGTTACACAATGTGTAAAAGGCTCTTTACTGACTCTTTGTTTAGAGCTTCGTTTTGGGAAGTTTGAAAAGAGTATTCAAGTTTGAAGCGATTGCCTTGCTAAGTAGTTGAGACAGTCTTCTGAATGGTTGCGAGGGTGTTTTGGATGATTGTTGGGGGGCAGGGTGTTGCTAGGGTGTTCTAGCTAGTTGTTTGGATGGTTGTCAGGATGTTGCCAATTGTGGTTTGGCTGGTTGCTTGGGTTTTCTTGATGGTTGTTATGATTTCTGGTTGGTTGTTAATGTGTTGCTATGGTGTTTAAGCTGATTGCTATGGCGTTTTGGCTGATTGGGTGTTCTGGGTGGTTTTTAGGATTTATGGCTGGTTGTTAAGGTGTTGCTAGGGTGTTTTGGCTGATTACTAGGGTGATCTAGCTGGTTGTTTTAGGGTGTTCTGGCTGGTTGCTTAGGTGTTCTGGTTGGTTGTTATGATTTCTGGCTCGATTAAGATGTTGCTATGGCGTTTTAGCTGATTGCTATGGTGTTTTGTCCGGTTGTTTGAGTGTTCTGGATGGTTTTTAGGATTTATGGCTAGTTGTTAAGGTGTTGCTAGGGTGTTTTGGCTGATTACTAGGGTGATCTATCTGGTTGTTTTAGGGTGTTCTGGCTGGTTGCTTTGGTGTTCTGGATAGTTGTTATGATTTCTGGCTGGTTGTTAAGACGTTTCTCAGGCGTTTTAGCTGATTGCTATGGTGTTTTGGCTGGTTGTTTGGGTGTTCTGGATAGTTGTTATGATTTCTGGCTGGTTGTTAAGACGTTTCTAGGGCGTTTTAGCTGATTGCTATGGTGTTTTGGCTGGTTGTTTGGGTGTTCTGGATGGTTTTTAGTAATTATGGCTGGTTGTTAAGGTGTTGCTAGGGCGTTTTGGCTGATTACTCAGGGTGATCTAGCTGGTTGTTTT
The DNA here is from genome assembly GCA_030378365.1 of Hybognathus amarus. Lineage (NCBI taxonomy): Eukaryota > Metazoa > Chordata > Actinopteri > Cypriniformes > Leuciscidae > Hybognathus > Hybognathus amarus. Next base: position 69,040 of record JAQIUQ010005425.1, read on the forward strand.
AGGGTGTTCTGGCTGGTTGCTTTGGTGTTCTGGATGGTTGTTATGATTTCTGGCTGGTTGTTAAGATGTTGCTAGTGCGTTTTAGCTGATTGCTATGGTGTTTTGTCCGGTTGTTTGGGTGTTCTGGATGGTTTTTAGGATTTATGGCTGGTTGTTAAGCTGTTGCTAGGGTGTTTTGGCTGATTACTAGGGTGATCTAGCTGGTTGTTTTAGGGTGTTCTGGCTGGTTGCTTTGGTGTTCTGGGTGGTTGTTATGATTTCTGGCTCGTTGTTAAGATGTTGCTCAGGGCGTTTTAGCTGATTGCTATGGTGTTTTGTCCGGTTGTTTGGGTGTTCTGGATGGTTTTTAGGATTTATGGCTGGTTGTTAAGGTGTTGCTTGGGCGTTTTGGCTGATTATTAGGTTGATCTAGCTGGTTGTTTTAGGGTGTTCTGGCTGGTTGCTTAGGTGTTCTGGATAGTTGTTATGATTTCTGGCTGGTTGTTAAGATATTTCTAGGGCGTTTTAGCTGATTACTATGGTGTTTTGGCTGGTTGTTTTGGTGTTGCTAGGACGTTTTGGCTGATTACTAGGGTGATCTAGCTGGTTGTTAGGGTGTTCTGGATGGTTGTTATGATTTCTGGCTGGTTGGTAAGATGTTGCTTGGGCGTTTTAGCTGATTGCTATGGTGTTTTGGCTGGTTGTTTGGGTGTTCTGGATGGTTGTTATGATTTCTGGCTGGTTGGTAAGATGTTGCTAGGGCGTTTTAGCTGATTGCTATGGTGTTTTGTCCGGTTGTTTGGGTGTTCTGGATGGTTTTTAGGCTTTATGGCTGGTTGTTAAGGTGTTGTTAGGGCGTTTTGGCTGATTACTAGGGTGATCTAGCTGGTTGTTAGGGTGTTCTGGCTGTTTGTTAGTGTGTTCTGGCTGTTTGTTAGTGTGTTCTGCCTGTAGTCATACCTGTGCTGATTGGTGGATGTAGTTTGAAAACTAGAAGAAAATTCAATCATACATTTTTTATGGAATGAAAATGTGATCGTTTGCTGGTCAAGTGTCTTACAGATGAGTGACTTTGGTCAAGCAGTGATGTTTATTTGTGGAGATGAGTAAGCATGACGTATATATAGCGCCACCCAGAGGACATTTGTTAGAAAGAGTGGAGTTTGTTTTTTCAGTAAAGTAGATGTCATGATTGACAGCAACTATACACAGCAGATCCACACATTTCCCATGCCTTCTGTGCAGAAGCTGATAGCAGAAACCCCTTTGATATGTATAAGTGTGTGTGTTTGTGTGTCAGGATGTTGAGCTGGCTGTTACACGTTGTGTTGGTGTGTATGAGAGATAGTGACAGATCTGGCTGTTGCTGCCTTCTTTTTCTTAATTATCCTGAGGCTCGTTGAAAGACACGAAGAACATGGATTCCAGTAAGTGTCACTCTTCTTCGAAACTCGTAATGCATTTTCTGAGAAATCTCATGTTTAAGTTATTATGCTATGATATTTTTTTAAATAATGGTCTGATATTTAAGTCAACAATAAAGTAGTATTTTTTATTATACTTTATTATTAACTGTTTCATTATGTTTGTTTACACATTGTCTTATCAAACTTAATAGCGTGGTTTCAAAGAGAAGCGGCATGAGTTATTAATATAATATAATTCAAATTAATATAAAAATAAGACTATTTTACACAATTTGTTTATATTCATTGTTAATGTTTTTCATTTTTTGCCAATTATTATAGGCTATAATGTGTGATTATTTACAAGGTCCAGTGAATCTGAGTGATACTACAAACATTTATTAAATTACAAGCTTTAACAAATTAGTGTAATTCTAACAGTAAAATTTTTTCAGTGAAAACAAAAATATATATTAAAATTAGGGTTTTAGAAACTTTCCAGGATTTTCGGAAACTTTCCAGGATTTTTCGGAATCTTTCCAGGATTTTTGGGAAGTTTCTGGAAATTTACCGGAAATATTCAGCCCCTTTGCAACCCTAATTAAAATTAATAACTGTAAACTGACATTCCCAAAATTCCTGTTATACGTCACATTTTTGAAGGTATCATGTTCATTTGGGTTTTATGTTACATCTTCTGTTGTTTAATGAATATTTATTGCTTTATTCAAGAGTTGCTGTTTGTTATATGATGGTGTTTTGTGTGTGCATGAATGACTCTTACTTCTGAAACTTCTGCCTGTGGAAAAGCTGAACGTATTCATGATTCTTGGTGTGACTTCCTCTTCTACCGCCTGCATTATAACGCTGGTTGTCAGTATATGTTAAAGCTACAAAACAGATTCTAGTCGTGCGCACTGATCAATTTATTGAATGAATATATTGTATCACTGCTGTGTTATTCTTCTTACAGTTATTAATGAGATATAAGGAAGGCGTAACCTCATATTTAAGCTTGGGTTGTAGTTTAGAATCAGCCATTGAAAAGCATATTGTTGTTGAGCACTAATCTGAATATTGAGGAAAGCACATTGTCTTCTGGAGATACAGTATTGGTTTGAGGTTAGAAAATATGAAGTTCAGCAGCAGATCATGGTGTGTATGGACTAACTGTGGACGTATGTAATGCAGGAAGAGTGTGTGACTGACATGACCCAATCTTATTTTCTCTGACATCTGAACTGTGTTGCTCCCTTTCCCTCTCCAGCGTCCCGATGATCCCACAAATAAGTGCTGCTATATTAACATCAGCTCCATTCCTCTCTGACCCGACTGTTATTTTTGTCGGCTTTGTAATAAATAACTTTCCCCAGGCGCTACAGTCATACACACCGCTGACAAGCACCACACACACACACACGCACATTCTCTCTCTCTCTCTCTCTCTCTCTCTCTCTCTCTCTCTCCCACACACACACACACACACACACACAAACTGACACACACTCACACTTTCACACTCTCTCTCTCTCTCTCTCTCTCTCTCTCTCTCTCTCTCTCTCTCTCTCTCTCACACACACACATACTCTCTCACTTAACTCACTCACACACACACACACACACACACACACACACACACAGTGTGTATTGATTATCTAGGGAAGTGTTTGTCTTGTCGTGTCTGTTGTTATTGCAGTCGCTGATGTGCAGCTTTTTACTAATTGATTTGAGCATGACAATGAGCTTTCCTGAAAATAAATCAAAATAAATGAATGGCCTCGTTCATCAGACTCAAATATTTAATTACAAACCGCCGATACATTTAATATACAACACAAATCAAAGATCTAAAATATCTTAATGAAAATAAATATCTAATCCATTGCATAATAGAATAGAATAGAATACAACAAAATATAATATAATAGAATAATTTAGACAATAAAGATTAAACCATAAAGATTACATGTGTTGCAGAAATACTTGAATATCTAATCCATTATTATAGAATAGAATAGAATACTTTTTTGACAACACAAAGATCCGTGAAGATTTCATGTATTGCAGAAAAGCTTGAATGTCTAATAGAAAAGAAAAGAATAGCCTACACATCTAAAATTTTGAAATCTTCAAAGATCCATTAAGATTTCATGTATTGCAGAAAAAACTTGAATATATAATCAGTTATAGAATAGAATAGGATTAATTAGACAACAAATATCTAAGATGGGCATCTATCCATGAAGATTTATTTCATGTGTTGCAGAAAAGCTTGAATATCTAATTCATAATAGAATAGAATTGAATGGAATGAGAGTAGAATTAATTAAACAACACACATCCAAGGTCTGGAAATCTTTGAAGGTCCATAAAGATCACATGTGTTGCAGAAATACTTGAATATCTAATCCATTATTATAGAATAGAATAGAGTAGAATAGAATCATTTTTAGACAACACATATCCAAGATCTGGACATCTACAAAGATCCATGAAGATTTCATGTATTGCAGAAAAGCTTGGATGTCTAAAGATAAAGAAAAGAATAGCCTACACATCTAAAAATCTAGAAATCTTCAAAGATCCATTAAGATTTCATGTATTGCAGAAAAAACTTGAATATATAATCAGTTATAGAATAGAATAAATAGAATAAGATTAATTAGACAACAAATATCTAAGATGGGCATCTATCCATGAAGATTTATTTCATGTGTTGCAGAAAAGCTTGAACATCTAATTCATAATAGAATAGAATTGAATGGAATAGAGTAAATTAATTAAACAACACATCCAAGGTCTGGAAGTCTTTGAAGGTCCATTATGTTGCAGAAATACTTGAATATCTAATCCATTATTAATAGAATAGAATAGAATAGAATAGAATAAGAATAGAATAGAAAAATTTAGACAACACATATACAAGATCTGGACATCTAAGAACCATGTAGATTTCATGTATTGCAGAAAAGCTTGAATGTCTAATAGAAAAGAATAAGAATACACATCTATAATCTGGAAATCTTCAAAGATCCATTAAGATTTCATGTATTGCAGAAAAAACTTGAATATATAATCAGGTTATAGAATAGAATAAGATTAATTAGACAACAAATATCTGGATGGGAACCTATCCATGAAGATTTATTTCATGTGTTGCAGAAAAGCTTGAACATCTAATTCATAATAGAATAGAATTGAATGTAATTGAGTAGAATTAATTAAACAACACATCCAAGGTCTGGAAGTCTTTGCAGGTCCGTAGATTTCATTTGTCTGCAGAAAAACTTTAATATCTAAACCATTATTATAGAATAGAATAGCATGGAATGGAATGGAATGGAATGAATGAAATTAGAATTGAATGGAATGGAATTGAATTAATTAGACCATAAACATCTACGATCTGGAAATCTTCAAACACACATGAAGATTGATTTCATGTGTTGGAAAAAACTTGAATATCTAATTAGATTTAGAATTAGACTAAGAATTAATTGCATTTTTAATAAAATATGTATTGTGTTGGACAAAAAATGACGAATGAATCAAGGCAAACGTACGAGGTGTAATCCGAGGTGTATGATCTCTCCATCAAGTGTTGTTGTGGTCGTCCCTCATTAGTGTGTAGTAAGCAGCCTGTCCTCCTCATTGAAATGGGAGCAGTGAGTGTGGGGGTTTCAGAGGGACAGAAATAACACGTGATGACAGCTAGCACGACTGCTGTAGCCACACTGGCGGCCTCCCACACACACACACACACACACACGCTCGCTCAGTGCAGGGACATCAGCGGGACTGTTTAACGGGACATGGCTGGTCTACTGTGTGGAACGAAGAGAGAAAGCAAGAGTAGACTTTAGATAGCAGGTGTGTGTATATATATATGTGTGTGTGTGTGTGTGTGTGTTCACTGGCTATTTTGTGCAGCAGTTTCATATATCTAATTAAATCAATGACATTTTTGTTTTAACATTATCTCATTAATATTTACATTATAAAAATGTGATATTAAATGTAATGTATTTATTTATTAATGCAAGTGCTTTTGCAATCACACACATGATACATTAATATAATTTATCATATTCATTAAATAGTCTTTATTATTATGCTATTTAAGTGTTCATAGAAAATTTCTACAGTGTATTTGTTCGCTATGGTTATTATGGCTATATTATGGTGTTGTTTTAAAAAAAGTGTTGCAGTGATTTATTACATCTATTTAAAATTTGTGTTCACATCAGCACTTTAGATTTACATTATAAAGAATGACATTTAAAATGCAAACTTTATTTCTGAATATTTATGCTTTTGCAAACAAACAATGAAACATTGCTGTAGTATAGTATAGTTTATATGTATTATAGTATAGTTGATTGTACAGAATTTCTGTTCATTTGAAATGAGCAATTAGTAAACCACTATTTTATTGTGTAACCATAAAATCTGCACTGCAGTAATTTTATATATGTCTGAATACAAATTATGTTTTAATATTACTTTTATATATTTTATAAATACAAAAATATTTAAAAATAAACAGAAATACATACATGTATTTGTACATATTGAACACTACATGTAAATTCTTTTTTTATTAAAATTTCTATATTGCTTTCATTTATTTTTTTTATAGTTTAATATATAATTATTATGGTAAAGTAGGTCTATTTAATATAGAAAATGATCATTTATGATTATAAACAGCATCTATCTTCTTCGAGAGGGTTTGATGTGTGTGTGAAACATGGACGGAGCTGTAATGCTGTGAGAATGAGGCATGCCGTAAGCGTAATCTTGCAGGAAATGCAGATTGCGCTAGCGAGATCATGCAGTGCTCTCTGAAGATGAAGACCTGTCCCTGTGGACCTCAGATGTTTGTGTGTGGTGTGTGTGTGTGTGTGTGTGTGTGTGTGTGTGTTCGCTTGCATGAAGGCTGAGAACATGAACGGCTGATGCTGTTTGCCTCTCTAGGGCCGTTTACTTTACAAAGTGACATTCGCTAACTACTGCTGATTGAAATTATTGAGAATTAAAATATGAAAAAAATTTTTTTTTGTTGTTTCAGCTAGTCGCAAGACAACATTTCTATTTTATTTCTATTTTAAATAAACCAAAACTATAAAAATAAAACCCATATTGACATAAAACAATTGCCTATTACAAATGATAACAACACAACAAATTTACCAAAAAAAGTTAGCTAAATTAAAAATGAAAACAGAAAATATAAAATCAATTCTATAATATCAATGATACTAAAATAACTTTTTCTCAATGGTAGTCTCACATGAAGGATGCGATTCGAATATGTATTTCTATACTGATTTACGATGTCAAAAGAAAAAATAAGTTCACTTTACACTTTTAAGAGCCTCTAATTTTTTTTAACTAGCAGTAAAAACAAGCAGCGTAGCATAATATATTATAATAATAGCGATGTACATCTATCTTTCTCGCAAACAATTTTACTATCACAATCAGTCTATTTTAAAATGTAATTTATTCTTATATGGAGTAAATCATCAAATATGATGATTTGATGCTCAGTTGTGTTGCTGGATTTTTTTCCAGGATTCTTTGATGAATAGAAAGTAAAAAAAAAAAACATGTATTTTATGTATGATATTTGAATTTTTTAGTAACATAATAAATGTCTTTACAGTCACGTTTGATCCATCATTGTTGAATAAAACCATTAATTTCTGTAAAAAGCAGCTCTTGCCTCTAAATGTTTGAACAGTAGCGTCTGTGTGTGTGTGTGGTTTGACCCGGGAGGAACTCTTTCTGAAGTCGTCAGATATATTTGGAAATGACCCTGATGAAGGTTTCTGTTGTCAAGGAAGTGCGCTCCACTGAAGATGTTTACTATATGAGATCATGTCAAGTTACAGCCCAATTGAATAAATGTACTGTAATTACCTGAAGGAGGAAGAGAACGAGTCTCTCATGAATCAGCTGATTAATTACTGCACACTAATCAGTTAATTGACATGGCAATGATTTAATGTACGTGACGTTAGCCGTTCTGCCCATCACATATATTTCCTTGAAACTTGTACAAATCCTTACTGTTTACCACGGTACCTAGCTTGATATTATATTCATATACTATGGTGTTTACATGATACTCCAAGGTACCTCTATAGTATTACCATGGTACATATCCCAGAAGATATGGTGCTTATGAGACTTTATTCTTCTTTTTTTTGTGCCTTTAGTGAGTGACCTTCAGGAAGAGGGCAAGAACGCCATCAACGCCCCCCTCCTGCCCGGCGGCCGGAGCTGCTCCCCGAGGACACACTGCTAGGTAACCCCAGTAGCACCTCATTGCAGTACACGAGATCCAGGGGGCGGAGTTGGATCCAGATCTAAGGGGTGGAGATGGATAGGATTAGGGGTGGGGTTAGGGAATAGGGGGCGGAGATGGGTAGGATTAGGGGTGGGGTTAGGGATCAGGGGGCGGAGATGGGTAGGATTAGGGTGGGGTTAGGGATCAGGGGTGGAGATGGATAGGTTTAGGGGTGGGGTTAGGGATCAGGGGGCGGAGTTGGATCCAGATCTAAGGGGTGGAGATGGATAGGATTAGGGGTGGGGTGGGGTTAGGGAATAGGGGTGGAGATGGGTAGGATTAGGGGTGGGGTTAGGGATCAGGGGGCGGAGATGGGTAGGATTAGGGGTGGGGTTAGGGATCAGGGGGCGGAGATGGATAGGTTTAGGGGTGGGGTTAGGGATCAGGGGGCGGAAATGGGTAGGATTAGGGGTGGGGTTAGGGATCAGGGGGCGGAGATGGATAGATTAGGGGTGGGGTTAGGGATCAGGGGGCAGAGATGGGTAGGATTAGGGGTGGGGTTAGGCATCAGGGGGCGGAGATGGGTAGGATTAGGGTGGGGTTAGGGATCAGGGGGCGGAGATGGATAGGTTTAGGGGTGGGGTTAGGGATCAGGGGGCGGAGATGGATAGGATTAGGGGTGGGGTTAGGGATCAGGGGCGGAGATGGGTAGGATTAGGGATGGGGTTAGGGATCAGGGGTGGAGATGGGTAGGATTAGGGGTGGGGTTCAGGGATCAGGGGGCGGAGATGGATAGGATTAGGGGTGGGGTTAGCGATCAGGGGCGGAGATGGGTAGGATTAGGGGTGGGGTTAGGGATCAGGGGGCGGAGATGGGTAGGATTAGGGGTGGGGTTAGGGATCAGGGGGTGGAGATGGGTAGGATTAGGGGTGGGGTTAGGGATCAGGGGGCGGAGATGGATAGGATTAGGGGTGGGGTTAGCGATCAGGGGCGGAGATGGGTAGGATTAGGGGTGGGGTTAGGGATCAGGGGGTGGAGATGGGTAGGATTAGGGGTGGGGTTAGGGATCAGGGGGTGGAGATGGGTAGGATTAGGGGTGGGGTTAGGGATCAGGGGGCGGAGATGGATAGGATTAGGGGTGGGGTTAGGGATCAGGGGGCAGAGATGGGTAGGATTAGGGGTGGGGTTAGGCATCAGGGGGCGGAGATGGGTAGGATTAGGGGTGGGGTTAGGGATCAGGGGGCGGAGATGGATAGGTTTAGGGGTGGGGTTAGGGATCAGGGGGTGGAGATGGGTAGGATTAGGGGTGGGGTTAGGGATCAGGGGGCGGAGATGGGTAGGATTAGGGGTGGGGTTAGGGATCAGGGGTGGAGATGGGTAGGATTAGGGGGTGGGGTTAGGGATCAGGGGGCGGAGATGGATAGGATTAGGGGTGGGGTTAGCGATCAGGGGCGGAGATGGGTAGGATTAGGGGTGGGGTTAGGGATCAGGGGTGGAGATGGGTAGGATTAGGGGTGGGGTTAGGGATCAGGGGTGGAGATGGGTAGGATTAGGGGTGGGGTTAGGGATCAGGGGGCGGAGATGGATAGGTTTAGGGGTGGGGTTAGGGATCAGGGGGCGGAGATGGATAGGATTAGGGGTGGGGTTAGGGATCAGGGGCGGAGATGGGTAGGATTAGGGGTGGGGTTAGGGATCAGGGGGTGGAGATGGGTAGGATTAGGGGTGGGGTTAGGGATCAGGGGGCGGAGATGGGTAGGATTAGGGGGTGGGTGGGGTTAGGGATCAGGGGGTGGAGATGGGTAGGATTAGGGGTGGGGTTAGGGATCAGGGGGCGGAGATGGGTAGGATTAGGGGTGGGGTTAGGGATCAGGGGGCGGAGATGGGTAGGATTAGGGGTGGGGTTAGGGATCAGGGGGTGGAGATGGGTAAGGATTAGGGGTGGGGTTAGGGATCAGGGGGCGGAGATGGGTAGGATTAGGGGTGGGGTTAGGGATCAGGGGTGGAGATGGGTAGGATTAGGGGTGGGGTTAGGGATCAGGGGGCGGAGATGGGTAGGATTAGGGGTGGGGTTAGGGATCAGGGGGTGGAGATGGGTAGGTTTAGGTACATTTAACCTACTAGTCTCTATTTTCATGCTTCTTGTACTTATTTTTAGGTACTAGTATCTATTTCATTAAGTATGAGTACTTATTCATTAGCTACTAGTGCTTATTGTTCAGGTACTAGTGCCTTTTCTTTAGATACTAGTACTTATTAGATACCAGTGCTTATTTATTAGATACCAGTGCTTATTTATTAGATACCAGTGCTTATTTATTAGATACCAGTGCTTATTTATTAGATACCAGTGCTTATTTATTAGATACCAGTGCTTATTTATTAGATACCAGTGCTTATTTATTAGATACCAGTGCTTATTTATTAGATACCAGTGCTTATTTATTAGTTACTAGTGTTTATTAAATAGATACTAGTATTTATTCATTAGATAGATTAAATATTTATTCATTAGATAGATTAAATATTTTCATCTAATGAAATATTTTCATTAGATGAAAATAGAGACTAGGAGGTTAAAATGATTAAATGTTAAAACGGCTTGGCATACAACGTAACGTCTCTTTCCTCCACTAGAGGTTGTGTGGTCTTGTGTGATTTCCCGCCAAAAACCCTATAGGACCTTTCCGTTGGCTTTTGGATTCGTGTTTTGAAACGATTATGATTCTTACACGTTGTGTTCATCATAGTAATCTTCAGGATTTAACTCAAGTTTAATGAATTCTAAATACAATCAACTGAAATAAAAAGCTAAATTCAGGCTGTGTCCAAAACGGCGAACACTCATTCCAATTGAAAACGAGTGAGTGAATTCAGGCACTAAGTGCGTCGGAAGGCTTTTGAATAGTTTGTGCTGTTTAATAATCATTTGAGGCTTGGCAAACTGGCAGCTCCAGTAGTGATGAAAACTTTCTCTTTAGCATGTATAAACCTTAATTCAAAATTTTAATAATCAATTAAGAAGGCATTTAGACCGGTATGATATTGTTTTGGAAAACGGATCAGATGCGGTGCCATCTTCTGATCAGACACGAGAATTTATTCTAGCGACACTCACAGTGCATTATGGGTATTCTCAAGCCGTTAAGCTTTGATATATATTTTATATGTCTTATGGTTGAGCGTCAGATAATTGTACACTCATTATTGTGGTGCATTATGGGATTGATAATGTCCACTATGATTTCGGACACCACTACAAATGGCTGTTCTCTGAATAATGCCCCATTTAAGTGTAGGCGCTAGAATTATGAATATAACTATGACGTTTGTTTCCAACAACTTCTGTAGTCCCTTTTTAGCCACTTGTTAGCAACCACATTTTTAAAGACAAGAAAAAAAATCACAATTGTGGTATTATTGATGTATTTTAAGTCATACACAAAACCCATTAAATCAGGATGATGGAAGCAGAAGTGCTTAAGTTTCCAAGTTTTGACCTTTAAAAAAATACGTCATTGCTGCAGCAATATTTACTGTTTTATTTAAAAACACATTTGCCTATTTAAAGGTAAATAAATGCAGCACTATTTAAGAATTTCAAGAGAAAACTTATTAGATGAAACCACTAATCTATATAATGTCATTCTATATAGATCAGTGGATGAAACTGGTCCTTGAGAAATGAATTACTAAGAAGTTGACTCCTATAAAGTCTAATTTTGCGGTGGTGTTGGGTGTGGAGGACACTTCTCGTTTCCTCCATGACTCTTGCTCACTCTGAGTCACACAGCTGGAGAAGTTCGCCCACACCCAGGACTGTTCTAGAGGACGATCCAGCTGAATTCTCTGTTAAACACTGTGTTTCATCTGTGATTTTTACAGAGGAAAATGCAGAGAGGACCATTCTAGACCCTACATCCAGAGAAGACCTCAATTTCAAAGACCTGCAGAAGGTAGAAAACACATGTTCTGACTGTTTACACAAACATCTCTGAATAGATGATATGAAAAACTCCCAGAAATGGTAGATGGAGTTGACCTAAGTCTGTTTGGAGAGCATGCAGCGCCCTCGAGAGTTTTAGCTATTACCACAAACCCCTCTAACCAGTGTTATTTTAATATTATTTACATAAAATTATAGTATTTTTAATACTATAGTTAAAATAATTTAAGAATTAACTATAATTATAATAATTAAATTATTTTAATTTTATTTTTAATTTGTTAAAGTTTTAGTAATTCTTATTTTGTGCTTTAATAGCATTTTACTTTTTTATTAAATATTTCTATATAGCTTCAATTTATTTTTTATAGTTTTAGTTTTGGTCAGTTTAGTACTTCAACTTAAACATAATGGTAACACTTTATTTTACAATGTCCTTGTTATTGTACAATGTCTGTTTATTTTACTTGCGTTTTACATGTAGTCTCTATAGTAATTACTATGAATTATGCACAATTACATGCAACTAATCCTAAACCTAATCCTAACCCTATAGTAAGTACATTAATTAAAGGTGCTCTAAGCGATGTCAAACGTTTTTTAGGCCCAAACATTTTTTGTCACATACAGCAAACATCTCCTCACTATCCGCTAGCTGCCTGTCCCCTAACCACACTGTTAAAAAATGCGGATCTCATGCAGACAAACCTCACAACTCTCCACAAATGTGAACATTTGTTCCAGCCAATAACTGACAAGAAGGCCCTGGGGGTGGGGTTCTGGGGGTCAGTGCAGATTAGGAGGAGGGAGGGTCAATCTAGCCTCCGTTTTGTTTGAAAATACTTTAAACGTCAACAAGAAGTCACTGTCACCCGACATCGCTTAGAGCACCTTTAAATATAACTGTAACAAGTACACCTTAAATAAACTGTAAAGTTTTCAAGGAATCGTTTAGTTAAAGGATTAGTTCACTTTTGAAAAAACTTTTGCTGATGATTTACTCACCCCCATGTCATCCAAGATGTCCATGTCTTTCTTTCCTCAGTCGAAAGAAATGAAGGTTTTTGATGAAAACATTCCAGGATTTTTCTCCATATAATGGACTTCCATGGGAACCAGACGGTCCAAGCTCCAAAAGATCGTTAATAACAGTTTCAGATGCAGCTTCAAATGTCTTTAAAACGACACCAGACGATGAATAAGGGTCTTATCATGCGAAACGATGGGTTATTTCAAAACTTATTCCAAAAATGTAAATTTTCTAAGGACAAATGGTAGCCTAGCTCTATTCTGGAGGCACGTTTGTAACGTCACGTAATACGCAATTACGTTTCAAAAGGTCACGGTCGACGTAGCTGGAAGTAAGTTGAACACATAGGTTGAACGTGCAAACTAACTCAAACGCTGTTTACAAAAAAAAGGAATTCAAAGGTAAAATAACGATGTCGGACGATTTTGATTCTGTACTTCCGGCTACGTCGCGCGTGACCTTTTGAACGTAATTACGTATTACGTGACGTTACAAACGCGCCTCAAGAATAGAGGCGCGTTTATTTATTAACGATCTTTTGGACCTTGGGCCGTCTGGTTCCCATGGAAGTCCATTATATGGAGAAAAATCCTGGAATGTTTTCATCAAAAACCTTAATTTCTTTTCGACTGAGGAAAGAAAGACATGGATATCTTGGATGACATGGGGCGAGTAAATTATCAGCAAACGTTTTTCAAAAGTGAACTAATCCTTTAATGATAATTTTGCATCATTAATCTTAACCCTAGCCCTATAGTAAGCACATGTAGTTAACTCTTACTCTTTCCACACCATTGACGTCATTTTCTAAGCCACGCCCATTTAGCATAATTACCATTCTACTCACTGACCTTTTTATAAACTCTTCCTCTCAGGTTCTCATTGACTGGATCAACAGTGAACTGGAGGAGGACCGAATCATCGTAAAAGACCTTGAAGAAGATCTGTATGATGGACAGGTGCTACAGAAACTTTTTGGTAGGACACAGTCAAGAACTTTATATTTAGAATTCTCTTCTTTTTTGCACCTTTGTTATGGTACCAAACGTTGGAAATGTGATGCTAATGAGGATGTTCTGTGCGTGTGACCTCCTTCAGAAAAGCTGTCGGGTTATAAGCTGAATGTGGCGGAGGTGACGCAGTCAGAGATCGGGCAGAAGCAGAAACTGCAGACGGTTCTGGAAGCTGTTAATGGAGTCCTCAGACCGCTGGAGTGGAACACGGAGTGGAGCGTCGACTGTGAGCGCTGAAAGATGCACATTTTTACAGTTAACCAATAAATAAATAAATTAAAGGTAGGGTAGGCAATAGAGTTGGGTATCGTTTGAATTTGAACGATTCTGATTCCGATTCTTTGTTTCGATTCCGGTTCCTGAACGATTCTTAATTCCGATTCTTTAAAGAGGCAGGGTCAAAAAAAGTTTAGCTAACTTTGCTAACCAACGGTCTTTCTGAAGGAAATACTCCTTCTGTCACAAATACTCTTTTTGTCACAAATGTTGCATTTTGCCGAGATTTCGTTATTTTTAGAAAAGCGAAGCCACACTTTGGACCGCCGACGTAAGCTACTCATGTTCGACTCACGCGGTTATGCCAACACTTCCGGTAGACGCTTCTTCGTTGGTGTTGTTCAGCGTTTTTCTTCTTCGGTCGAACCGACTGTGAATATCGAAACTAGGAATCGAAATTTTAACTTTCTAATCGATTTCGGGAAAAACAAAAAGTTAGTCCCGGTTCCAAACGATACTCTAGTACCCAACCCTAGTAGGCAACTTTCGGAGAGGCTAGCAATAGCGAGCTAGCTAAAGCATATCGATCCCACCCTTTCGGGTTTAAATTGCATTTAAGCATTGATTAATTGTGCAAAAGAAAGTAAATAAAGTCAATTTTGGTAATCTTTTAATACATGATCAAAAATAAAGAAATGTGTTGTTGATTATATCTGTCTCTTCCTCAGCCATCCACTCTAAGAGCCTGGTGTCCATCGTGTACCTGTTGCTGGCGCTCGCCATGTACTATGCAGCTCCCATCCGCTGACCTGAGCATGTGTCCGTCCAGGTGATCGTGGTTAAGGTACTGGGGACCTCATTAAAGTGTGAAACTGAACGTTATATCAAATGGCTCCCGCGTAATTCCACAGGTTTGTTTTTGTTTCAGAAAAAAGAGGGAATCCTGCAGACTGCTCATGTGACCAAACAACTCACAAGTACCACAACAGAGTAAGCAGCTTCAATGTGGCCATCTAGTGATGAAAGATGGTTATAACATAAAAAAATAACTTTTTTTATTCAAGTGTGTGATCTGATGCAGACTTTCTGTTTACCGTTTCCAACAGAATGATGATCGGAAAGTCAGGTGGGTATTTTCACACACATTTTCATGTTCTTAAGGATCAATATTCTGCTGAAAAATGATAGCTAGTTCACAGTAGTTTGGCACATGATAGCTAGTTCACAGTGCTCTAATCTAGCTCTAATCTGCTTGATCGATGGTGGTCTAACAGATTAAAATAAACCATCTAGACCAGTTAAATGTACACATGTACCTGACCTGAGGTAGAAACTAGGAGCTGGTTTTCTGGATTTTGATGGTTTGTCTGTTTTTTAATTGTATTAGTCCCAAACAGTTTCTGTTTTGTCATTTGCAGAACGTGATGCTTTCGACACCTTGTTGGATCACGCACCTGACAAACTGAACGTAGTGAAAACTGTAAGAAGCCATTCTGGATGGGACAAGAAGTTCTGTGTGATGGTGCTGATTATCCAAAATGAACCTTCAATGTTTGTTTTCTCAGTCGCTGATCACATTTGTGAATAAACACTTGAACAAACTGAACCTGGAGGTGACAGAGCTGGAATCACAGGTATGAATATCACCTGTTAACTCTCACACGGATCAAAACCTTCTCTAAACCTCTTGTGTGTGAAGTTTGCAGATGGTGTCTATCTGGTGTTGCTGATGGGACTGTTGGAAAATTACTTTGTGCCACTGTACAACTTCTACCTCACGCCAGAAAGCTTCGAACAGAAGGTAAGTGTGATGTAGGACGGTCTAATGTGGACTGGTGAGGTCTGATTTGTTCTGTTAGGGTGTAATGAAGTCTTATGGTGCTCAATTTGACTGAAATGCTGGTTTGATGAGGTCTGATTCGATTTTAAATATCTAATTAAACTGCATCAGACCTGTCAGACTTCATGAATCCACGTCAGACCACATCAGACCATGAATAGTATTAATGAAGTCTGATTGGGTCTTGATATGGTTTGATGTGGAGTTGTTTAGTCTCATGTGGTCTGATGTAGACTCATGAAGTCTGGTGGGATCTGATGTACTTGATTTGTTATTAAATACCTAATTAAACTGCATCAGACCATTTTAGACTTTATGAATCCACATCA
The DNA here is from genome assembly GCA_030378365.1 of Hybognathus amarus. Lineage (NCBI taxonomy): Eukaryota > Metazoa > Chordata > Actinopteri > Cypriniformes > Leuciscidae > Hybognathus > Hybognathus amarus. The sequence goes on from JAQIUQ010005425.1 coordinate 85,091, forward strand.
GACTAAAACCTCACCATACTAATCACATGAGACTAAACAAGTCAACAGCAAACCTTATCAGACCTTAATTGCAAATAATATCAGACTCAATCGAGTCCACATGACACCATATCAGACTCACCTAGTCCACATCAGACCACATCACACCATATCAGACTCAACGAGTCCACATCAGACCACATCATATCAGACTTAACAAGTCCACATCAGATCACATCACACCATATCAGACTCAACGAGTCCACATCAGACCACATCAAAACATATCTGACAATATCAGACTTAACGAGTCCACATCAGACCACATCACACCATATCAGACTCAACGAGTCCACATCAGACCACATCAAACCATATCAGACAATATCAGACTCAACGAGTCCACATCAGACCACATCACACCATATCAGACTCAACGAGTCCACATCAGATCACATCACATCATATCAGACTTAACGAGTCCACATCAGACCACATCAAACCATATCTGACAATATCAGACTTAACGAGTCCACATCAGACCACATCAAACCATATCAGACAATATCAGGCTTAACGAGTCCACATCAGACCACATCACACCATATCAGACTCAACGAGTCCACATCAGACCACATCAAACCATATCAGACAATATCAGGCTCAACGAGTCCACATCAGACCACATCACACCATATCAGACAATATCAGGCTTAACGAGTCCACATCAGACCACATCACACCATATCAGACTCAACGAGTCCACATCAGACCACATCAAACCATATCAGACAATATCAGGCTTAACGAGTCCACATCAGACCACATCACACCATATCAGACTCAACGAGTCCACATCAGACCACATCAAACCATATCAGACAATATCAGGCTTAACGAGTCCACATCAGACCACATCACACCATATCAGACTCAACGAGTCCACATCAGACCACATCAAACCATATCAGACAATATCAGGCTTAACGAGTCCACATCAGACCACATCACACCATATCAGACTCAACGAGTCCACATCAGACCACATCAAACCATATCAGACAATATCAGGCTTAACAAGTCCACATCAGACCACATCACACCATATCAGACTCAACGAGTCCACATCAGACCACATCAAACCATATCAGACAATATCAGGCTCAACGAGTCCACATCAGACCACATCACACCATATCAGACTCAACCAGTCCACATCAGACAATATCAGACTCAACGAGTCCACATCAGGCATTAAACTGACAAATTACTTAAGCATTTCTATTTCTAGCATTCAAAAACTGTTTTGTTTTTTGTCATTACTAGTCATGGAAAAAACTGCTAGTGTTTTTGTGTCTTGTAGGTGCATAATGTCGCATTTGCTTTTGAGCTCATGCAGGATGGTGGATTACAGAAACCCAAAGCTCGACCAGAAGGTACCAGAAAAATGATGGCCAGCAATGTTAATTTAGCATTATATACACAACACAACCTTCAGATATCATAACAGACTAGGTTGTCTGTCTGAACCTGTTCATGGTGTTAGCCAGATTATCCACTAGATGGAGATGTTCCTCAATAGATGCAGCACACTGTATCTGCCCTTTCATTTCTGTTCTTACACACTGAACATATTCAAGCCTCTGTCTATTTACCAGCGATTCTGTTGTTTGTGTCCTGCAGATGTGGTGAACTTGAATCTGAAGTCAACTCTCAGGGTACTATACAACCTTTTCACCAACTACAAAAACTCAGAGTAACACTTGAAGAGACCAGAGGAAGCTTGCGTCGTAGTTCACTGATGACACACACATCCCTTGTTTCTTTTGTACGTAAGAATGAAATATTTTGTATAATTTAGCTTATTTATGCCCAGAATCGAATGTATTCAGCCTTAATGATCAGTCAGTATAGCAGCTCATTAAAATATTTGATTTTGACTCACGTAAATCAAGCCTGTCACTGCTTTAAGCACTACACACGGAACGACTGTTTGTCCTGGAATGATTCATAAACCTGCACTGTGTATTTTATTTTAGTAGAAATGCTGTAATTATTTCAAATAAACAAGTGCTTTCTACATGCTGGAATGAATTAATTTTGACATCTCTGAATTTGATCTTTCTGGTCCAAAAATGATTGAGCGACCAATAGAGTTTTTTTTAATCAAAATAAGCAGTTGCGTATCACGTCTTCATACACAGAATTATTCATGCTTAAAATCCTTGGTAGCCTACATATCAATATTTCACCTTGTCCCAGGCTTGAATTTGGCATGAAACAAGTTACGATAGTCTTTTCTTCCCTATTGTGATAAATATCCGAGCTGAAACGATCCCTCAGAACAAGACAAAATATCAGGTGCGAATTTTGTCAATCGTTTGCTGTTGCCGTGATCTCATGTGAGTGACAGGTTGTCCCGCCCTCTTGCCGCATCACTATTACTTTTGCTCATACTTGCGCTGTTCGAAATCGAATTCAAAAACTGTAAAAAAAAAAAAAAAAAAAAAACAGTATTGTGTCCGCATACATACGGTTATGTTTACCCAATTCGTACTATTCTGACATTTTGTAGTATAAACAGTGCAAGTATGTGTTCACACTGAAAAGTCCAAATTGGAAACTTAACCAAATTCATTCACTCAACTGTCTCAGCTTTAAATGTAGTGGAGGGGGAGGGGCTATCAGCCATGTTGAATTGCAAAATTACCATTCAAAACTCATACATTACATAGTGCATAAGTACATTGTGTATTATTGTGCATACCGGTAATTTGGGACTTAACTATAATTTTCGAAAAACAGTAGGCGAAAAGAGCAGTAAGTTCGAATATAAATAAAAAAACAGTTGACAAAAGTACAAGGGGTGACCTACTTCAGGTTAGATTCTGAAGTGCATTCGATGGAAACTTTACTATCCCATGAGGCCACGGGAGAGGATTTATGAATGGCAGTGAAGCGACGCAACTGACGCTGATAGATCATGTGATGACAACATGGCGGATGTGGTTCATCCAGATTCATTTCACCGAGGATTGTTTTGTGAACAAGACACAGTTCGAGGCTGGATTTGCAGACCGATTAAGAGAAAAGAACGGTGATGTGCCGTCTATATTGGATCTGACATGAATTGTGCAACACACGGACTCTGGGTCGAACATGTATGGGTGAATCCGGTTGCCATTTGACAACATTGGACGTTTTCCCCCACGTGCACCGATGGGTGAGTTAAACTCATTATAATATAAGAGGGAGAAATGAAGACGACACAGATATGCATTTTGTGTATGACCTTGAATTATTTATTCAGCGATCGGCGGTTAAAGTTAATCTGTACGGAACATCGTTGTTGTACGGAACATGATTAGTCTACGTTACCTTCTATATTGGATCCAACAGGAGTGGTGCAACACACTTATGTGAGTAATATTTTTATTTTAGAAATAATAATCTACTCGGCTAGCATTGCATTGTTACAGATCGTTTGATATCTAATAATTATGTGTATGTGTCTACAAGTATCCGTTGTATTCGAGGTGCTGTTGGTTCATTCATTGTCCTGCGATTCGGGATCGGACTCTGGGTCAAACATGAATGGGCGAATCATTCCGGTTGCCATTTTACAACAGTGGTTTTCAAAACAAATCCCCCCACGTGCACCGACCGAAACCAACGACAGAGTTGAAGCTCATTATAATATTCAAAACTGTTATCCACTCACAGCAGTGGGCGTTTACTTCCTAGTCTTCAATGCGATACGCCCATAAAATCTGAGCATTTTTCAAGTAGACTTTAGACTCGCAATTCTGACTTTATATCACGCAATTGCGACTTTATGTCACGCAATACTGACTTTTTATCACGCAATTCTGACTTTATATCTCGCAATTGCGGCTTTATTTCTCATAATTCTCGCAGAATTGCGAAATATTAAGTCAGAATTGCAAGATATAAAGTCAGAATTGCGTGATATAAAGTCGTAGTTGCGTGTTAAAGTCAGAATTGTGAGATACAGTATAAAGTAGGAATTGCGAAATATAAAGTCACAATTGTGTGTTAAAATTTTTAAACACACAATTGTGTGTCTTTTTCGGAGAATTGCGACTTTATTTCACGCAATTCTGACTTTATATTTCGCAATTTTGACTTTATATCTCGCAATTCTGACTTTATATCACGCAATTCTGACTTTATATCTCGCAATTCTGACTTTATATCACGCAATTCTGACTTTATATCTCGCAATTCTGACTTTATATTCTCGCAATTCTGACTTTATATCACGCAATTCTGACTTTATATCACGCAATTCTGACTTTATATCTCGCAATTCTGACTTTATATCACGTAATTTCTGACTTTATATCACGCAATTCTGACTTTATATCACGCAATTCTGACTTTATATCTCGAATTCTGACTTTATATCACGCAATTGCGACTTTATATCACGCAATTCTGACTTTATATCTCGCAATTTCTGACTTTATATCACGCAATTCTGACTTTATATCTCGCAATTCTGACTTTATATCACGTAATTTCTGACTTTATATCTCGCAATTCTGACTTTATATCACGCAATTTCTGACTTTATATCACGCAATTCTGACTTTATATCATGTAATTTCTGACTTTATATCTCGCAATTCTGACTTTATATCACGCAATTGCGACTGCAATTCTGACTTTATTTCACGCAATTCTGACTTTATATCACGCAATTCTGACTTTATATCACGCAATTCTGACTTTATATCACGTAATTTCTGACTTTATATTTCGCAATTCTGAACTTTATATCACGTAATTTCTGACTTTATATCTCGCAATTCTGACTTTATATCTCGCAATTTTGTACTTTATATCACGCAATTTCTGACTTTATATCACGCAATTCTGACTTTTATATCTCGCAATTCTGACTTTATATCACGCAATTCTGACTTTATATCACGCAATTTCTGACTTTATATCACGCAATTCTGACTTTATATCTCGCAAATTCTGACTTTATATCACGCAATTTGCGACTTTATATACTACGCAATTTCCTGACTTTATATCTCGCAATTCTGACTTTATATCACGCAATTTCTGACTTTATATCTCGCAATTTCTGAACTTTATATCACGTAATTTCTGACTTTATATCACGTATTCTAATTTTATCTGACTTTATATTCTCGCAATTCTGACTTTATATCACGCAATTGCGACTGCAATTCTGACTTTATTTCACGCAATTCCTGACTTTATATCACGTAATTCTGACTTTATATCTCGCAATTCTGACTTTACAACACGCAATAGCGACTTTATATCACGCAATTCTGACTTTATATCACGCAATTCTGACTAAAGTGTACTTGAAAAATCTCAGCATTTTTCAAGTACACTTTAGACTCGCAATTCTGACTTTATAACACGCAATTGCGACTTTATATCATGCAATTCTGACTTTATATCTCGCAATTCTGACTTTATAACACGCAATTGCGACTTTATATCACGCAATTCTGACTTTATATCACGCAATTCTGACTTTATATCTCGCAATTGCGGCTTTATTTCTCACAATTCTGACTTCATATCTCGCAACGATGTAATTAATACAATCTTTATTTGAAGTGTCAAGTTAATTTCAAAAGTGTGGTTGAAAAGACTGTTTGTAATGCAGACTTGAATTTTCACTGTGATCGGTCTTGTCAAAGGTTTAATAGACATAGCCGAATCGTTGTCATTTAGGAATAAGTTTGCAATTTTTTAATGATTAATCATGCAGCTCTAACCAACCACAACACCCAATAAACCACATAGTATCACCCTAGCAACCACCAGAGCACTTTACCAACTGCATAGCAACTTTCTAGCAACCATTCGGAATACATCAGAAACCACAGAAAACATCCAAGCAATCGCATGCGATTATTACACTCAAACTACATTAGAAATTGCATAGCAACTCACTAAAATCCACTCGGAACATGTGAACCCAACAACAACATTCAACCAATGATAACACCCAAGCAATCACATAGCAATATCCCGAACACCTTAGCAACTGTCTAACAACACCATAGATGAGATTTGCATGGATTTCCATTTTTGGGAACATGTAAACCATAGTTCCCAGTATGATTGTGTTTCCCAGGATGATGCGAATGTAAACAGATCCACAGATGGGCGAGTCGGAATCTAAATAATCCTGTTGCTTTCAGATGCTCCTTTGAGGGTCTTTTTTTTCAGTTGTTTGTTCTGGATTCAAACTTGCGTTTAATGGGGAATTCATAGGGATGGTAACTATGGTAACCCTTCAGCCCAAATTACCTCTGTTTTTTCTCGTCAAAGGGAGGCGTTCTCACAGTCACAGAAAGAGAGAGAGGAAAATGTATGCAATTGTTGCTCACAAACCTGGAGAGTGTTATTTTGAGAGGAAACTGTAGATCACTATTTGGCTGTTTACTAATAACTGACTCACGTGTCATGTTTAGATCTCCTGTAAGGTCTCTTTGAGGGTAGGCTATGTGTTTGATGCAGTGTGTGACAGTTTCAGAACATGTTTTGTGCTGTACAAAATAGAAAAAAGAGGAAGTGCTGCCTTACCACTTCCTGTCTGTTTGAAATAGGCCTCACCCATATTAGAGTTCTTGTTTTTAGCTGATTTAAAAGGATTGTTGGTTGTTTTGTAGAAGTAAATCGATTCTTGTTGGGAAGGTGACTGGACCATTTGGACGGCGTTTCGTCTACCGCCACACTAATAGAAGAAAGATTTCTCCAGACGTGTGGCGAGAGCTGAGGTGAAAGTTTTGACAGCAAATATGGATATTTGTATTTCTCAGATAGGCTATTGCTCTTTCATAGCTCAACAGACTTCATGGATTTCTCTGCAGGTTTAAGGAGCCTTTGTCTCAGACCTTCTAGAATAAGAAAATGGACACAATTGTTGTGTTCATTAATTATAAAGCTTTATGAATGTGGATAGCAAAGTTGTTTTTGAAAATTGTAATAGCCTATAGATTTTTTTTTCTAATCTGACCACATGGAGATCATTTCTAAAACTCTACAGGAGACTGACTCACTTTTTCTTCTCAGAAGAAACATCTAAAAGCAAAAGTCTCCATTTTCTCTCCATTTAGTCATTGCTGTCTAGGAGAAATTGAGACATTCACAGCAATAGTTCACTCAAAAATGAATATTATAATGGTTTTATGTTCTTTCTGGGCTTGATGCCTTCACTGCTATCTTAATTATCCTGTCTTAAATATCTTAGTTTCCTATTAAAAAATTCTAATGCAATGAGCTCGTAATCTCGATTTGGAAAGTGTCGAGAAATTTCCGATAGTTCCACATCATGTGTTTGAAACGACCGTTAATATGCCAGTATTTTTGGCCGAACTAAAAGATCTTATTTCTTTCCCCTCTTCTATTTTTTGTGTTTTCGAGTCTCTCAGCATGTTTTTGTTGTCAGTGAAGTTTATGTTTCTCCGTCAGTCTGTGTTATGTCAGTGGGCTGGCGTCGTGCGTGATACAGGAAGGCAGAAATCTTGTCCTCCTTTCAGCGCGAGATGTCTCGCAGACGTGTGTGTGTGTTGTGGAGATTTTCCGTCCTTGTGTTTTGACGTTTGAAGTCGGCTTCGGTTCGCAGCACTTCATCATAGCCATAAAAATGTCCATAAGAAAACTAAACCTCGAGATGAATCGAGTCCTTGAAATTCCTTCAGGACTCAAACACAGACAGAACCAGAACATCGCTTGTTTTTTTCACAACATACGCACTAGAAATCAAATGTCTGCTGAGTAAAACCTATTATTAAGTTAACTTTTTTGACAAAAACAATGTTTTGAAACAGTCAGAAGAATGACAGACTGTGGAGCTGAAGAGAAAAAGGACGAACTCGGCAATCGTCAGGCCCAGGGTGAGCAGTTACACATTCATCTCGGCATCAATCCAGGTTACACTTTTCTATCATGCACAAAGGGTTTGTTCACCCAAAAATAAAAATGTTCCCATAATTTAATCACCCTCAAGCCGTATATGACTTCTTTCAGCAAAACACAATCAGAGTCATATTAAAAAAAATTCCCTGACTCTACCAAGCTTTAATTGGAGTGAATAAAGTTTTTGAAGGCCAAAAAAGCGCATCCATCCATCATAAAAGTAACCCATACAACTCCAGGGGTTTAATAAATCCTTCTGAAGTGAAGTGATGCATTTTTGTTTGAAAAATATCCATAAATAACTTTACTGAGAATCACTGGCTTCCGGTAACCGCCGTTGCCCAGCCCTCTTCTAGTCCCGACGGAAGAGAAGGGCTAGGCAAAAACTCAAGCTCATCTTCTCTTATAATGAAATCCTCTGTAATTTCTCTTTAAAATTCTTGTTTTAGACTTCTAATTGTGACCGGTATTTTGTTTTGCTCTTCTACATTTATCAATGCGCCATTTGTCGGGTCAGAGGTCACACTTCCGCCAGAACTCGAAGCCAGTGATTATAGTTTATTATGTATAATTATAAAGTTAAAAATATGTATATTTTTTATACAAAAATGAGTCGCTTTACTCCAGAAGGCATTTATTTGGTGTACATTTATGATGGATGGATGCACTTTTGTTTTGTCCTTTAATCTCAATATTCATTCCCATTATAAAGCTGGGAAGAGCCAGGAAATTATTTTAAACTCTGATTGGCTGAGAGAAGTCATATAGGATGGCTTGAGGGTGTGTAAATTATAGGAAAATTTTCATTTTTGGGTGAATTAACCCTATAAGAATGTAGAAACTTTTGGCTTCATTATATAGACTATTGGGACTAGTGTTGGGTAACCAAACAATTGATGGACCCCATTGACTTCCATAGTATGAAAAAAATCTATACACTATGGAGCTCAACTGTTTGGTTACCTACATTCCAGTACAATTGACCATTTTTAAAGAAACTTGCAACAAACTCATTGCTATATAGAGTGCAAAGGGTTCTGGTAACATTAGCAACAATCATAAAAAAGCATCAGAATGAGCTTGCTCACATTTGACTCACTATTTTGAACATATGATTCAGGACACACTAATCCTATTCTTCTTTATAGTAAGTATAGTATATGAAATAGAATGCAGTCACAGTCTTTTATGAAGGGCAGATCCAATGTTTAGCTGAAAGAAAATAAATATCCTAAAACTGCAAATTATGTGTTATATTGTGGATTAAAGGAGCAGAGAGGAGAATGATTCAACCGACATCTTTAGACGACCCCAAACTCATCAAACTTAAAGAGGTGAGATGCATCAACGTTTAGGGGTGGTGTGACATAGTAGTGGCTGAGAGTTATCAAACACATATTGATTAGTTCACTTCCCTCAATGTGAGCATCATTTCCTGAGGGTGTCTGAATATCTAGATTTTCCATGTGCTTTGAGGTAGGTTTTGGTGGACTGGATCAACGAAACCTTGAAAATTGAACATATTGTGGTGCGATCACTGGAGGAAGACCTGTATGACGGACTCGTCCTTCATCACCTGTTACGTAAGAATCACGTCAGAGCAAGAACATTCTGAACAGGAACATTATTTACTGCAGATCACATGCTTATAATGTTGCATATAACAGGCTTCTCTTTCATTTTAATGTGAAATATCTGTGTGTGTTGTGAACCCAGGCAGGTTAGCAGGTATTCATTTACAAGTCGAGGAGATTGCGTTGAGTACTGATGTCCAGCTACGGAAACTAGATGCCATCCTGACAGCTGTGAACGAGAACTTCAAGCTTAATGAGGAAACGGCCAAATGGAACGTTAAACGTAAGCCAATCAGATCAGCTCTTGTCAATGACATGTATACATATTTATGAACATACACCCACTGTTCTCCCTCTCCAATCTGCCAGTTATTCACAGCAAGGACCTGTTGGCTACATTACATCTTCTGGTTGCTATTGTGAGGCGTTTCCAACCCGAATCTGGTCCTTCCTGTAAACGTCAACGTGGAGATCATTCAGTGTGAGGTGATTGATTAATGGACATTTTTTAATTGTGTAAACTAAATGTTTCAAAAGCAGAATATTAAAGAGGGCCGTGCAAAACACACTGCCATAATACTATTGTTCGAGGTGGTTTCGAGGTGGTAGGGTGTTGTCGCTTACATGCCAGTCTCTATGATATTATGGTCTTCAGATACATTTGAAATATTAATATATATATATATAATGAAAAAAATGTTGTTTTCATAATTTTTCACTATTCATTATTGCATATTATTTGAAAATCAATATACTTTTGAAAAAACATTTGTCCATTATAACAAGTTTTTTTCATTTTCAAATAATATGCAATTATTAATTGTGAAAAAATATTAAATCAATTTTCATTATAATATGCATAGACAATTTTTTTATAATATACAGTGATGAATTGTAAAACTAATGAAAATATTTGCCCATTATAACAATGCAACACTGTACATTATTTAAAAAATGAATATGCATGTTATAATTAAAATCGATTTAATATTTTGATATTTATTTAAAAAGAAATGTGCATATTATAATGAACAATGTTTTCATATTTTTTCACAATTCATAAATGTATGTTATTAAAAAATATATAATAATAAAAATGTATTTAATATAGGGCTGTCAAATGATTATTTGCAATTAATCACATCCAAAATAAAAGTTTGTGTTTACATAATATATGTGGGTGCACTGTGTATAATTATTTTATATATATAAATACCCACACATGCTTGTATATATTAAGAAATATTTTCAAGTATATACTCTATATAGATTTATATATAATTTATATTATATGTAAATATAAATATTTCATATATAAATAATATTTTTTCTTAAATATACATGCATGTGTGTGTATTTATATATATATATATATATATATATATATATATATATATATATATATATATATATATATATATATACACAAAATAATTATACACAGTGCACCCACATATATTACAATATATACACATATATCTCACAATTTTTCATTGCATATTATATAAAAAAAGATAATATTCATATTATAACAAACAATTGTTTTTAGAACTTTTTGCAATTCATCATTAAATATTGTTTGAAAAAATATTAGTTATGTAAAGGAAAAAAAAGTTTTCTGTTCATCTAATCAAAGATGCACATCCATTATATCCACATTAATTATATTAACCAATAGTATAAGAGCCTAATACCCATATCTAATCCACACTTACATGATTTCTCTCTAAAAAAAGTAAAAATTACTTTACAAAAGTTAGATGTTCATGTTGTCAGCATTCATTATAATCTCATTTGTCAACCAGGTCTCGAAAAGTGGCATCAAGGCAGACAAGCAGACCGAATTCATCACATTTCAAAGGTCTGTGCAGAACCTCTTTCCCTATTAAACATGTTTAACATCACTTTGAAACTCAGTGACAATGTCCAAAGCGGCGTTTTCATGGTGCGTTGTGTGTCTCCGCAGTAATTCCAGTGAAGAGCTTGAGAGAGAATCCAACAGTGAGTCAAACAGAGGCTGAACTCTGAGCCTGTTCATTTCCATATTTATAAGCATCAGTAACTTTCAGATAGCGGAGGCGTATAAAGAAGAAAGCGTTTGCTGCTTAATCTCTCTCTTGCAATGTCTTTGCAGAGGAATGTCCCATTGATGAGCTCTTCAAGCTGGAGGCTCACAAAATTGAGACCGTGAAAAAGGTTTCCGATCCAGTTCCTCACGTGTCTAAATGTAGTCATGACCCAAATCGTTCACCGCTTCATCAAGTTTTCTTCTCTACAGGCCATTTTGCACTTTGTGAATAAGAACATGTTATCTCTGGGACTGAGCGTGACAGACATTGACAAACAGGTATACAACTCTCCTAGACTCAAGGGATTGTCATTTGTATATTTAATTTTTAACTTACACTACCATTACATGTTTGGTTGTTGAAAGAAATTAGTACTTTTATTCAGCAAGGTCACATTGAATTGACCAAAAATTACAGTAAAGGAACTTGTAATATTTTAAAAAAAGTTGTGTCACAGGAATAAATGACATTTTAAGGTATATTCAAATAAAAAATTATATTTAATTGTAATAATATTTCACAATAATACAGTTTTTCTGTATTTTTATTCAAATACATTCAGCCTTGGTAAGTATAAAAGACTTCTTTCAAAAACATCTTGCCAACACCAAACTTTTGAATGGTAGTGTATACGTTTGTTTGTTTTTTGCACTGAAAATTTGGTTTTATATTAGAGGGATCATGACATGGATTTCTGTTATGATTGGCTAACGTCGTTGCTTAGGAATCAGTATCAACATCCACTCGTTTTTGTGCGTGAGTAAGTGTTTTGAAAGCATTGCCCATATAAAAGCATCATTTCCAGACAGAGATTTGTGAAATCATTAACTTACAGTTTGTAATGCAGCTTCTGTCAGATCCAATAGAGTTGATCTTCATCTGTCAACCAAAGCTTCTTTATGAACCATTTTATGAATGAACCAACAAAATGCTCCGAACAAACATATAATCCTCCATTCGATCTGGGACGCCATTAAATTAACCATCCACTTGTTTCCACTGTGATCCTTCTGAAGTCTATACAGAGACGGAAAACCAAATCAAAGTTTAAACAAAGTTAATGTTCGTCCACATTCGTCCTGTTGTCAGTAGACTCAAGTGCGAAGATTGTCCGAAACTGAATGCATCAGTTTCTGTAATCTGTATACTGTATCCAGTGTAGACAGCATCAGTGATTATAATGGCTTTTTGACATGACACTATGTCATTATTTAAGCGACTGAACGCCAGTGGTGTATGGTGCGATGATATAAAACTATTCATCAATTTCATTCTCGGGATGCAGGCATATGCAATACTATGGAAGCTTGTTTCTAACCTGACTCCGCCAGATGGATTTGCTCCGCATATCCATCTGGAAACCTTCCGTTGAAGTAGTTTTGGAAAGGGGCGAAAATACTGGTTAGCTGATTGGCCTATGTTGGTGATAGACGGGCCAAATCAACCATTCAGATCAACGAAGCACATGACGTACTATCAGAGCGACGACGAAAACAAAACCACAAGCCAGGCTACTCTTGCTGCTGCAGGTAAAGGCTCGTTAGCTCAGCAAATAAACATGTCGGCAAAAGAAAAACTAAAAAAAAAACCTTAAAAAAACTTAAAAAGAAAAACGGTCGCGCTTCTCGTTGCGTCACACCTCAACCCGCCTCAAAGTCAATGCTGATTGGACGTCCGTTTGGTGAACTGCTCCCAAATTTTCTTTAACGGAAAGTATCCAGACTGATCTGCGAGTGAAACCTTGAAAGCTCGCTGAGATCAGGATGGTCTCACGAGGCTAGCTTGTTTCCGCTATAGAATAAAAAATATAAAAGGTAATTGCGACTTTTCATCTCACAATTCTGACTTTTTCTCACAATTGCGAGTTTACATATCGCAATTCTGACATTATTTCTCAGAATTGCAAGATGGAAAGTCAGAATTGCGAGATATAAAGTCACAATCGCGAGATATAAAGTCAGAATTGCGAGATATAAAGTCAGAATTGTGAGATATAAAGTCGCAATTGCATGTTATAAAGTCAGAAATGCATGATATAAAGTCAGAATTGTGAGAAATTAAGTCAGAATTGCGAGATTTAAACTATTCTGAGCGGGAAAAGTATTTTTTTCCCCCTTAGAATTGGCCTGATGATAACTTGCAATTGCGACTTTATATGTCACAGTTCTGAGAAAAGATGTCAGAATTTCGACAAATAAACTCGCAATTATGTGTTATTAAGTCAGAATTGCGAGATGTAACTCGCAATTCTGAATTTTTTTCTGACTTTATATCTCAGAATTCTGACTGTATATCAGGCAATTGCGACATCACGCATTTCCTGACTTTATATCTCACAATTCTGACTTTATAACACGCAATTGTGACATTATGTAATTCTGACTTTATTTCTCACAATTGTGAGAAAAAAGTCAGAATTGTGAGATAAAAAGTCACAATTATTTATTTTATTTTTTTATTCAGTGGCGGAAACAAGCTTCCATACAATACAGATCCTGCAATATTACAAATAAGGCTTTTTTGGAGCTTGATTAAATGCTTTGCTTATAATGAAGAGAATGCTGGATGTTTTAATGGTACAAAGACCTCTTAGATCATGGCAAATTTGATTTCTCATGTCATGACCCCTTTAACAATTTTAATTTTCCTTCTAAATCAAAAGTAATGTTACTGTTGCATCCCCCCCCCCTTTATGGGCTTGTTTTTGACATCTCACATTAATGTTTCTTATATTTATATTTAAAAATGTGATATTATTAGTTTGCAGACGGAGTGATTCTGCTCTTGTTGATCGGGCAGTTGGAGGGCTTCTTCATTCCACTGTGCGATTTCTTCCTTTGTCCAGTCGGTTGCTCGGAAATGGTGAGAACCCGAGAAAGCATTTCAAGTTTCGCATTTGCATTGAAACGAGCACCATGTTGTTAGTGACGTCCTTTGCAATTTGCAACAAGAAAAAAAAAAACGGAATCCAGGCTTATGGGATTTTACATCAGCGTACCTTCACATGCACCTCCAGGAGGTGTCTCGCCATTGTATAATTAACGTCTCTTAGGATGACTGGATATGACAGCACAGCTGTATAAGGCTGGTTAAGAACCTGAGGCTAATGCAAAAGACAGAAATCAAAAATAATGATGTTACAGAGAACTTGCAGTGTTTTTTATTTGTGCAACATTTATTTGTTTGTTTCTGATTCTAATCTTTTTACCATTGATGTTTGTTCACCTGCAGCTCCATAATGTGACGCTTGCATTGGATCTTCTCATAGACCGAGGGCTTCCGGTTCAGTCCGTTGACCCTCAAGGTAATTATTTTTAGATCATTTGAACTAGCGAGCTGTCTAGTGGCAAGTATACATCCTAAACAAAACCACTCAACGCTTTTAAAATAAAGGCTCTTTATTGGCTTTGATGGCTCCATAAAGGATCTTTGGCATTTATGGAAACTTTCAATTGCTTAAATGGTTCTTTATAGTGTAAAAAGTTTATTTAATACTGAAAGGTTTTTTGGGGAAGTCTGTCTTAGGAAGCATCATTTTCCTGCATGCTGTTTGATATCATGCACACAATTCAACAACTTTGTCTTTCATCTTGTATTGCATTTTGTCACTGAGCTTGTCGCAATGCAATGTAACACAATAATGGCATTACCTTCTTCATGAACATTCCTCTACATTAAACTACTGCTGGAACTAAAACCCATATTAAGGCTGTTTTATTCAATAGAATAGCTGTTAGCAATAGCATGTGATGATCTGCCTGGTTGTTCATTCACTAATAAGCTAATTTCTCATGTTTCTACAGATATTGTTTCCCAAGATGTTCCAGCCACTGTGAAAGTGCTGTATCACTTATTCAGGAGGCACAAATACAAATAATCTAGCCACTCCCAAACGTTCAATTCAATAACACCTTCCATGATGTTTTAATAACCAAATTAACTGTAAATTTGTGACTTTCTTTCAAAAAATCAGAGGCACAAAGAGTTGACAGTCAGATTGCTTTGGCACTCAGAGTGTTAGAACACATTAGAAGCAATTGTACAAAGTGTCTCTGAACCATTTGAAGAGGCTTCATAGCTGAAACGCAGAGAACTTGGCCACTCATCTCATCATGGAAATTGCATTTGGATGCCGACGACAGCTTCAATTTAATTTCACCTTTTCACTCTTTCACTTTACGTGTTTTTCCCTCCACTTTTGGACAAATGCGCTTTAGTCTACATGTACCACTCAGCATTTTCTGCTGACTTGCAGCTTGTGTTCGAATAAAAGTGGCACATATAACATCTCTGAAATGATGTCCCTTTTTTCTTCAATATACTATAAATAGAATGTGTGTGTGTGTGTGTGTGTGTCGTTCAGGTATACCCGTTATAGGGACAAAATGTCCACACAAAGATGGTAATATCCAAAATCCATGTCCTTCTGGGGACATTTATTGGTCCCCATTAGGAAAACGTATTATAAATAAATCAATAAGTGTTTATTTTATTATTTTTTTTATCTTGTTTGTTTTGTATACAAAATGCAGATGTATTCTGTAATGCAATGGGTAGGTTTAGGATTAGGGAATATAATATACAGTTTGTACGGTATAAAAATCATGAACCCATAAACATGAATACCCAACGTGTGTCTGAGTGTGGTGTGTTATTGTGTGTGTGCGTGCGTGTGACAGACTTACCATTTTCTGATGAGCTGTTTGTGGGAGCAAAACCTTTTATATATATATATATATAAAATAATATATATATAATATATATATATATATATATATATATATATATATATATACTGCACACACATATATATATATATATATATATATATATATATATATATATATATATATATATATATATATATATATATATATATATATATATATATATATATATATATATATATATATATATATATATATATATATATATATATATATATATATATATAAAACAAAGTATTAGTTAAGCCAAAAATAAAATAGTAATTTGATTAAGAATTACAAACCATATTCATTTCGTTTGGCGCTCTGTAATGGTGTTTGTAATTCTTAATCAAATTTACTATTTTTTTATCATTGGCTTAATTGTAATGCTTTACGTGCCACCACCACGTAATTGGTGGTTAAGTAAGGGGTCGTGTTCATTTCACGTATTTCTGCGAGAGTTTGGTCCAGTGTTGCCAAGTCCTGCTATTCTAAGCGACTTTATACTGACTACTGTAGGAGAGTTTTATATATATATATTAATTATATGTTAGATATTTTAGATATAGATATTAATTTAATATCGTTTAACTGTTAACCCTTTAACTGTCACTCCCCTTTTTTTCCATGAAAATAACTATTCAAATGGTTGTAATTCAAGAATGCTTTGGAATATACACCTATTTGGTCTTGTTTTAAAGAAGACATTTGCCAAATTATTTTTGAAGTGCAGTATTATGAAATTATGAAAGTGAAACAGAAAAAAAGTTATAAGTTTGAGTTTATGAAAATGAACAATGTAAAAATATAATTATTTCTATTTTATATAACATATATATATTGCAATATATATATATATATATTTTACTCTAAAATTGCAAGAAAATGTAAGCCAAAAATCTGAAGAAGTTCTAAATTTTAGGTTGACATCTCAAAAATTTGTTTTTCTGAGTACTCTCAGTCAGATTTTATTTGGGCACAGTACCAACATGGGCAGCCAAGCGTTATTACAGAAGAAAAATAAACTGTACCGTGTGCACAGTTTTACAAAACTGTCGTGGATGTAAATTGATATTCACAGTTTAAAACTTTCCGATCCGTCCCCAGAGATTGTAAAACCGTGCACACAGTCTTTTTTTTTTTTTTCCTCGTCCCGAAACCTAGAGGGGCTCCGTAGAAAAAAAGCGGCTTTGCTGTCTATGAGAAAAGTCGCTTGTTTTGGGCTTGTTTTCACCGGCTTGGTTGCTTATTTGTCTCGCGAGATCTGGCAACACTGGTTTGGTCAGATCGGTGAAGCTCCTCAGCTGAAGCGGCAGCACGCGTGAACCAGTGGTCTACTCCTCTTTTCTACTTTAAAACAAGAATGAACAGGTATGTTGAAAGATCCAGTAGAGCTTATAGGCCTTCTGAAACATAAACTGTCGAGTAATCGCCCAATCAGTTTTTAAACCACGGAAAGATGTCAATAAACCAGTTGTATCATCGCGGTTTAAAAACCGCTTCAAAATGTCACGTGACAAAACATTTTTACCTCAGAACAAACATTCAATTTCGTTACATATTCGTGCTAAATGTCTATTTATTAAGAATTCTGGACAAATACCAAAGATAAAGTTGGCTGTAAGCACATCATTTCTAAACTTTAGAGAAACTAAAACTCCTATTGTTGTCAACAGTAAAGGGCATAGCTCTCTCAGACTACCCCTCCATTCACCCCCGTAATTTAATTTCCTTAATGTGTGTTCTCTCAAATTGGATACGGTGAATGACTTCCATTTAATCTAAATGGCAAAAACATTATGGGAGGTTTAAGAGAGTCTCCTCTCAGCGAAGAGGCCTGGATTCGAGGATGCTCTGATGGCGTTTTAATGGTGACTTGCCCTTGGGTAATTTTTTACCATTGCTGTTTTTGAGAAGGAAATGTATAAGAGGCTGACATTTCTCATCCTAACGCTCGTTTGTATATTCATAACCGCAATATTTCAGCCTTTCGTATCTATTGCCGTGGGCGTTAGTGTCATAAAAATGAATGAAATCTGTAGGACGGAGAGAGGTAGAAAGCAGAGTGCAATAGAGACGTGTAGGTTTGCTGGACAGACAGATGGACACAATGTCTGGAAATGGTCACATTAAAAACTTCAAAAGCATCCTACGTAATGACCCCGTGTGACCAGACGAAACCCCGTCTTGAACTCCACACTTCTCAGATTAAATGGGTAGATGGGCCTGGGAGACACAAAACATTCATCCTTGTCCAGTTCGCCCTCTGTGTCCTCTCCAAGCCAGCTAATGATGTGCAGCGGTGGGGTGACTTCTGGGGAATACAGACACCAGAAATGTTCGACTGAAACCCCCTGCTGATGTCTCATCATCTCAGGCCTAAGGCAAAAAAAGAGTGTGAGTCACTGCTGGAGATAAACTGTGGTAATAACAACACATAAACAAAAGTTCCAACTCAAAGTTTATTTGTTTCCTTTGTTCTACAAATTTGACGAAGTATAACATAATGCTACGTTGTACATAGTACCCACTTGTGAAACATTGAGAGTCGTGTTTGTGTGTGTTTACCAAACCACCTGGTAAACCGTGTACAGACAGGTGTAGATTGACAGTAAGGCAACGGTGTTCATGTTATAAAGACTGGAGCATGACATTAGACTTTTTAGGCAATTTGTTGTACGAGAAGTGTTTTTTTCCAGCGGTGACTTGACAGTTGCAATCACGTACAGCAAATCCCGGCTTTCAGTTCAAGCTCCCTTAGTGGCAAGAATCCAATTATGATAATGATGACTTTCCTTGTTTCCTTGTTGACTTTCCTTGTATGACTTTCCATGTGATTGAAGGTTGAGATGGAAGCTGGTAACAGGTTGTGTAAAACCCACCCGTTGTCTCGCCGATCCCTGATTCGGGTTCAGTCAAATTATTCAGAGTGACTAGCAATCAGCAAATGTCACATTTTGGAACACATTTTGATGTGGCACCTTTAAATGTCACATTCTAGCCATTTATTAACATGGGTGAATTTCACAAATCATGCCAAATAAAACCTATAGGAAAATAAGAAATGATATTTTGCTTAAAGAAAACAAAGCTTATTTTTAACACTATTATATGAGTTTTTATATTGTAATGAAAATTACACAAATTTCACATAATTATTGTTACTGTAATGCAAAAGATTTTGTTAAAATTGTATAATTTTTACAAATATTTAAAGTAAAAACATCATGGTAGCATTACTACTTTTCATTTATGTTTATTTCGAATTAGTATTGTATTTTAATAATGTAAATTAGAATAGTTTATGGGTAATAATTATACTTAAAGCAAAATGCAATGTAAAGAAATATGTAAAATGTGTTTAATTTTCACGAACTGAAGTAACATGCTTCAGATTATTCATGTAAAATATGATTTTTTTCCTTTTGATTTTAGGTGAAATGTATGTAAGCTTGTCTCTTACAGAATAATACATTTTAAAAGATAATTGCGACTTTTCATCTCACAATTGCGAGTCTCACTATTATAACTTTATTTCTCAAAATTGTGAGATATAAAGACTGGCTTTTTCCTCCAAAATTGCGAGTTTATTTCTCACAATTCTGAGTTTATAACATGCAATTGCGACTTTAAATCATGCAATTATGGCTTTATATCTCCCAATTGCGTGTTATAAATTTCCAATTGCGTGTCATGCAATTCTGAGAAAAAAGTAATTACCCAAGGTTTATTTATCGCAATTGTGAGTTTATATCTGACAATTCTTTCTAACACAAAATTGTGAGTTTATATCACTCAATTCTAAGATAAAAAGTCAGAATTGCGGATGTAAACTCTAATTGTGAGAAAAAAGTCAGAATTGTGAGATAAAAAGTCGCAATAACCTTTTTTATTTTGTGGTGGAAAAGTTTCCATAGAAATATTACCTGGACATCTTAGCATTGCCTCTGCAATTTTTTTGTGAATTTGCACTAATTGTGTCAAAAGAAAAAAATCTTAAGAATCTGTTTTGGAAAATATGTCGAACTGAGCTGAAAGCTCTGCTGAAACATTTTTTTTTTTGTAAACAAACACTCCAGGGTGCAAGCTTTGTAAGTGACTAGGCAAGGTTAGTGATTTTGTGCAGGCCAAAGATCTTCGGCAGTTTTCATATGCTCTAGAATAGATGTGATGAATCCTCCTGCCAACAGACACCATAATTAAACACCTGATGAAACCAGAGATCTCGTCTCCCTCCTGTAATCGTATCTGACCTTGAGCTTGTTTCTGAACCACCAATTACCTAAATCCAAAGATGGTGAAGCACAGCCATAGGGCACTGTTCTACTCTAACGGTGCGTGTCCACTGGCGCGGAGCGGAGCGAGCATTTTCAATTCATTCCTATGGAAGTCGAGCTTTACGTTCGCGTAGTGCATTTTGGGATTGACAGCGGACCGGACCGGTGAAAGCTGAGAAGCGTCAAAGTGGCTGTTTACACCTGGCCACTTCATGCGTTTTCTCAGATCGGATAGCTATCTGATTTATCAAAACGATTCCATTTACACCTGGTCACATAAATGTGTTTTTGCAAAACAGATATAAATCCGATCTTCAACTCCCGCATTATATGCGGATTTAATGAAGTACACATCACGGAAAGCAACAGAAAGGAGCAGCATTTTATTGTTCATAGACTAATTTCAAAATCAGCAAAGACGGCGATAAGAGAGAGCGGCAACAGAACTGGTAAGATAATTTCGTTTCTTTACTTTTAATGAAGATGGTAGTGTTAATTGTCTGCGACTTACTTTCACTTTGATTTGCGATAGATTGCTGCGCGCTGGCTTGATAGGCGCTCAGCTGCTCATCTGAGGTGATGCGTGTCGCAGTAGCGTCGTCATATCTGACTAAAATAGCATGACATATGGCCTATAACACGCTCTTGCGCGTTTATTTTTTAGCATTTTTGGGAGTAGTAACATTTATATATGTATGTGGTTTCAACAACCAGATGCATTTACACATGTCCAGTTTTGTCTGGAATGCAGCCCAGACCACCTTCTGAAGTGGTTTGAGCGATCGGATTCAAATCCGTCTCGAATGCGCTTCGGGGGCATTTACACCTGGTCTTTCACGATCGGATAGCTATCCGATCACAGAAAACGCATGAAGTGGCCAGGTGTAAACGGCCCCAAAAGGTTGGGCAGTTCTCTAGACTTAATGCAAATATCAAGTGAAAAATGCGGTCGGCAGCCAATTGATGTGCGGTCTGTTTTGAGATTTTTTTTAAATATCCAAATTGTCCCGGAGTTTATGCTGGATTTAGTGCGTAAATAATTTTGTTTACAAATTAGACGCTTTGCGGTTGTTATATGTTAAATAATTCATTATGGATGTGTTCATTGTGATTGTACTGGTTGGGTTTATAAAAGTTTATAAAATTGACGGGATATCTTTGCTTGGGGCATTTATGTAAACAAAGCTTGTCTATTTCCGAATGTAATTGCGTGCATCGTTGATGATTATTCTGTGAAAAACATAGATTAACACACTCGCAACAGACACACCCCAAGACGTTATAGTGTTGCCAGCGGCACTGATTGGAGTTTAGCTGCTGTAGTGGACACGCACTGTAAGGCCGTTTGTCCACGTTTGTCCAGCGTTTCTCCACGCGCCTGCGCGTACGTTTTTAATTGTTTTCAATGGGAGCGCAGCGTTTTTTAAGCGCCATGAGCGAGGCACTGAGCATTTTTTTAAGCTGAAGCGCCCGAGCGCCGGGCGTTTTTTACTGGTCGCGAGAGTTGAAAAATTTTCAACTTTGGATAAAACGCAGCGCTCATCACTGTCGCTTCTGACCCAGTTGTCCAATCACAATGGAGGAGGGGCGGGTCTAAACCACACCGACCAACTGTCGCAACATTCTTTCAGTACAACGAAATCAACCAGCAGAGCTAACCGATCAAAATGGATGAAACATTTTTTTTTAGAATGAAACAAATGATCTGCAAAATCAGTTACAGGTAAACTGTGCTGCGGATATTCTGTATCATAGCAACGAAACGTCTCAACGGAAAAAATTCTGCTGCTGCCAAAAACGCTCTCAGAGCGCCCAAAGCACGGCGCCTTCAGCAGAGCGTCTAGCGTTTTCAGCTGGCAAAAACGCTTTGGTGGACACACAGCCTAAGTGTAATTGGGTAATTGTCTGACAAAAACTGTACCTTGGACTCCAAACAATAGACGTATTCAAAACTTATTGCTTAAAACAAGCTGTCAAATGTGTCGTAATCCCTGTTTGATGCAGAACAGCTCGTTTCATTTACCTCATCTTGAAATTTCAAAGACATCTGGGAAATTAGCCAAGTAGCCTTGGTTTTCTGTTGGTCTTGGAACGTTTCCTATTAATTAACCAAACCCTAAAATCAGAGTGAAATGATTGGTTAATGAGAAATCTTGAAATCTGATTGGCTGACAGTAATGTTCTTCTAGAGCAAGCAAGATATGAGAAGCTGATGATGGCTTCCTTGCAGACAAAAGCTATCATTTCTACTGGCCTTTCTGAAAATGAATTGCCTGTCTGCTTTGTCATGTTCAAGTACTGTGTAATCATGTTTTCATTTCACCGGTCCGTTCAAAAACTAAAGTGAAATGAACTCATCCGATCAATATCAATAGAGTAAGTACCACTGAACAAACATACTTCTTCAGACATCTCAAAACAACCTGACAAACGTACATAATGAACTCTTTAGGGCATGAAACAAAATATGGGAGATAAAAAGCGCAGTTTAACACGATTTGCTACCTCACTGATTCTTACAAATGAGAAAATGTCAATTCACAACAGTAATCAAAAACGAACATTCACCGTACTATTTCATTTCACATCTTCACTGCAGAACCACCCACAGCATGTGAGTTTTGATATTTACTGCAAAAGGTCAGCTTCTAGAGTCATGAGAGTGCTTGAATCTTTTAGATTAGGTTTGTCGACTTCATTCGTCACTCATCGCTTTCCCCGACTTGGAATAAATAAACAGACACCGCACTGTTACAGAGAGTTTAATCCAGAAGAGCTCACGAAACGGGTACATAGGTCCTCCAGAGATGTCCTGGCTGAGTTCTGTGTCCGTCAAAGTCTGAGTTCTGTACTTCCACAAACCTCAGAATCTCTCGTTCCCCCACTTGTCCACTTCCGGCTGATTCTGGGTTGAGGCTCTGGCTTTGTCAGGGGTCTGAAAGTTGTGCTCTGTGAGATTTGGACCACATGGAGAGGCTTGGGCAGTCAGGCACCTGTGACATAAAGGTCCATGTGGCAGGGGCATGTACTGACGTTTCCCATAATGCACTTCTTCACTGGGGGATTCGAACAGTTTGTCTTTACATTTGGTTGGTCTCTGTTGAAAAGGGAGCATAAAGAGTGATTAGAAGTAAAAAAGAAAATGTTGAAATCCCTTTTAATAAGTACCAGAAACATTAAACAGTCTATCAATATTTTGTTTTATAGCCTATATATATATATATATACAGAGAGAGAGAACCTGTCACTTACTCTCCAGAAAAAAGGTACAAAAGCTTTCACTGGGGCTGTACCTTTTCAAAAGGTACACTTTTGTACCCAAAGGCTGCATATTGGTACCTTAGTGGTACATATTAGCACCTGATATGTACATATTAGCACCTGATATATACATATTAGCACCTGATATGTACATATTAGCACTTAATGTACATATTACCACCTAAAATGTACATATTAAGCACCTGATATGTACATATTACCACCTAAAATGTACATATTACCACCTAAAATGTACTTATTAGCACCTAAAAGGCACATACAAGCACCTGAAATGTACATATTAGCACCTAAAATGTACATATTAGCACTGAATGTGCATATTAGTACTTAAAACGTACTAATTAAGCACCTAAAAGGTACATATCTAGCACCTGAAATTGACATATTAGCACCTGAAATGTAGATATCAACAACTAAAATGTACACATTAACACCTAAAATGTACATAATATCACCTGATCTGTACATATTAACACCTAAAATGTAGCCTACATATTACCACCTAAAATGTACATATTACCAGCTGAAATGTACATATTACCAGCTGAAATGTACATATTAGCACCTGAAATGTTGATATTAACAACTAAAATGTACATATTAGTACCTAAAATGTACATAATTAGCACCTAAAATGTACATATTAGCACCTGAAATGTACATATTAGCACCTGAAATGTACATATTAGCACCTGAAATGTACATATTAGCACCTGAAATGTGGATATTAACAACTAAAATGTACATATTAGTACCTAAAACGTACTTATTAGCATCTAAAAGGTACATACTAGCACCTGAAATGTACATATTAACAACTAAAATGTACACAATTAACACCTAAAATGTACATTTTAGCACCTGATATGTACATTTTAACACCTAAAATGTACACATTACCACCTGAAATGTACATATTAGCACCTGAAATGTAGATATTAACAACTAAAATGTACATATTAGTACCTAAAATGTACATTTTAGCACCTAAAATGTACATATTAGCACCTAAAATCGTACTTATTAGCACCTAAAACGTACTTATTAGCACCTAAAGGTACATACTAGCACCTGAAATGTACATATTAGCACCTGAAATGTAGATATTAACAACTAAAATGTACATATTAGCACCTGAAATGTACATATTAGCACCTGAAATGTACATATTAGCACCTAAAATGTACATATTAGCACCTGAAATGTAGATATTAACAACTAAAATGTAGATATTAACAACTAAAATGTACATATTAGCACCTAAAATGTACATATTAGCACCTAAAACGTACCTTATTAGCACCTAAAAGGTACATACTAGCACCTGAAATGTACATATTAGCGCCTGAAATGTAGATATTAACAACTAAAATGTACACATTAACACCTAAAATGTACATATTAGCACCTACAATGCACATATCAACACTTAAAATGTACATATTACCACCTAAAATGTACATACTAGCACCTGAAATGTACATACTAGCGCCTAAAATGTACATATTACCACCTGAAATGTACATATTAGCACCTGAAATGTACATATTAGCACCTAAAATGGACAAAAGTTTACCTTTTGAAAAGGTACAGCCCCAGTGACAGCTTCTGTACCTTTTTTTCTGAGAGAGTATGATCAATTTAATGCATCCTTGCTTATTAAAAGTGCAATTTTTTTCAGCATGTTTTCAACATTGAAAATAATAAGAAATGTCTCTGATCAGAGAGGGAGCCCTATGAGGATTTGAACTGAGGGGAAAATAAAATAAATTAGATTTGAAAATGTATTCACGTAGAAAATGTTAAATTGTAATAATATTTCTCAATATTTCTGTTTCACTGTATCTTCGGCTCAAGCCCTCCCGTCGTTGGTTCACCCACCTGACAGATAATTAGCTACCATATGGACTGTGTTTCGGGATTTATTGGGCAAAATAGACAAGCCACCTGACTGGAGGCGGACTTGATTTTATTATAAATCATCTTATTACAAACACACACACGCTTAGCCTTACACAGCCAGACCTTTGACTGTCAGACCTAGAGCTGGCCATTTAGAGAGAAAGAGTCCATCTGATTGACATGTAAAGTGTTTGTATTGCTCTTTATGACATTTAGAGGCAAATTAATTTGCACTTGCAAAGCATCTGCCAGATGCAAATAAAACGTGAATGCAATGCATTTTTGAGTGCAATATGTGCAGAAGTTTCGTCTTTTTATGTAACTCGCAAAACCTCCTCGGTGTGTGTCTGAAGAGGTGGACAGCAGAAATGTCGCACTATGTGGCCTGTGTTTGGTTCGGCTCTTGGAGCACATGGACATGACAAGTGCAGGTTTCACTGCACGCTCTTAAAGAAATCTGCCCACAGAACAAGAGAGAGAGACAGTGAGTTGGCAGACCTTCTCTAATAATACACCATGTGCTGCCTGCCTCCTGAGATCTTTCTCTGAATCCAGGCCACGTCTCTGGTGTGAAATAGACATATGTACCCCTGACCAGACCGGGGCAGAAGAGTAAGCTGGGAGATCAGTCCCAGAGCAGCGGGAGACTGAGAGGTTAGCCTGTGCTAACATTAGCACAACATTAACCCAGAACTTCCGTCTCTATACAGCGCAACAGTACCACCTCTTCAAAATAGGTTTGGGAATTGGGAATTGGGATTCATTGAAAGAGCCGAAGAATCATTAGCTGCGGACTGCATGGTTGCGGTGTACGTTCGTTTTTCACAAGTATCATTCGCTCAGAAATTGGACAGCACTGGTTGCACGGTATGTCTGTGATTCGCTTAAAGAAACCGGCTCCCTCAGGAATCAGACTGCACTGATTACAATATATGTTTGTGATTTACTCAAAAAGTTCGGGTCATATGAGTCATTCTCTCTGTAATTGGACATCACTGGTCACGCTGTATGTTTGTGATTTACTCAAAAGAGTCGGGTCATACGAGTCATTCTCTCTGTAATTGGACATCACTGGTGACGCTGTATGTTTGTGATTCACTCAAAACAGTCGGTTCATAAGAGTCATTCTCTCTGGAATTGGACATCACTGGTGACGCTGTTTGGGATTCACTCAAAAGAGTCGGGTCATACGAGTCATTCTCTCTGGAATTGGACATCACTGGTGACGCTGTTTGGGATTCACTCAAAAGAGTCGGGTCATACGAGTCATTCTCTCTGGAATTGGACATCACTGGTGACACTGTTTGGGATTCACTCAAAAGAGTCGGGTCATACGAGTCATTCTCTCTGAAATTGGACATCACTGGTCACGCTTTATGTTTGTGTTTCACTCAAAAGAGTCGGTTCATACGAGTCATTCTCTCTGGAATTGGACATCAATGGTCATGCTGTATGTTTGTGATTCACTCAAAAGAGTTCGGTTCATACGAGTCATTCTCTCTGGAATTGGACATCAATGGTCATGCTGTATGTTTGTGATTCACTCAAAAGAGTTCGGGTCATACGAGTCATTCTCTCTAGAATTGGACATCACTGATCACGCTGTATGTTTGTGATTCACTCAAAAGAGTCGGGTCATACGAGTCATTCTCTCTGGAATTGGACATCACTGATCACGCTGTATGTTTGTGATTCACTCAAAAGAGTCGGTTCATACGAGTCATTCTCTCTGGAATTGGACATCACTGGTCACGCTGTATATTTGTGATTCACTCAAAAGAGTCGGTTCATACGAGTCATTCTCTCTGGAATTGGACATCAGTGGTCACGCTGTATGTTTGTGATTCACTCAAAAGAGTCGGTTCATACGAGTCATTCTCTCTGGAATTGGACATCAGTGGTCACGCTGTATGTTTGTGATTCACTCAAAAGAGTCGGGTCATACGAGTCATTCTCTCTGGAATTGGACATCACTGGTCACGCTGTATGTTTGTGATTCACTCAAAAGAGTCGGTTCATACGAGTCATTCTCTCTGGAATTGGACATCACTGGTCACGCTGTATGTTTGTGATTCACTCAAAAGAGTCGGTTCATACGAGTCATTCTCTCTGGAATTGGACATCAATGGTCATGCTGTATGTTTGTGATTCACTCAAAAGAGTCGGTTCATACGAGTCATTCTCTCTAGAATTGGACATCACTGGTCACGCTGTATGTTTGTGATTCACTCAAAAGAGTCGGGTCATACGAGTCATTCTCTCTGGAATTGGACATCACTGGTCACGCTGTATGTTTGTGATTCACTCAAAAGAGTCGGGTCATACGAGTCATTCTCTCTGGAATTGGACATCACTGGTCACGCTGTATGTTTGTGATTCACTCAAAAGATTCGGTTCATACGAGTCATTCTCTCTGGAATTGGACATCAGTGGTCACGCTGTATGTTTGTGATTCACTCAAAAGAGTCGGGTCATACGAGTCATTCTCTCTGGAATTGGACATCACTGGTCACGCTGTATGTTTGTGATTCACTCAAAAGAGTCGGGTCATACGAGTCATTCTCTCTGGAATTGGACATCACTGGTCACGCTGTATGTTTGTGATTCACTCAAAAGAGTCGGGTCATACGAGTCATTCTCTCTGGAATTGGACATCACTGGTCACGCTGTATATTTGTGATTCACTCAAAAGAGTCGGTTCATACGAGTCATTCTCTCTGGAATTGGACATCACTGGTCACGCTGTATGTTTGTGATTCACTCAAAAGAGTCGGTTCATACGAGTCATTCTCTCTGGAATTGGACATCACTGGTCACGCTGTATGTTTGTGATTCACTCAAAAGAGTCGGGTCATACGAGTCATTCTCTCTGGAATTGGACATCACTGGTCACGCTGTATGTTTGTGATTCACTCAAAAGAGTCGGTTCATACGAGTCATTCTCTCTGGAATTGGACATCACTGGTCACGCTGTATGTTTGTGATTCACTCAAAAGAGTCGGGTCATAC
The DNA here is from genome assembly GCA_030378365.1 of Hybognathus amarus. Classification (NCBI taxonomy): domain Eukaryota; kingdom Metazoa; phylum Chordata; class Actinopteri; order Cypriniformes; family Leuciscidae; genus Hybognathus; species Hybognathus amarus. Next base: position 113,833 of record JAQIUQ010005425.1, read on the forward strand.
GAGTCATTCTCTCTGGAATTGGACATCACTGGTCACGCTGTATATTTGTGATTCACTCAAAAGAGTCGGTTCATACGAGTCATTCTCTCTGGAATTGGACATCAGTGGTCACGCTGTATGTTTGTGATTCACTCAAAAGAGTCGGTTCATACGAGTCATTCTCTCTGGAATTGGACATCAGTGGTCACGCTGTATGTTTGTGATTCACTCAAAAGAGTCGGGTTCATACGAGTCATTCTCTCTGGAATTGGACATCAGTGGTCACGCTGTATGTTTGTGATTCACTCAAAAGAGTCGGGTCATACGAGTCATTCTCTCTGGAATTGGACATCACTGGTCACGCTGTATGTTTGTGATTCACTCAAAAGAGTCGGTTCATACGAGTCATTCTCTCTGGAATTGGACATCACTGGTCACGCTGTATGTTTGTGTTTCACTCAAAAGAGTCGTGTTCAGTACGAGTCATTCTCTCTGGAATTGGACATCAATGGTCATGCTGTATGTTTGTGATTCACTCAAAAGAGTCGGGTTCATACGAGTCATTCTCTCTAGAATTGGACATCACTGATCACGCTGTATGTTTGTGATTCACTCAAAGAGTTCGGGTCATACGAGTCATTCTCTCTGGAATTGGACATCACTGGTCACGCTTTATGTTTGTGATTCACTCAAAAGAGTCAGGTCATACAAGTCATTCTCTCTGGAATTGGACATCACTGGTCACGCTGTATATTTGTGATTCACTCAAAAGATTCGGTTCATACGAGTCATTCTCTCTGGAATTGGACATCAGTGGTCACGCTGTATGTTTGTGATTCACTCAAAAGAGTCGGGTCATACGAGTCATTCTCTCTGGAATTGGACATCAGTGGTCACGCTGTATGTTTGTGATTCACTCAAAAGATTCGGTTCATACGAGTCATTCTCTCTGGAATTGGACATCAGTGGTCACGCTGTATGTTTGTGATTCACTCAAAAGAGTCGGTTCATACGAGTCATTCTCTCTGGAATTGGACATCACTGGTCACGCTGTATGTTTGTGTTTCACTCAAAAGAGTCGGTTCATACGAGTCATTCTCTCTGGAATTGGACATCAATGGTCATGCTGTATGTTTGTGATTCACTCAAAAGAGTCTGGTTCATACGAGTCATTCTCTCTAGAATTGGACATCACTGATCACGCTGTATGTTTGTGATTCACTCAAAAGAGTCGGGTCATACGAGTCATTCTCTCTGGAATTGGACATCACTGGTCACACTGTATGTTTGTGATTCACTCTAAAGAACCATGTCATAAAATCATTCTCTCTGGTCTGGAATCGAACTTCACTGGTCACACTATTTTTGTGATTCGCTGAACAAGAACTGGCTCATTTGAGTCATTCTCTTGGGAATCGGAATTGGTTGCAGTGTGTGTTTGTGATTCGCTAAAAAGAGCTGGCTCAAAACAGTCATTTTCTCGGGAATCTGACTTCACTGGTTGCGCTGTATGCTTGTGATACATAAAAAAGAATCAAGTCACAAGAATTATTAGCTTGAGAATTGGACTGGTTGCGGTAAAAAATAACACGGTAAACAATTTCACCGTATTTTACTGCAGTGTTTTAGTCGGCAGAGGAACGCACATACGCCTCAGCTCCCGACCCTACTTTAAAAACTCTTAAGTCTCCATTTTTTCTCATTGACAGCAAATAGATTAAACTGAAAGTGAATGGGGACATTTTCTCTCGAGGAACATCTGAGAAGCAAAGTCAAAGACCCCTGTAATCCCACATGTGCCATCTAGAGTTTCAGAAGAGATTTCAGCAATGTCCTAAAGGCAATAAAGAACAACCTAGCAATAAATGTTTTCTCTAGTGTTTGACTACGTCCAAAAACCATCAATCTGACATGCTGAGCAACCAGGATCTAATCGCTAAAACCATCAATATGTCTTAAGGGGCCACTGAAAAATGTCTCTTAATAAAATGCGTCCTGTTTATAGCCTTTTAAAGCTGATTCCCATGCATGACGCGTCAGTCAAACCAGATGTTGCAAAGCGTACACACAAGATCGTCCCCCAGGCTTCTGCCCCTCTCTAGATCACACAATACAAGAATCCGATGCCATTTAAAGACCCCGCCAGTGTTTTCTCAGGCCAGCAGGAGGGAAACTGCACGTAGCCCTCAAACAAACACAGCAAACGGGCAGAGAATGAGCTGACCCATATAAATGGCTTCATGAATAGACCGTGAGCAGTAATTGAATTCACTTAGTTCTATTTTGGTCAGGGACCTCCATTTGTGGTTGTCTTTTTCTTTCTTTTCTGTTCTCCTCTCGACCCAATTCAGTAATTTCCCACAATGCTCTTGGGGAAGGATGTCGACCATCCAACTCTGAGCCCCTCATGTGACATTTTCACTGTGGCCAGCCAGAACAACTGCATAAATAGAAATCAAGTGACTTGTGTGTCAGATGTCATGATGGGTTAAACTCAAAGATTGTTGGAGTTGTGCCTGCTGTAAATCTCACTCATGAAATCTCAGTGTCGGATTGTGTCTCCTTCGTCTGTCTTGCGGCAGAGATTCAAAGTCTCCGCTTGGAGGTTGAAGCTTTCTGAGACTCCTGTGATTGTTAATGAGAGGGTTCGGCACCAACGACAGGCTTAATTAGATGGCTATTCGCTCACACTAACTCGGCTACAGTGTCTTGCTGACACACTTGTGAACTGTAAGAGAATAGTGAATGCGTGCGTCCCTCTCGTCCTCAGAGAGCAGCACACCCACGGAATAGTCACTGGATTTCAAAGTTCAGCGAGATTCATGCAGTCGAATACTTGAAAGACTTTCAAGAGTTGTGTTTGAGACGAACTTAAAGGAATAGCATCTGAGAGAAACCGTTAAAATGTCAAACAACGGCAAATGCTATTATTGAAGTGATCATTCATGATGAAAATGCAAATAAAAACGTTAATAGTTTAGTCAATGTGACCCAAAACTCTTTATTTGTCACAAATAATAAATTAAACTGTTAAGATTCCTAGACAAAACCAGACAGAAAATGTCAGGAGATCTTTATATTTTATTTTCAAGAGTTTGTAGTGAAGTTTTTGTTTCCTTTAACATTTTTGGCCTGGATATGTCAGAATCAAGGACGGCATTCTAGCAACAGAAAAATGATTCTCGATTGTGGCCTAGTTCTGCTAGCAAACGGATCTGGTGTTTATGATGAAAAAAGGTATTTTTAAAGCGTTGGATCTGTAGCTCGGGACGATGATGATGCATCTGGTTCATGGCCAAATATGAGTAACCGCACGCGCCTCCCTTGAGAGGACACCCGTGAGTGTGAGGAGAATCCACTAGTGTGTGTGTATGTGTCTGTTGAATTTAGCATGGATTGCAAAGGTTGTGAGGGTTATGAAATAGCGCGTGTTTAAGAATATTCTAGGTTAAGTACAAGTTAAGCTCAATCCACTATAATAATTTTGACTTGTCCCTCATTTTCTTAGATAAGCAAAAAGGAGGTTGAAATAAAGTCAATTTTTGGAGAGACAAGACACTACAGTCAAAATCATCACCAGTAATTCTTTAGATTTTGGGCTATATTGCTTCCATGACACTTCTGTCGGACTGGTGGAAAGGAAACATCCAAAAAAGCCTAGACATTTAAGTGTTTATTTAGGCCCTGTTTTCATGGAGAACGCTCGCGGGTAAAAACGTAAAAATATTTTATCGTATGTGCCTTTCGTTTACACGGCAACAGCATTTTTGAGGCTTAAAACGCAAAAAAGTGAAACCACCCTCCAAAGTGGAAATCTTAAAAACGCTCCACCCGCCTCTTTCCTGTTTAAAGGGTAAAAATACAAAAGTCTGCTTGACAGTGAAGTTTGTACGCAGGCGCACGGACTTGGTGTTGCTGTAGTATGCATTCCTAGCCACCTGGAGTGCATCCTACATTGAATTTCACACACTTTTACGTCACCATTTGCACGCGATTTCCCACCCAAAACGCTCGTCTAAATGCAGAATAAAAAGTGATAACAAGGGGTGTAACGGTTCACAAAATTCACAGTTTGGTTCGATACGATACACTTGTGTCAAGGTTCGGTTCGGATTCGAATACGTTTCAAATACAGCAAAAAGAAAGAAATGGCAGAGAAATTTCCTTGATTTAATTTTTTATATATATTTTTATTACAACTAACATCATAAAGTATGATATTTTTTAACTTTAAGCAATGATGGAATTATACTTGACTTTTCTTAGGAGCATATAAAATAAAACAGCTCCTTGGACAAAATGAAATGTAATATTGTAGTAGTTATAAACAAAGGTTTATTTTAGTTCAGATTAACATTTGAGGGCTGCAGTTGTATTTATAATGTCTAAATACAACCGACATGATGTTACTCGAAAGCATAGCCTACTATTCCTGCCAAACTTACAGATAGTAGTGTTATACAGTAAATCCATGGTGATGTTGCTGATCTGTGGACACTGGATAGTTTATTCATGGCACAATGTTTGTTCCTGGTTTCCACGTCAGCGCTGTTTAATCCGTTAATAACGGAGAAATGTGAATGTTTCTCACTAGATCTCGCAGTGATGTTATTACTTCAGTGGCGAATTCAAATGTTTCCTTTACTGGATTTGGCTGTGTAGTAATAGTGCTGATGATGAAGATCGGCTTGCGCTGCATTGGTCCAAACTGATACTGAGTCCGTCATCTAAACAACCACACAATAACGATGTAGCTCAGTTTCGTTCTGCTTACATTACATTTGCCAGTTGATGTTGGGCAATGTTGTGGTTCACGCCAACGTCTCTTACATTATGAACGCGGCCTTGCCACCTGCGACGCGCCTACATTTGAATAACGAATGTTTGTCGGCAGGAAAAATAAACCGAAGGAACCGTTCGGTTAAAAATGCATACCGAAAACCGAACCGAAAGCCTCGAATCGAACGGTTCAGATACGAATACGTGTATCGTCACACCCCTAGTGATAACGCAACGCCACTTTTGCGTTTTCTCTTCAGAATCATTTCCATGTAAAAATAGCCTTAATGTTTATTTGCATTTGTGGGTTTCAATTGAAATACATATCTATAAAGGCATTTTTCTCAAATTAGGTTTTTCTCAGAAAACTTCGACTTCCGAAGCACTTAAATACACCATTTTTTCAATGTATTCCTATCTATATTCTAAAGGTTTTTTTACATTATAAGTGTTTTCTTCATATAGCACTCACCTGATTTTATACAGCATTTTATTCCTAAAAACATGGTGACTTTTTTTTTGTCTTTCTGTTGCCAGTATTTTCTGATTTGTGGAGTGATATTAAAAATACCTTGTGTAAAATCTTTTAAAATGAGAACAAAATTAAACAAGAATTTTGAACCTGGCTTCATTCAATATTCAGATGTCTGGAAATACATGCAAATTACTGCATAATTCATTTGCACACATAATATTTGAATTGTCTTAATGAATAGTGATTAACCATCCAACTGGGAGTATGGTGATATCTATTAGTTAATTTTCTTATGTCGTCTTCACCTGCAGTGTCTTTCCTTTAAAAGCAGAAATAAGGGTTTTAAGAAATTATAGGACCCACAATTTCTCTTAAAGTGTTCGTTACCCAGAAATGAAAATTCTGTCAGTATTTACTCACCGTCATGTTGTTCCAACCCGTAAGACCTTCATTCATATTCGGAACACAAATTAAGATATTTTTGATGAAATCTGAGAGCTGGATCACTCACTCCTCATACTAGTCCATAGGCTTCTTGAGGGATTGAAACTTGCTGGCCTCAAAGTTATTAAAGACAACGTTAAAATAGGAAGTGACTACAGTAGCTCAATCTTAACTTTATCAAACGACGGGAAAACTTTTTGTGCGCAAAACAAACAAAAATAACGACTTTATTTCAACTATTCACTTCCTTCTCTATGAGCCTCTAGTCAGTTAACGTAGTGTGATAGCACGTAGAGCTACGTCACACGGTAGGCTCACTATTGGCCGACGCTGGTCATGTGTGTGATGCGTGTGACGTACAATAACAGAACTTACGTTATTAAACTAGTAACCTGACTCGAAGCAGAAAGAGAAGTAAATGAATAGTTGAAAATAAATATTTTTGTTGTTTTTTGCACACAAAAGTATTCTCGTCGCTTGATAAAGTTAAGACTGAGCCACTGTAGTCACTTTTTAGACTATTTTAACGATGTCTTTAATAACTTTTCAAGGCAAGTTTCAATTCCTCAAGAAGCCTATGGACTAGTATGCAAGAGTGATCCAGCTCTCAGATTTCATAAAAAATATCTTAATTTGTGTTCTGAAGACTGAACGAAGGTCTTACGAGGTTGGAACAACATGAGGGTGAGTAAATACTGACAGAATTTTCATTTTTGGGTGAACTAACCCTTTAAATTGTGCATTACTTGAATAATTTAAATCATTTTTACAGTTATTTTAGGGTGTTAGGCTTTATGGTGTTGTAATGAAGTTGTTGGGAGGTTTGGATTATAGGCAATTATTTCTTTACAGTAAAATCATGTTAACATGCTTATTGTTTATTTTATTTTAATATTTATGTAATGCTCTATTCACTTCCATTGTAAGCTTCAGATTTTTGCCCATCTCACTCCAATCTATTTTCGTCTTTCTTTAGTGTGTAATGTTGCTGTTTGAGCATAAAAAAGGTCTGCAAAGTTAGAAAGCGCAATGTCACTTTAGTGGGAGTTATCCTCTTTATCAGTGTCCCTGTTTCTGAACTCCCTGGAACTCCTCCGTTGTAGTCTTTGAGTTTACAAACACATTACACTATTCCTCACCCAACTAATTGAAATTTTGATGAACGAGTTTGAACAGGAGAGTCAAGAACGTGCATCACAGAACAGAGCAAGGCAAGCATTTGTGCTTATAAAACTTAAACTTTGTCATTTATATTTGAAATGACTGATTGTTTCGCTAGATAAGACCCTTATTCATCGTCTGGTTTTATTTGGACCTTGAAACTGTTGGGGTCCATTGAAGTGCATTATATGGAGAAAAATCCTCATCAAAAGCCTTAATTTCTTTTCGACTGAAAGAAAAGTGATCCGACTCCTTTAAGCCCCGTTCACACTACACGCGACTTTTGTCGCTGCAAGTGACCAATCGCTGGCGATGAGGTCAGCTCAGTGGGCGTTCCATCACTAGTCGCTAGCGGGACATCCAAAAGACAGCGAGGTATAACAAAGTATGATCAGATGCAATGAGTAATCATAGTATGGGCCTATTTTATTCTGTGATATGTTGCAATAGAATATTAATATCTGTGTACAGATACAAGATATACTGAATATTTCATAGAATACATATAATATTAATATGTGTCCATCAGTATACAGTACTTATGTAATAGGTTGTACAGTACAGTAATAGGTTATTTATATCTAGTATACATTGATTTCAATAACATTATGGAGTATATACACATGTAAATGGGAGAGTGTACAATAGCACTAAAATATTAGAAAGGCCACTATAGTTCGATTAACTTAGGTTTTGTTTACTGTCTCTGTCAAAAAAAAAAGTTAATTGTACAGACTATTCAATCATTTGAACCTACTTGGAAATCCCCACGATCGCCAAAACTCCTTTCCACGCATCGTTCTTTTTATTTATGTCCCTGTACGTGGGCAGAGACATATCAAACAAAATTGGGAAATTGCTAACCGCAAGGATCAATTTCTCATCCATCTTTAACTAGCGTGCACTAAGGCCCAGGGGCTGAGGAGGAAGGATCACGCTCCACTCCTATTGGTTGTCGACTTGCGAAAATCGCTCTTCATTTGCATAAAGTTAAACATTTTCAACTTTTGTCGTTTGTCCCTTGTCGCTTGCTACACGCCCCATTTAGTCGCCAACAGTCGCTGTCGCGCGTGTTGCCGGAAGTCGCCCGCTCACCATTGAAATGAATGGTCTGACGCGTTCGCTTTGTCGCGTGAAGACGCGTGTAGTGTGAACGGGGCTATAAGATGCGGTGTGTTTCACTCACCAGGCCGTTGTCGTGTTGTGCGTGGTTTGTGTTGGACTCGGCGTGTCTCCCGTCAGGCTGTGTCTGGGCTGACTGCAGCCGTGTTGATGTGTCTCTTGAGGTTGTGATGGAGTTGCGGGTTGAGCGGTCTGTCCGTCCCCGTGCCACTGAGTGCGGGCCTGTTTCAGCCAGCGGCCCCCAACCCACACTTCTCCAGGTACACCCGGCACACCTCATAGTTCATGGCCGAGTAATACAGGAAATCAATTGCCAGCAGCACCATTACGAAGAATCCATAGATCCACACGCCGATTAATGCAGAGTAATTGCTGCGACAGAGAAAAAGTAGATGCACTTAATGTTTTATGTGGCCATAAACAAGCATTTTTATAAATACACAGTATCAAAAAGCCTTGAGGAATGGATGGAAACACTTTAGCAGCGCTAGTGGTCTTATAAAAGTTAAAGCACTTTAATAAATTCAGACTTCATTAGTGTTATAGGCATTGAGTGTTAAAGGGATACTCCACTTTTTTGGGAAATATGCTCATTTTACAACTCCCCAGAGTTAAACAGTTGAGTTTTATTATTTTCGAATCCATTCAGCTGATTTTTTGATATTTAGAAGAATATCATTAACCAGACAGTTTCTGGTCCCATTGACTTCCATTGTATATATTTTTTCCTTCTATGGAAGAAGTCTATGGGACCAGAAACTGTCTGGTTACTGATGCCTCGTTTCCACTGAGGGGTACGGTACGAGTACAGTGCAGTACGGGTCGAGGTCGGGTACACCATGATCAGGCTTGCGTTTCCACCGCCAACAGTACCCTTACTTGATAGGCGTGGTGTTTGCTGGAAAGAAGCGATCGACGTCATTTTCGCGCGAAGAAAGCGACATAGTAAACAACAATGGATGACAGACAGCACAGCACAGCAGATCTTGTTCTTGCTTTCTCAGCATGTTTGTCACTAGAAACAAGCGCTGGCATTAGGCGTTTCTCAATACCAAGTAGCCATCGCAAAGTCTGACTCAGGAGAATGATCCCTGCTAATGGAACAGCGCGTTCTTGATCGCGGCACTCAGCTCGCTCTGGCTCTGCGACTCCGGTTATCTCTGTATGTACATTTTAGGCAATAATAAAACGAAATATGTTATAAAACACCACTCTGCTTCTTTTCGATTTCATTTCAATACATTTTAAACATTATAAAGCACACAAATGTGGTTCAGGCAAGCCTTGATTATTCACTGCATGTATGTCGTTATATTTATAACAAAACTAAATATAAAACACAACCCTGCCTCTTTTCGTTTAAATGTAAAAATATTAAACATATTCCAGGCAATATGTAATGTATTGCATATCGTATTGGTACAAATGTTGCAATAAATAACACATTATCTTGTAATAGAATTTAAAAAATGACAAAATTATCTCTTTTTGTTGCATTTCAGTTTTATCAATAATAGCCATTATAAAAGTATAAGTAAAAGGTACAAACAGATATACAGTAAAGCTTAAATAACATAAAGAAACAATTCAGTCAGTCAACTACAAATTCAGCGCTCAAAGATATGAAACTTCACGTAGCCTTCTGCCAAAACTATTGGCCAGGGAACGAATTATAGATTCACGAGACCAAAGATCACCTGTTAGGTTTATACAAGACGAACTATATCTCATGTTTAACCACAACAGAGACGTCCGAGTCAGCGGCAAACATCAGAGACGACTAGCCGAGGAAAGGCTGTTCCAGGCGAGGGACACGAGCGCGAGCGTCCGGTGATCGCTTGGAATGGATCTCAGTCAAATTATCATAAATCTATAAATAAACCACAGATTTGAGCTTTAAAAAACTACTTCTCGCCTGAAAAACTCTTAAAACTACATTTCGTGACACAATAACAGTAGAATTATATTTCAACTGTATGCTTCTAATGCCCTTGTAGCACGCGCGAGTGACGATACTCTGTCCACCAATCACCGTTCTGCAGTGAGTCTAGCTCCACCTTTTAGTACCCTTTCACTGTGCTAGGTACCCCAATGAAAGGGTACCCAAAATAGTGGTACGGTACGAGCTTCGCTTTTTGGTACCATTCACAACTTTTGACAGTGGAAACGCAAATAAATGCGTGCCGAACCGTACCGTACCGCTCAGTGGAAACGAGGCATGATATTCTTCTAAATATCAGAAAATCAGCTGAATGGATTCGAAAACAGTAAACCCAACTGTTTAACTCTGGGGAGTTGTAAAATGAGCCCATTTCCAAGAAAAGTGAGAGTATCCCTTTAATAAAGAGTTTTACAGTTCCTTCTGAAGTAAATCCCATGCACAGACTGAAACGGCAGTAAAGTCAATAGCAGAACTTCCACTTTGATGAAGCACAGGCCTTGCGCTGTCAGAAAAGGCCACAACTGACAGGGACAATCTTGAGGTCTTCATAATGTATAGTGTTATTAGAGCCAAGATCAAAGGGGAACAGATGTGTGTGTGTGTGATATCAGAAGAACTCTTTGATGCTGCTACCCAGAGTCCAACATCAGACCTTCGCCGGAATGGGAAGTAAACGGGATTGGGCAGGAATTACTGGCTAACTTTTTAAACGAATAATAAATATGATAGTTGAACCCTCACTTTAATATTTCATGTAAACGAAATCAAAGAGATCCAAACAGTCAGTTTGGAAAATAACTTTTTTCCCATTGTTGCAACTCTAGAAATAACTGGTGACATACTACTGCCAAAAGAGATTTATGAGGAAGAAATTGAAGTGGGTCACAATGTTTTTATTAAAACGATCGGCTTGTTTTTATTTGATGCAAATGTTCGCACTATTTTCCTACAAATATTAAAAAACAACAAACAAGTAACAGGATTTAAATAATATTTATACAAAATGGTAAAATTATTAATATTATTACATTAAATATACATTATTAATTAAGCTATTGAGTTGTGATTATTATGAATGATACATGTTTGATATTGTATTAATAATAATAATATTTACTAAATTACATATTACTATTATTATATTAAATAATAATTCAATCAAGCTATTTTGATTTAAGTTGTGATTATTATGAATTATAGATTTTTTTATATTTTAATTAATAAGAATACAATGTTTTCTATAAGACAAATCTTATTTAAATGTTTTACTTAATTTAACCCCTTACCCTTTTTGATAATTGACATTAAAATGCACTATACAAACTTAAATGGTTGTAATTCAAGAATGTTTTGGAATATATACCCAAGTTTCTTATCTTGTTTTAAAGAAACAATCAGCAGATTATTACTGAAGTGAAAGCACTTCAAAAAAATTAAAGTATGAAAATGTTATGGAAGTTATAATTTACAGTAAATCAAATATAATTTGTTAATATTTTTTAATATAAAATAAATATTTTACAAAATATTTTTACTATAAAATGACTATAAAATGAAAGCTATATATCTAACCAAGTTGTGTTCCAAATTTAAAGTTGATATCACAAATTTTGAAGTTCCTATGAGATTTTGTTTAGGTGTTATACCAAAAATAGCCACCGGGTGCCATTGAATTTAATTGTATGCATTTTGCCATAACAAATTAATAAATTTCTATCCAAATATCACTTCTGTCACTAAATATGGAATCTTGAAAGACTTCAGACCTTTCTTGACAATATGTGTTTTGTCAAGATTAGAAAAGGTTTTGATAATAAATTATGAAAGATGATGCCCAAAAGGGGAGGGGCCTAATAAAAAAATACCGTTTCTATGGTAACGCAACAAGTCCAATTTCAAAACGGTTTTCACAGGATGAATTCTGAGTTAGTAAGGTTTCAAATGATACCTAATTTATGATAACTACTAAAATATGTGATATAATAATAATAATAATTAAATAAAATGTTTATATATATATATATATATAATATATATATACTTTTTAGAGAACTTCTTACCTTACTTTTTAAAATATAATTTTATCTTTTTTATTGACAAATACTAATTATGTTTTAATATGAACTTTTAGCACTAAAAACAAAAGTTTCAATTATTAAAAGTGTGATGCGTCGACTTTTATGACAAAGGTCAAGAAACTCTGTAATGGCGTTGATTTTTTCTAATATATGTCATAAATTCATATATTACTGTTCATTCAGAATTTGTGAGAAAGAAACGGCGCTAAAATAATTATTTAGGAGTCTTAGACCTTTCCAACGAATAGTTTGTCATGACTAGTATTAGGATTTAATAGTAATATAGAGAAGTAAATTGAGATTGCCTGTATACGAGCAAGTTACAGTTAAGAGGTTAATAATATAATAATAATAATAATGATAATATTTTCTAAATGACAAATATTTGAATATTTTACCTTTTCTGTGACAAATATTTATATTCAACATATTACTATTATTATATTAATTTAATCAAGCTATTATGATTTGAGTTGTGATTATTATGAATTATATATTTTTTATTAATATTAATATATGACAAATCTTATTTTAAATGTTTTACTTTTTCTCTGACAGTAGTTAATATAAAAGTGATTAATAGTATTATTTAAATATTAATTTTAAACCATTATGATTCAAGTTGGGATTATTCATTATTTTAGAATATTATTAATTTAAATAATTTATTTCATATTTTAATAATAATAATAAGAAAAGTATTTTCTACATGAAACATTTTATTTCAATGTTGACAAACAGTGCCGGCCATTGTGTCACTATTGGTGTGAAATTATTGGTTTAATATTTCTTATAATATGCAAAGTAAAGTTGCTTAGTTCTAAAAGAAGCTTTACATTTTTATACCAGCTTTAAACTATATTTTGATATCACATTTATTTATATGCGTGTGTGATTATGGCCTAGAATTAAGTCTTGCCATTATATGTGTGTGTGTGGGTGTGATTCTTGGCTGTGAATCACACACACTCTTATATCAGTTATGACAGTGGTGTGATGTTATTTCAGTACTAGCCAGATGCACAATAACTCAAATCTGCAACAGACATGCCTCTATATGCCAAAGCCTTATATGTCCAAGGCTGCTGGTTTGTGCTGTCGGCTGCTTCTGAGACTCAGTGAGGGTGATTTAACCTCAGGCCATCAGTAAATATCACTGGATGAATCCTGCTGACCACAGATGAGAATGAAATGACTTCCCACCAGGACATCCGTCCTCTCAGTAAGTCGCAGCCTGCCTTAGCACCTTTCCACTTCATTAGCTGTCACAAGACCGTCTCAGAGGGACGATGTGAGGCTGCTATCATCTGGGAGCAGTTCATATTTTCAGTTAATATTTGATGAGAAGGGAAGCGTTTCATAGCGTTAGAAAGTAAACAGAGCAGGCGTGACCTCTGGATATAAAACTCGTTTGGCTTTTATTATAGGCCCACTCTTTCAATATCTCTCCCCTCTGAAACAACTTTGTAATCAAGGATGTAGTGGCAGGGAAAAGATTACACAGATAGTACTGCAGAGTGTGTTGGAATACTTAATTTTGATTGGTCAATCATGACATGTCAACTACTGTAACTATAATGATGCGCAAATGGTTTCCTACATAGTGGTGCTAATTTAATCTCTTTCATATCACTTCATAATTTCAACTCATGTGACTTATTTATTAAGCATGTGAATTATATTAACTGATTTATTAATTTAGGCGGTATATCTGAAATAACTGGTGCCTTGGAGCCACCAAAATGGATGCATGACCTGCATTATTTGCCCAACATGCATAAATAAATGAATAAATAAAAGGTTTATATTACATTTTTGTCACAGAGACACGCACACAGATATATTTTACGTGCACGTTTTTACTTTAAAAATATTCTAAAATATTTTCTATACATACACCTGGCACTGGGAACCAAAAACATAGTGTTTCTGTGATGATGCAACCAGGCTGTTAGTGTTCATCATAAAGTCCAGGATCACAGTATTGATTCATAAGTTATTACATGGTGCACATTTTCCCATTTCTAATAATCTGGTTCAACAGCGTGTGTGTAGTTGAAGGCAGGAGACTCACTTGTGAAGCGTATGCCGTCGGTGAGGTGGTCAGGTTGACCTGCATGACTGTCTGGAACTCGGTCTCGTCTCAGCAGTATTTGAAGGCTGTGTTGTTATGGTGACAGCAGAACATGTACGTCTTGTTGTCTGAGAGACGAGAGACAGTGGAAGCCGAAGTGGTAGCCGCTCCTTATGGTCGAAGTAAGGCTTGCACACTTCGAAAGTGAGCAGAGAGAGCTACACGAAAAGACAATGATAAACAGGACAGTTAGCATGTGGTGTTGGATTGTAAAGTAACTAGCAGTTACGACAAAAAATACTAGCTATTTACTTTTTAATGATTGTACATAGTCTTATTGTAAGCAATTCGTCAGTGCACATGATTCCAAAGATTTAGGGCCCTATTATACACCGGTGCAATGAAAGCGCCAGGCGCGACTCGCAACGTAAGTGTTTTTAGCTGAGTTTCAGCCCGACACAGTTATCATTTTCAGCGTCCTGTGCCACAGTCATTTAAATAGTAAAAGTTGGTGCTGCTGCTGGTCTGAATACAAGGTGTGTTCAGGCACATTGTTTAGTGTGTTGCTAGGGATGCGCGGTATTGGTGTGTGCAAAAATACCGGTATATAATTAAATTTCAAAGTGGTACAATATCATCATTTTGTTGAATTTGCATTGCATACGCTGCTGTTCCGAAGTTCTCCACTAGGCGGCAGTGCGCTACGAAACTGACGCCAGGTCCCGCAAAGTTGGCAAACGGAAGAAGCCGCGATGAATTAAACGAAAGCATGGGAATTTCTACACACCGGAAATTAATAAATGAGAGAGTAGTATAGTGAATAGACGTCTTTCGCTGTGCTGAAGTAATGAGAATAGTAATGCACCACTCTGCAAACTTTGCTTTGAATAAGTGTTGCCATGGGAGGCAACAAATCTGCCGAAGCGCTCGTCAGTTGCTCATCCTGACTGGTTCAAGGAAGTTCAGAGACTCGACGGGTGAGCTTCATCATTCAACTGATTTAATTTATTCTTTTATTGAACACTGAACAGCGCACATAAGAGCTTATCAATTAAATATGATATGGTAAAACAGAGAGAGTTAAAGTCTTCCTGCATAGATCAACGGTAGAATCAATTCAGTTTAGGTCTCATCATTTTTTAAATTTTAAACAAACAATATTTATTTAATTTGAATTAATAAAGAATAAAAGTAATAGCAAAAATGAATGCCATTATTGCCGCTGTGGCGAACCATAGAGAGAGAGAGAAAGAGAGAGAGAGATGGTAGTAATATAAATATTAATAATATTAGCCTACAATTAAGCTACATTTGTCAACATTCATTTAAGGAACCTGGCCTAACAATATAGCAATGATTAAATCTAGATCAATCAGTAATAAAATGACCTAAAAATGTAATATACAAATACATGTTTAGCATCTTAACATTACTTCTTTGCAATGGATTATATGCATATTCTGAACCCAAACACACAAACCAAGATGAATAAACGCTATAAATGTTGATAATTAATTCTTTGTTGATGCATGACAGCTAATGGTTTACATGTCATTCATTATATAGTATGGCGCCACACCATACCCCCATAAATAGCCATTCTTTAGAGAGTTCAATGGGTACAGCCACAGATGCTTTGTCCATATTTTTTTACAGTCTATGTGTAAATAGGAATCCGCCATGGCACCAGCGCAACTGGCTTGGACTCTGGTTGGTTTATTGCACGTTACGCCCAAAACACACCTATTACTCATATCAAGAGAAATAGAGACAACCCTTGCATTGACCATGCGCTGGGCACGCCAATTTTCCCGTCGTTAAACTAGCAAAAGTGGATTCACGACATGCCTTGCGCCGTGACTTTGACCATGCGCTTAGATCTTTTAAAAAAGGGTCCATAATACAATATAATATAGCCTAATATTCAAGTTTATTGGTATAGCGCTTTACCCTACGCTATTCACAACCAATCCGTAAAAGAGTGAGTCAAATGTGACTGATTGTGTACAACCTTGTTTGTAAGATTTGTCTAAACCCCAGTGACGTTAGGTTCAGTTAAGTTTAGGAGCGGGGTCAAGGTAGGGGCGGGAATTGGCAACAATGTGACAATTCGAATAGTATTGTGATATTTGGGCCACGATTACGGCTATACAATTAATCGAATTTGTAATCGCGATTACAATTATGGATGCCACACTGATGTAATCGTTCGAAGGCACAATTACAAAAAGTCCACTTATATTATTCTGTGTGCCTAAAATGTGTTTTTTATTTACAGCTTATCTTTAACAGTTTTTTCCCCATTGTTTTAATTGTAGTTAGTGTAACATTATAATTAGCATTAAAGCAACACTTATCTAGACATTGTTTACTTAAAATAATGTTTCCAAAATTTTATCAGTGGTTCACCAAGTCCATAACAGGGGTGAAAGGCACTTCTGCCGTCGCCTGACGGGGTCTGTATCACTTTTACTGGCACTATGTAACTTTGAAATTCAGGGTAGGAACCCGACCACAAAAGAACTACAAAATTGGACTGCTTTACATCAAGCACTACAATAGTCATTATTTCGTTTTTCTTCGTTTCTGATGTCGCAATACACTCATCCTTTAATGAAATCATGTAACATACTCTACCTTGTCTGTGGACATCGTTCATTCTACAAAGCCGGTGCTGAATAGACAGCGTAGCATGTGCACGTGCCGACCGGTAGGCTAAGATTCATAACGACAGCGGCAATGGACAATTTTGTTTCGACCAGTAGGCGAACGAATTAGTTGTCACCATTTTCGTGAAACAAGCTTGCAATTAATTAGGCAATACACACATCATGCTTATCCTTACTATATGTTAATAACTATGTTTGGCAGTTAAGATGTGATTAATTTATGGTGTAATTCTGAACCTTCTTACTTGCCATAATCCTAACCAACCGTATATTACACACGGTGCGTTCCTATGCACGTAAATACAAATTTTTCGTGTGTATAAATCACATCAGATAAATGCACTGCGTGCAAGACGCATTTAGTGTGACCAGGTTGATATATCTATGGCAACCAAACGTCACTGGTGAGACAAGCGTGCAGACGGACGGAACGGTCACGATTTACGTTTTGGCAGGGGGAAAACTGGTCAGAAAATGTAACAAAAATGTAACAGAAGTTGTAGAAATGTAGTGGAGTAGAAAGTATAATAATTGCTGCAAAATGTAACGAGTAAAGTAAAAGTATGCACTATTTATTCTACTTAAGTAAAGTAAAGATACGTGAAAAATGTACTTAAAGTAAAGTAACAAAGATATTTGTACTTTGTTACATTCCACCACTGTCGATTCGAATAGGTGTCAATCATCATGTCTACATGCTGTGGCCTACATGTCATACTCACGTGTTATTATATCCATGTTGTACAGTGTGATTTGGATTGCCGAAAGCAGGCATATTTCACTTTTAAACCACCTGATCTTCAGCTAAGTCTTTTAATTAATAAAATAGTGAATTACTGAATTTCATTTATAATTTACCCTGATTTAATGATGCTCGCCACATTTAGTGGACCTCTCAGGAAATGGAAATGGAATCGAATGGTTTCTGAAGCATAAAAACGTGCTCTGGAATAATTTCTTACTGATGCGACACACGTACAAAGGAAGTGCAACAAGGGTTGGTGGGTTTTTTCACATGACAGTCGTTGTTCTGCTTCATTATTCATTCGCTATTCAGAACAGAGAGTGACAGTGAGCGAGGTCTGAGCGCTAACCCGTGTCTTACACTATTTCACCCTGAACCACTCAACTCAACAGCTCACAGACATCATGCTATAGAAAGAGCACTTTTCTTTCCAGTCAGCACCACATATGCACTTGAATTGAATTTAAAATCACTTCAGCCTAATTAGCTCGGATTCATTCGGTTTCTATAATGAATCTGCGCTTGTGTAGATAAAATAAAATGTTCTTCAGTTTCAGTTCAAGTTTCCATTCTTTCAGGTTTTACCAGATTTAATTAGACAAATGTGAGAGGAAATAGGATAGAGCTAAAGCTTCAAAAAAGTAATTTTAATTGGAACAGCAAATTATGAGGGTTTTGACATGGTTTAATTAAGCCTTAAAGGAAGACAACACAAAAGCCTGGGAAGTTTTATGTCAGCGCATATAAACCTTTCCATACAATGTTTTAGTAATTAAAGTTTAATTGCAAGTTGGTAAGAACTCATATTTTCCCTGATGGCAAATTCGATACCCACAAACAGAAGCTGTGATAGTCTGAGGTGTCAGAAGCAACAAATACCCTCACAGTATGAAACAAAAACAAAAGTGCTGTCATCATTATTTGTTTTACTTTGTTTTAAATTTCACTTCATGTTACAAGTACATCAAAAAAATCTTTAGTTCCAAAAAAGTGAACACTTTTAGTGAATGTCTATTAGCGTTGAGGGCATTTGTATGCTTGTGCACTTCTAAAAGCTCCTAAAAATGCATTGAATATTGATTTACCAATAAACAGCAAATTTACAGTCTTTCTCTTCAGGGGAAATAGACAAACAAATAGCTTAAAAGCAATAAAAAGTGTTTGCCTGCACACTATGTGTGTGTGTGACTGTGACTTGATACACATACCGGTCAAAAGTTTAAGATCGGTAAGATTTTTTATGTTTTTAAAAGAAGTCTCTTCTGCTACCAAGGCTGCAATTTTTTGATAAAAAATACACAAAAACACAGTAATACTGTGAAATATTATGACAATTTAAAATGACTTTTTTATGTTAATATATATTAAAATGTAATTTATTTATCTGAAAAAAGCTGAATTTTCAGCATCATTACTCCAGTCTTCAGTGTCACATGATCCTTCACAAATCACTCTAATATGATGATTTTATGCTCCAAAAACATGTATGATTATTATCCATGTTGAAAACAGTTTTTTACATTTTTATTTCAGGATTTCTTTGATGAATAGAAAGTTCAAAGAACAGCATTTATTTAATTAGAATCTTTTCTAACATTATAAATGTCTTTACTGTAACTTTTGATCAATGTAACTCATCCTTGATGAATAGAAGTATTGATTTCTTATTTATTTCCCCAAAAATAAAATACAAATTCTTACTGACCCCAAACTTTTTAAAGGGTAGTGTTTAATGTAACAAAAGCTTTCCATTTCAGATAAAAGCTGTTCTTTTCAATCTTTCTAGTGATCAAAGGATCCTGAAATAAAAATGTAAAAAACTGTTTTCAACATGGATAGTGGTCATACATGTTTTTGGAGCATAAAATCATTCATATGTAGTGATTTGTGAAGGATCATGTGACTTGAAATTTCAGCCTATGGTGTAGCAGCAGAAGACTTCTTTGGATACATAAAAGATCTATCCGATCCTTAACCTATATATATAAGCTAGAATTTTAATTACTGAATTTTATTACTGTCTTCAGTGTCGCATGGATCCTTCAGAACTCAGGAAGATAGTGTATGCTGATGTGGCTGCTCAAGAAACATTTATTTTTATTATACAATGTTGTAAAACGAGTATCTTTCCCGTAACATGCGTAAATGTCTTTACTGTCACTTTTGGTCAATTTCGTCAACTGTGTCATCCTTTTCCAAAAAATAAATGAATAACAGTAAATAAATAACAGTAAATAAATCAACTTAAACAATAGTGGTACACAAGCTTTCCATTTCAGATAAATGCTGTTGAACTTTCTACTTCATCAAATAAATCATAACTGAAGACTGTCATAATGCTGAAAATTCAGTTTTAATCACAGGAATTCACAGGAATAAATGAAATATTTAAAATATATTCGAACAGAAAACAATTATTTTAAATTGTAATAATATTGCAAGAATAATAATAAAATGTTTTACTGTACATTTGATTAAAGAAATGCAGCCTGAGCAGAGGAGACTTCACTGTAAAAATTAATATGCTTTATCTAATCAAATATTGGTGGCTATGTTGTGATTACAAGCAATATTATTACATAATTAAAAAAATTAGAATTAAGTAATAATTAATGCAAATTAATTCCTTAAAGTTAACCATTTTAAATGAGTAAAACTTACAACAACAACAAAAAAACATAAATTTAAGTCACCATTATGGTGATCGTGTGTTTGTTTTAGGTTTGTTTTAAAATTACGTTTTCTCCTTCAGTGATTCTGCTTGTTAACATCATGTGTCTTCAATGTTTGCAATATAAAATAAAGTAGTTCTTAATTAATCTTTGATGTCTGTCTGTTAGTGAGATATTTTTGTTAATTTTTTGGTCTAAACTTTACTCATTTTAAATGGTTAACTTTTAAGTAATAATTTGATTAATTATAATTCAATTCTAATTTGTTAAATTGAATTAATAATATTGCTTGTAATCTGTTGCCACAATTCTATTGATTAGATAAGGCATATTCCTTTTTACAGTGTTCTTTCAAGAATATTACAAAATCTTACCGACTCCAAATAAAACCATGGCATGATGGGTCTAAGACTCGTGACACCATTGTCGTTTGGTTCATGATGATTTCCTCCATGCTGTCCAAGACTTTAAACTCTCTGCAGGGAGAATGACTCACGCCCGTCTTTAATAATTAAAGAGATTTTTAGATTTGATCCAGCTTTATGACCTCTAATCTCACACTATCCCACCACCCGATCAATGTGAAAGCAGGAAGCTTCAGTCTCCCAGCGGAGGGAAAACTCACGATCTGAAGCTCAGTGAGACACACAGATAGACAATGAACAGAGACAAATTGGACCGCTCAGAGATCCTGGGTAAAGAATGACCGCGGGAGAGCGTACATCTGATAAGAGGATGTTTCTTTGTGTCCCACAGGTGGATTTTTATCACTTAAAAATTGGTTTTGACTTTGCTGTGGTCACTTTAAATCGGCCTTAAAACCTTTCTTTATCATTTATTTTTCCTTAAAGTTTTACTACGTTTTTAAAACAATGGTAGGAATTATAATCAACACAATCATGCAAGCATTTACTGTGATTTAACTGAGAAATATTAGCATTTTTACACAAATTAACTGTCAATTTGCACCTTTAATGAAGTTTATAAACTGCCCCTAATAAATGACATTTAAATGAATTTCAAATTAAATAATAAATTAATAAATAAAGCAAAAAGAAAGTGTATTTTTAGTGGTTTAGACTTTTGCTTAACTTGAACCTACTTTTTCCTTCTTAATTTCAAACCCGTGTCTCCATAATAACGTTATGAATTTCTACATTTTAAAAATGTAAACCAAAATTCAATTACCTGTGATTTAATACATTTAGTTTTCCCCTAATAAATGTACAAATTGCTCTGAATAAAGTCAATTTAAAATAAATTACAAATCAAATCAAAATAGTTGAAGAAAACACGCATTTAGGTTCAGTTTTAGATGTTTCGCTGTGTTTCAGATCAGCAGATGATGTTATAAACAGCCGTTACATTAAACCATCTGCACACTTGGTCTTACCTGCAGTAGCACAGAACGAGGAAGATGATGGTCAGGATGTTGAAGGAGTGATGATTGGTGACACTCATCTTCTTGTCCTCCCTCAGGGGAGGATGGAGACATGAAGCCTGACAGCTTCAGCCTGCTTCCAGACGTCATCTTTATCTCCGGCTTCTGTTCATGACTGTGACAGTTTGCCAGCACACCTGTAGCGGAAGAGGGCAGATGTTACCATCACGCCAACACATCTGTACGGTAGGATCTGGCTTACTTTATTTCCTTGGCTTGATTTTAGTCCACCTAAACTAAAAAAGCTGCCAGGATTCTTTAGCATCTTTAAGTCAAAGATGAGCGCACATGAACATTAGGATATTTTCCCAGCTAACAAGGAACATTCCCTGAACTTTGGCTAACGTAAGTTTTCTTTCAAAGTTGTGAACAAACACCTGTTACAGGCAGTCGGCAGTACCAACGAGACAAGAGTTAATGGTTGCTTCGAAAATGATATTCTTTGTTGTCTGAGGATGCGCTGCAGTCGCCTCACGGTACCTCCAACTCTTAAGCTGCCACCCAGAATAAAAAAAAAATGCAGCTGAACTGTTCAGTGTAAACTCATTAATACATACATTACAGCAATTTCAAAAAAACGAATATATATATATATATATATATATATATATATATATAATATATATATATATATTAAAATTAATTACAAAAAAAAATAAAAAATAAAAAAATATATATATATAATATAAAAATATAATAATATATATAAAATAATATATATAAAATTTCTTTTTCAGTAGATAGATCTTAACATATGATAAAGCCAGGTGCAAAATTCTTCTTTTTTTTTCATTTTGTTTACACACAAGATGAAAAAGAAGTTCAGAGGGATTTCTGGATATATGCTTTCATTACCTAGGATTTAAAATATACTGGCCATACCCTTAAAAAATCCATTTGCGCCATTTTTTTTTTGTTGATTAAAATGTCACATAAATCAGGCCACGGAATGATTTATTAACAAATCCCTCTCACAATATCTTCAGAATACTCACTTTTTCCATTTCAATCAACTTAAAATTTTAAGGAAACCAGGTTACTTCATTTTTTAAGTTAAACCAACAATATCTTTTTACAGTGTGGCGAATGACAAAACTCTTATTTAAACATTTATTAAAAAAAATAATGATACCATTGTAAACAGTAGGATATTTATTGGCTATTTCACTCCTTATATACATGTTTTCACTTCTTTTTTTAAAATTAATATTAAGACATTATAAATGATAATAACTGAAGTTAATTTCATCTACACCCTAAATTAAGCTTAGTGATTTATTGTTAGCCCCAATGCTACCAGATTTTTTTTTTGTAGAACTCGGTGTGAGTTCTCATTCGAGGTGGTGCTCCTGCTCAAATTTGAGACTCTGGAGCTCTGTGAACTTAAAAATAAAACAGCATATCATAATGTTAAGTCTCTTTATTATTAAAGAATTTGTCAGTATTACAGTTATTTTGGTGGAAATTTGAATGATTGTATTGCAAGCTGATTTAAGGTGTGCCCCTGAAATTTTCTGCTTGCGCTCCTGAAAATTTTCGGTCAGGGGCAACAGCGCTCCTAGTAAAAAAAGTTAGTCTGGAGCCCTGCAATATTTGGGTTACACAGCATTGTCGACAAGATTCAGAGCTTCCAGCGAGACAGGTCATGACTGACTTTAGTAAACAGACAGATCGCGTTGGAATGCTACCTTGGTAAATTCGGGAGAAATTTACTGCCGCAAGTAAATTAAATATAATAAAATAAACATTTTAATGTGTATTTTCTAACGCTCTTTTTATAGCAGATTGAAAAAACACACACTAAAGGAGTAAACTAGACCAAATCTCAAAACTGATCACTGCATGAAAAATCGATGTTTTGCCTGCCGTGTCCCGCCTTAACTTAAGAAACTCAAAGTCTAAACAGAACTCGCATATTTTTATTTTTGGTATTTTAGATGCTCTTAACTTGAAATATTTGAGCAAGCTTATTCATTCTTTAAACTTGAAATTATCATGTGATCTCAACCTAAATATTTCTAGTAGAGGAAACTTGACTAGCTAATTCACGAAATGCTAACAGCAATACGTAACTGAACGAAGTACATC